>CAFUXE010001481.1:469006-496157 GCA_903364295.1 Serranus cabrilla | reverse complement strand
CTGGTTGTGCTGGTTCTGGGTCACGACTGAGCGGGTTCAGGCTGGAGCTCGATCTGTGCTGAAGCCATTCTGATACTTTAAAACCACGCAGAGACACGCTGTTATCTCTGCGGCCCAGAAAGACCACTGATATCTCTATTTCCTCTGAGTGCACACACACACACACAAGCTTATGCATTCACACTCGCATACAAATACACACACAGACAGCAAATAGCTTGTGGGCATCCTGCAGAGACATGCTGACACTCAAACAAATACTGTTAAATATGCACACTGTGGAACCATGAAAGACAGTTCAAAGAGGTGGGATACAAACTCACAAACACTCACACACTATTAGTGGACACACAGCACCAAAAACTATGCAGTTCCCACTGGTGAAAATAAGCCTCATGTACAGTATGAGTCTATATTTTGGCTCACAGACTCACTGGTGCCCCTCTGTGGTTATCTGGATGTACTGCAAGCTGTCTCACCTGAATATAACTGCAGCCCATGCAAGAGATTATAGTTTGGATTAACATAAATGTGCATCTTTTGTTTGTTTGCACTGTGAAGTAATGCTGCTCCTGTCCCACATTGTTATCTGTACTCATCTTTATATACATAATTCTACAAAGCAAATGCACAACTTAAATCATATGTGTCACTTTACACGTATTTTCTTCATCTTAATTCTGGATTTAGTTAGAATTTGGAAACAATGTTGTTTTTCTTTGTTATTGTTTGTTTTTTTGGCCATTGTGTTCATATAAAGAACTCAACAAGCAAGCTATTAATATTACAAGCTATTAACAAGGAAACCATAGAGGAAGTGGTTATGCATCTACTTCATGAACAGTTTCTGGCCTAATGTAAAACTGCCATTGAAATGAAAACTGAACATAGGATTTATGATACATATATATAAATACATTTCATTCAAAGATGATGAATTAGTTTACTTGTTTCCTTTAACAAACTAGTTTAATGAGAACAGAGGAATAATCTGCTGTAATTGTCATTAATAACTATTAATTAAACAGCACCAGGACGTCGCAGGGGGACGTGAATTAATAACCGCCTGCGAGCCAAAGTATCCTGTCTCCACCACAGCTATACAGCTACACCGCCTCCTCCATCAGCTTCTCTCTCATGCTGCCTTCAGGTGCTACTGGAAATATTGTACATAACATCTTAGTTTCTTTTATTTTACAATTAACACTTTATTTTCTCCTTGTTGGCCTTTTGACCCTCATTGCACATTCATCACCATCTTTTGTTTCATGCATCAGACTCACGCTATTATTAGCAGCACATTTATGTCTAATTGTTGCCTTGTTTATTCTTGCAGGACACACCGTTGCATAAATCTTATATACAGGAAGAGGCCATCAGAATGTACCAAGTGCCTGCAACATTAAGGGGGAATTGGGATTCATAGTTGAGAGATTTTGTTTACTGTTTTATATTAGTTTATTGGCGCTTTTGATTTGGAAATATACATAAATATAGTTATAGACTAACTGTCCTGTTCTGTTTTATTTGGATTATAGAGGGTAGTTACAGTAATGTAAGTTTAATTAGCCACTGTATATATCAGTCAGTCTGTTCAGTTCTATTCTGTTTATGTTAAGTGACCATCGTTCTGTGAGGTTTGATTCACTTAGTTTATGGGCCCCAAACTTTATTGCATATGTTGCAGTTGTTTGCTTAAAGGTGCAGTAAATGACATTCAAAACATTAGTATCACAGTAGACAACTATTTCTTATGGTAATATATATTTGCAGTTCCCTCTGTGTGTGTGATGTAATCAGAGCTTCTCTGTCCTTTGTGCATGTGTCGTGCTATCCAGTGGACTGAAAAGTGATGCCAGGGGGTCGGGACCATCGTCCATATGTGGCAAGTTGGTAATAAAAAGAGAGCTGCGTTGAAGCATTTCAGGTTCAGACTCTGAATCGTAAATATGCTGAATGTTGTTAAAAGCACCTTTAATTTGGGGGTAAATAAAAACCCTGCCTGACCTCTGTAGTAATTGGGTTTAAAAACATGATTAAAAACAAACCTTTAAACCATTAATGCAGTGTTATTATTTCAAATTTAGGCAATTTAAAGGAACCATGTGGAGACTGCCAGTAGCACTATTTAGCTATGTTTTCTACAAGCACCAGCATGCATACGTGTCACGCCCATAGGTTTCAGGCTTTTCTACAGATTGACAGTTGAGAAAGGCAACATGCCAACAAGTGCTGCAAAGTGCACAAAAAGGGCAGGGAAGAAGAGGACTGCCAGCTGTAAATTTGAAACACACTAAGATGTGTTTTATGAGGAAGAAAATGTGCTAAACCTAAGGGTGCACACAATGCATGTTGGTGACTAACACTGAATTCGTCAGAACACGTTTTTCCAGGAAGCACTTGAACGCAGCAGTCACTCCGTACAGTTGCAGGAGATGCTTACAGCCGCAGATCGCTCACTATGCAGCCGCAGCGGAACAGAGAAAACAATGTGTAGGAAGAGGGAAGCTGAATCTCGCCAGACCGAGTGACTGATCATGACCAGTCGGGGGCGAGACTGTCCTCGCAGCCGTTCAGCAGAACCTGCCGGTGGCCTAAAATCGTCTCGAATGCCTCGCCAACAAGAACCGTCCGGAGAGACAGAGGACGCGGCGGAGTCGCTGCGGGAGCTGCCGCGGTGGATGCGGCTTTACTTCTACGGGATGCACGGCGTGACTCTGGATGTCCTGCTCTCATCGCTGCAGGGGGTTTTAAATAATCGGGACCCTAAACTGGTGGGCTTCTCCTCTCCGTATCTTTGCATTATGCATTCACTGACCCACTTTGCGCTGGAGAAGATCTACTCTCAGAAGAGCTGTTTCCGAGGTCGGCCTGTGGTGTTTCACCTTGTTTTCTACCCGTCTGTCTACATCGGGCTGCAGATCCTGATCGGGAACATCAACACTTTGACCGAGCAGGTGAGGGTGGTATCTGGCACACAACTGGCCGTGCACTACATCCTGGCTCTCTATTTTGCTCAGGTGTTTCACAAAGGGCTGTCAAAGCTGCAGTATCACACCTCCTGCCCCCCCGACCCTCCGAGCAAACCCGGCCCGGAGGACAGCGGTCATGATCGGGGGCCTCTTCACGGTCTCCCCGGCTTTGTGCGCTTCTTGTTCTTTGGGATGCACGGCTTTCTGGACGAGGTGATTTTCACCTCTGTTTTCAACCTCGTGGAGAAGTCTGACCGGACCCTCAGCGGTCACACGTCCCTGTGGTCCTTCCTGATGTACGGGAGCTGCAGCTTCGTGGTGGAGAAGCTCTACCTCCACCTGCACTTCGAGAGAGGCTGGGGCACGTGGCGGCGGCTCCCCATCTACATCTGCTTCATCTACACCTGGGAGTTCTCCTGGGGTCTGGTGCTGAGGCAGTTTGGCGCGTGCTCCTGGGACTACTCCCATTATCCTCACAACTTCATGGGGCTCATCACCCTCCTGTACCTGCCAGGCTGGGTCTGCCTCAGTCTGTATCAGGACGTCCTGTCTAACGTGCTGCTCAGAATCAAGTGCACCAAAAATGTAAATGGTTTGAGTGGGGAGAATGGAGAGCTAAATGGACAGCTGGAGTCAAAGAAAAAAATACTTTAATTATAATTTTTTTCGATGTTTTAACTTGGAGGGAAAGTCTGACCCATGGTAGACTAATGAGGAAACAAAAAGGCATTAATTTATTCTAATAAATACAATGATTAAGCAGATTATTTAATCAATATTAATAAAGATCAAGGACCAATTGACCTTTCAGCTCAAATCAGGGTATAAACAGGTATTGGCCTCTGAATTTGTCCATATATCTCTATAGTATTTAGGATAATTACTTGACGCTATATGTTGTTCAATATAAAATTAAACATTTTGTAGCTATGCACCAATTGTGAAATCCTAGGCCAGTATAGATGTTTAAAATAACTCTATTCTTATTGTTTTTTGTTATTCATTACCACTTTTATTCCAAGAATATAAAACAATTGTAATTATAGCAAAAAAAAAAAACAGTTTTAAAGGGCTATTTTGTCAAAGGCCAACCACAAATAAACACCACAACATTTAGCCGGCACAAAATTGCAGTCAACAGGGCGGATATTGTCCGATAGGTTGTTCAGCTAATAGGTGCATCCCTGACATTTTTGAGTCCGGTTACTTTGGAGTCTAGACACTTGTTTTCAGATGAGACAGTTTCCAGTTGACTCTACAATACCCTGAATTGTTCAAATTCAGTTAGCCTACTGCCGTTTTTATCTTTCTGATGTAAAATATAATTGTAATATTAATATTTTACAAGTCTTCATGACTTTGAAAGTGTGAATACTCAGTTGTTTTTTAATGATTGCAGATTTGCCATCATATACATTACATGCAGTGTGTCAGTTTTAGCTTGAGTTGGACTTACTGTGTCATTTACATTATGCATCGGCATGCTTTAACTGTAGCTCATATCTGCATGCTAAAAAGTACGAATGAAATAAAATCCGAAAGGTTTATGGAGTGGATATGATATTTAAAAGCCAGCATTTTGAAGACAGAAATGATATAAAAACAACTGAACAGCAAAAAGCAATCTGTTTTTAAATATCCATCTCTTTTTCTCTTTAGTGTTAGTTTACATTATGAAACAAACTCCCTATTTTAACTCATCTTGTTATTATGACCCCTGACTAATGCATGGAAACACTTAGAGTAGAGATAAACCCAGTAATATATGTAGCAAGAAAACCTGTAGCTGAACGGATACGAGGAGCCAAGTGAGATTTTACTGTGAATCTTTTATGAACCCAAAGTTACTTGCTGGAGTGCCTTCCTGTGCAAACGGAGTCAACCAGAAACAAACAATGGTTGTGGTCAGTGTCTATGGGGCTGCTGTGTTTGATATTAGAAACACAGCAGCGTTTGCAATTGATTATTATAAAAATATCTTAAGCATTCAGCACTAATGCCGGTCTGAGGCTGTGAGGTTGAGCACTAACTGCATCAAAACATTTGACTTCAGCTGATCAAATTTACAGATTTTAATCTCCAACAGAAAACTTATTCACTTTAAATCCATTAATCTGCATAACTTAAAGTGAATACAGTACAAACATACAAATCCAGATGGTTAAATATTTCCAAATGCCTCATTTCCACTGCATGATTTGGCTAAACTTAACTCGCTTTAAGTACCAGCCAGGAAATTTACTCTATTTCAGCCACTGTGACATGATGTTTAACACACCACTCACTGAATCCTATCATAGGAAACCAAAGAGAGGATCGACTCGACTGTGTACCATTCAAGGTTACTTGGCTAGTTAAAAATGATGGGTTTGTTCAGGATGTCCCGTGTCATGCAAGTGACAAGAGACGATACTCTCTGCCCACTCAATGCTTTGCATTGTCTTCTACCAGCTCTGCTCGTTTGGGATCTCAACCCAGTTGGTACCAAAAAGAACCAGAAACTATCCACAACTTTTGCTGATGGAAACCCCAAAAGAAGAGCATGTCGGGTTGAGTAAAATGTGACCATGCAGTGGAAATACGGCACAATTCAAATCCAACTGTGTATACTGTGTAGAACATATTCTGACCCACAAATTAGCTTTACAGCGGTCGTATGCCTTATTAACAAACTAATCAAAGTACCTTGCACTGTGACTAAACAAATGGTGGTAATTCTGAGCAAACGTGTCTACTACATACAAGTCACTATGTTGAGTAAGTAACCATCATTTGGAGTTTGCATTGCTAGAAGTTAAAGCTCTTTTATTCCCACAGTAGCACTTTTCCCCATTATTTATGATACAGCCCTTTCTTTTTAATAAGAAGATATTTCTATATCTGCTTACAACTCTAAATTCTGATCGTTTGTATTTCCTTAATGTAGGTATGAATACTTTTTTCTGAATGTTTAGATGTGTTTGTGGCTTGCTGGATGCAAAGCTTGAATGAATTTGAAATCTGTTATGCAAGAATTAATTCTATTCGAGGGTTAAGTAATCCCAGTTACACTTAAATGATGGGAAAAGGAAATTATGATATTCCAATGTATGCCGTGGGAGCGCTAACATCGGAATCGTATATTTTGCAAACCACAGTTACACTGATATGAAACATTTTTGGCACCCTTTAGCACCTGTATGAGACTCACCAAGCAGAGGGAGGAACTTGGCATGGTTGGATCGGTTAAACAGAACTGGTTAAAACAGGTTAAACACTGAACCTTCACCCAGGATACAGGTGTTTGTGTCCTGTGTGACAAGTCAGTCAGTGTTGGATATGAACTTCCATAAGTAGATACGTTTTATTATACTTGGCGCTCTACGTCAGCTACGTGACTGCGCCCAGTAGTTTTTGTTAGCAAATCTTAAATTAAGCTACATCAAGTAGTTACATAAGATAAAGATGTGACCAGTAGGGGGTTGTGGCAGTTCAGAAACATCAAGATTTAATGTATCTGTGGTTTGCAGAACAACAATGACAACATTACATTCTCGTGACTAGGTTTCAGTGGTTGATTTATCAAGGGATCAAGTTGCATTTCTGTGCATATTTTGAAGGGTGACTGGCACAAACATTCTGGCTTGTCATGTACTACATCAGCAAAAATTATTATTATTTCAAAACCATGTCAGAAATGATACATCTAGCACTGACATTTACAATAAGCCAAACCTGTGAATGATTTTAACATCCAACGTGGCAGCTACAGAGGTTCTTAAACATTTTCATTCACTGAACCACAGAGAGAATGACTTTGTTCATCTTTAAGCTTTCCCATGGCCGATTAACTGTTTTAACCATGCTTTACTTTGTTCTGTGTTATTTACCAATTTAAAAAAGAAGACCACACTATTTTAGACATTTGAATTGCAATGGCATGTACTGTACAACTTTACGACTTGATTAAATCAGACATTTTCCTGTGCACGACTGGTATTTCTTCATTTCTTTACTTTAATGTAATGGCAAATACCATTTATATTTCCCAGCAGAGCCTTTATGTTTCATACTGTAGCACAGAAACGGAGCAGGCAAGCAAGCCTTGTGAGAGAGAATGTGCAGTAAGATAGAGCAATTCAGTTTTTGTTTGTTTTTGTTTGTTTTATCTTTGTATTATAGGCTATCAACAAGAAAGGTCTGCAACCTATTTTCAGGCTGACTCACATCAGTCAACATATCTTAGTTAGCTCAGGCATGAAGCAAGTCAGAGCAAAAATGTAAAAACAAATCCAAAGACACAAACAACATGGCAGGTATTGACCTGATTCCTGTTAGTTACTTTCTATGCTAGCAGACACACCAGTTCCTTGTACAGACAAAAGCTATTTGTGTCATCTCTTGTTACAGCTTCCTTGTTGAGATACTGTTCTTGTGAATTCAAATGAAACAAGACAAGGAGGAACTAAGACAGCTCAACAAAAAAGCCCACACTTGAACCTGTAACAGATATCATTGACTTCTAGCAAGAAATTATAGCAAGTAGCCTTAAGTGTTTAAACTTAGGCTGCATAATTAAGTATGTATCAACCTCTTCTCTCACACTTTAAACCACATTGGAGATCATTTTGACACAAGCAAACACGTATCTGGGCTTACCTCAAACGCTCACCACCCAGGGGACACCATTAATACCCCAATGGCCTTCAGTATCTGCTGACAACACCACAATGGGAATATTATACACAAACGTCTCCATAAAGACTCATTAGCACTCTCAATCACAAGTATATGACGGCTGCATACAAACTTGAAAACAGTAAGTGGGATGCTACAGTTTGACTGTTACCATCACCAATATCGATCTCTCCACATATAAAACACCTGTAAATGAACCTTGTCATACAGGTGGACCAGCTCATTAACATACAGAGGTCCATTAATGTTGTTTATTTTATTTTTAAGAAATTGTCTTATAAGTGTAATGTGAAAGAGGCCATAGAGCTAACAACTCTCCACTTTGTTTCAGTTTTACAGAACATTTACTCTATATATTTACCAAACATTTGTATTCCTGTTTGTGTGTATTTCTAACCCTATTTCCAGTTTTCCCCGTTTTAGAAAAACACTCCAATTGACACACTGTACATCACAAGACAAGGAAAGGTTAGTTACTGACATTAGCAGCTGCCTAGCTTATAAACTAATCCATGCTATATCTGATTTATCAACAAGTTACATCTTGTCAAAATTCTTAAGGGATATTGTGTAATGTTTTAAGTGTTATTACCTCAAATCAACGTCTTCATTCATAAATAGTTCCAACAGTCTGACAATCCTCCTGGGCGGAGAATCACTTCTCTGTTTTTAGGTTTTTACATTGCGCACCCACGTCCATGGAGGCTGCCATGTTTTTCTGGTCTATAAAAAAAAAAAAAAAACGAACCACCGAGAGGGAAAAGTACGACCATTTTTCGCTTAGTCACGGAGAAGCGATGCCAGTGCGAGAAGCAGCGAGACGGTCTTGTTATTTTCCCAGCAAGTTTGAGAACCTGCAGTGCATTTTTGGTCATTACGAAGACCACACTTATGCCATGTCTAATGAGAAGGAATCATCTTCGCCAAAAAAGTGCTAGCCTACAGACAATTAAAAAGACAACGGGACCGGCGAAATAAAAAAAATAAGGGTAAATATTGCAGCCGCGTTTCCCAGGTGGAAAGCGCTACTGACTGAGAAAGGTTTCAAAAGGGACGCTGAAGTTGCTGCTTTCTTCTCGACAGGTAAGTCAATGTTACTGCCTAAATTGAATCTCGACCCATTCCGCCTACCGTAGTTCTAAAGAGGTTGCAGCCGGTTGTAGCGCTAATGGGAGAAACAATTACACAGTTAGCTTGCAGAAATGTAGTTAGCCTGAAGATGGATATATGACTTGACAGAATGCTTGCTACATGTTACATCATGAGTGCCAGGATCCCACATTTTCCCTATTGTCCCTGCTGATGTCTCACATCTGTATTCACTTTTGTCCTCTTAAAAGTGAGTTTTTTTTTCAGTTCGTCAGCTTATAAAAGCATATTTCGTCACACAGCAGCTTGTAGGCATTTTTCTGTTGTTTGCTAGCAGGCAGAATTTAGATGGAGGCAAATACAAAGTCAATAGAGAATGATTGTTTTCCCTCTGGTGGGGAAGGGGCTTTAGTGCACTCTGTTGAAAGAGACCCAGGAGGTAAATTATATACAGTACCACACTGAACTAAGTACTTATCATAAGTCAATCTTATCTTATCTTTTCCTAAACTGACAAAGTAGGTTTATTGTCTAAACCTAGCTAAACAGCAATCGTTTCACAGTGTTGAATACCAGTGTTCAAAGATGTCATTTTAGGAGTTATTGGCAATCAACTTCTTCTCTTATTTAGGTATGAGGAGCTATAGGGGAAAAAGGATATGAAGCCCGAAGTGGCTCTTCATTACTGCCCCCTTTTAATATTATTATAATATAATATCCTCTTACTGTATGTAGTTTGGTGCTAGACAGTCTGGTGCAGTGGTTCTAATGCATCTGAGCTTCAGGCATGTTGTTTACTCTGTGTTTAACATTAAACAAATTCTTAAACTTACTTAAACAAATTTGTATTTATCAAATTTGTTTATTTAACAAGCTGCATATGAGTCACTGTCATGACCAAGCTTGGTTTGCATAGTAAAACAAGCTATTTTCAGACCTCAAACCTTAGACTATAGGCCTTAAATCTATGGATTTGACATACATTAGAAAAATGAAATGAAAAAGACTTTTTTGGTTCAGAGTTTTAGTATGTTAGCTCAGAGGTGTGATGACGCATGAAAAATGAACCCACTCCATTTGCTGTGCAACAACCTTAAGGTAAAACATAAGTTAGAAGTTCATATTATGGAAGATACTTGGAGAGCTTCAGAGACCTTTCATATCTGTGTGAGTGGGTTTAATTTTAGTGTGGTTCATGTTCAACATATTCTAAATAACAGAGAAATATCTTTGAAACCTTGAATTGAATTGAAATAAGGTGTAAAACAGAGGAAACATTAGTTATGCTAATTTCAACATACTACAATTATTTCAGTTTTTTGATTATTGACCGTGACACGACATGTGACCCATTTCGCCCCTTCTACTAGGAAGGTGTGGATCGACCGGTGAGGCCCGGTCCATTTCGCCCCCTTTGGTTGGACGGTGTGGAGCAACATGTGGGCGGCGGTCCTTTTTGCTGCCTGTGGTGACAAGCTCTGGAGCGAAGGACGGCTGGGGTACTGATTCTGTTTGATCCAGGATTTTCCTTATTTAAAACCTGAAACTGAAAACAAGTGTTTGAGGTTTGCTATAAAATAACACACCTGCACCTGTCAGTGCACCATCCATTACAAGCTGTGGAGCTGGTGCTTTTTGGTCTAGGTTTACCCCTTTTGTTGAAGAATGACCTATATAATGATAAAAAAAAAAAAGTTCAAGCATACCTATGACAAAGAGAAATTATATTTAAAATCAAACTAAATAACCAAGGTGCTACTGTCGTTTCACTGCACCATGTACAGGCTGCCATATGTTCTCCTGTTTGTCCTGATTATTTTGTTTGATCCTTGTTGAACATCACAATGTTTGTGCTTGCCTGCTGACTTTGAAAGTGGAAAATAACATTTAACAATATGTATAACATATGTTATAGCAATTTTGGAATGGGGACATTTTTTACCTATAAGGTAACAAATGGGAGGGTTCTTCTTAATCTGAATGTGCCCACAAGAAATTTAAATGTATGAACTAATCCAACAAAGTGGAAAAGAAAATCCCCCCAGCATTCAGTATATATATCAAATAATTGGATTTTTGTGTTGTTTTTTATAACAGCATTATGTAAACAAACTTAAAATCCTGAAATATTAATATTTGAAAGTTAAGATCAGGACAAATTGGATAAAAGATGACCTGTGGAAAGTGGATAACAATTATATCTAATTTTATGGACTTTTTTAAAGCAGACATCTTTGTCCTCTGAGGACATCCAGGTAATTTATTTTAATGAGGCACAGGTGTTAATTAGTAACACCTGTGCTTTTCCTATTAGACCACAGCAAATTTGTTCATGTATCGTTTGTTCATGAGCTCCTTTTACAACAGAATACAAATCATAGAATGAACTCTTTAATCATCCAGTCTTCCTATTTTCCTGCATTTTAACAGGTGAGTTCAACACAGAACCAACAGCACTGTGCCTCATTGTCTCTTTTCATGTATTTACATATACAGTCAAATCATATTCAAATGCCCACTGGGAATAATATTGCCACAGCTAACGCTTACTTGAAATAGCACAGTATTTGTTTGTTCTAAGCAGGACTGTAGGAGCATGTTACATTCTGTCAGTGGTCATATATGAGGTAATGCTTCTGAGGCCTGTAGCAGATGTAGTGTCCCAGGTTTTAATGTACAGTATGTTTTGGTTTAAATGGTGTGTTTCCTGAAAAAAAGTGGACTCTGGAAATATGACCAATAATGTTCATACAAGCTGAACTTTCATGTTGTTTTTGACTTTGTCCTTTGTAATACTGGCTTGTTGCGTGTCGTCCAACATGGCTTTATTCAGAGTGTGAAACTTTTGGTACAGCCCTTGCTTCACACTAAACATCAGGGCCTTTGCTAGCTCTCTGTTTGTCCTGGGAGAGCAGCTCAGTCCCTTGTAGCACTGACAGGTAAACCTTTTGTTCAACGCCTTCAGGTCTGTGAGCGTAGGTCTCCCTAGGACCAGGTTTCGCTTCTGAACATGCAGGATCCTGAAATTGTCAGGGTTTAGATGGAGGTAGTGATTGGAGTCGTAGTTTTTTCTGACACAGCGGCCATTCCCTCGACACAGAAAGTTGCTGCAGAGCTGGGCAGCTATGGTGACGTTGGTGATGTAAGGGTTGAGGGTGGTGGAGAGGTAGGATGAGAGGGCCGAGCAAGACGTCTGGGGAGCAAAGGAACGAGAGTGGAACAGGAAGTAAAAGGGAAATATACACCTGGTATATAATACTTCCTGTATGAAACAGAACATTACAGCAAGTCAGGAGCCATGAAATATGTTGATGTGCCTGTTTATGATTAAAGGGAAAGTTTGACATTTCAGGAAATGCTCTTGTGAAGTCTGGAGATAATTAGCTTAGCTTAGCATAAAGACTGGAAACAGTGGGAAACTGTTAGCCTGGCTCTGTCCAATATGTTATATTTAGAACCACCAGTTTTGAAAAGAGCAGCCATTGCGCATTGCGAGGTATTGTCAGCCAGTCACAGAGACGAGCAGCCTGTATCATCTAACTGAGCACTTTGTCTCTGCTCTGACTACCTGCCATCAGCTCACTATCACGTCTTTCAGCAGTCCAGTGGAGGTCTGCAGGGTGATATTACCTGGTCATCGTAGTCAGCAGTGGCCCCCCACAGCACAGCGCCAGACACTCCCACTGCTGCACTCTCCCCAATGGTGTTGACCAAGTCTCCCTGGGCACAAATGGTTAAATACGTTCATTATTCCCCTGTGTTTAAATACACAGGAACAACCATGAATGCATGCATGGTGCACAGACTTTTACACTGTTCTTCATCATACGAGGAGAAGGTTTACACGCTCGGGTGAGGGTTACCACCTGAGCAGGGTGTTATTACACCAAGAAACCAAACTCCTCTTAAACTGGACCTCAGGCTGGAAACACCTCACTGATGAAGAAGTAACCTAAGATGTACCTAATCTAGTCAAGTGTGTGGTCGCTCACTAATGAGTTGCTTAAAAAATGGCATCTGTTTGAACAGTGGATTTCATTACCTATTCACTTTAAGTGAAAGTCTCCCCAGGATGATTTTGTCTATATTTGATGCTTCTTTGAAGGTATTTTGTGTCCCGTACACTCATTTTGTGACTCACTGCAGCTGTTTTGTGTCTCTCTGTAGCCATTTTGTGTCTCTCTGTAGTTGTTTTGTACCTCTTTATCATCATTTGATGACGTTCTGTGGTTTTGGTGTCTTTGTAGTGCTTTTGTGCCTCTTTATAGTCACTTTTGTACCTCTTTGTGGTCATTTAGTGTCATTTTGTAGTGGTTTGTGCCTCTTTGTAGTCATGTTTTATCTCTCTGCAATTGTTTTGTGCCCCTTTATTGTCATTTGGTGACTCTTCTGGTTGTTTTGTGACTCATGTAGCCATTTTATGTTTCTTCGTCCTTTTGTGACTGATAATGGCCTTAATACATGTGTTTTTGAGTGACACTTTGTAATTGAAACCCATGGAGGTGCCTGACTGTGCCTGTTTGACCTGTTCACCCATGCTCCCACTGATATCTCCATAACATTACATAATGCATCTGAGAATGCAGCATAATCTGTTAAACAAATAAACATTTAAATGCCTCTCATTACCTGACTGAGGAAGCGTCTGTTCTGATCAACAAAGACAGGTCGCATGTAAGCAAACACAGGTGCAGTGACTCTCCTTCTGGGCAGGGCAGAGACTCTCAGAGCTTCCTGAACACGGTTTCTCACCATCAGGGCAGCTTTGGGATTGTCTGCCAGAGAGACCTGAAGCAGTGAAAGGACACAGAGGATTTTCAAATTAGGAATTAATGTTTAGGGATCCATTGGAAGTAAATATAGTTTGACAAACCTGCAGGTAGACAGAGGGGTAGAGGGCAGTGCTGGACTCCCACAGCCAGAGCAGCTTATCATTCTGCCTCCTCACCTCCTCTGAGCAGCGGCCTGTGTAGTCCGGTTTCTCCCAGCCATAATTGTAGCAGTTAGGAAACAGGTAGAAGCCCCACAGATAGTTGGGTCTCATAGTTCTGCCCATTGCCAACATCCCTGACATGAAATTCTTGGCTGCAACCTAAAATGAATAAGGAATAATTCAGGAAGAATAAAGAGTTTTTCAACAATATTGAATTGCTGTTTCCAACACTATCATTTATTTTCTTAATCTTTAAAATGTTAGTTCTGACCTGAAACAGTTGTTTGGCTCTTTCTGTGGCCTGCTGCACTGTGAGGGAGCGGTTTGTCTGCATAAGGTGGGCCACAGATAATGTCTGGTATATTCTCTTTGTGCCCCAGTTTCTGTCCCACAGGGGGCGCCATTCCTCCCAGTCTATCACAGCCAGGCCTCGGCTTGTCCTGGAGGGAACACAGGAAGATGGAGTTTAAACATTCAATGTGTAAAACAGTAAATGGTGTATTTCATTTACTCACTTGGATGGGATGTAGTAGTTAATATCTGCTCTGGCTTTGTTCAAACTGGCTTTCAGGTTACCTCTCTGAGGGATGCCACCATTGAACTGTTTCCTGCTAGTGAGGTCGACATGTGGGTAAAGGCCCAATCGGTCTGTGTAGAACAGAGACAGAAACTGGCCTGGGACCTGAAGCAGAAACATAACAAAGTAAGTCAACTTGACATAAAATGACAAGAAGAACAGCTTATTATCCTCCAGTGAAAGAGGTCTCTTTCCTACATTGACAGTAAGTAATTGACAGTGGATGGATTACTGGATTTCAGGGTACAGGCCCAGGGGCCCAAACACTCACAGGGCTCCCTGGCCTACACCTGCAAAATGTCACTCAAAGAGCAACCAACCTCAAAGACAATCAAAATTACTATAAAGAGACAAAAAACAATGAGATATCATAATGAGACTCAATATAACCACAAAGAAACAGAAAACAACTACAAAGAGACACAAAAACACTACAAACAGACTAAAAACGACAAAAAGACAGAAAGCAACTACGAAGACACTCAAACTTACTAAGACACAGAATGACCACAAAAGAACCAAAACATAAAAAAATACACAAAACAGCTACAAAAAGCAACTATAAAGTATGTGTCTTGCTCCTTTGTAGGAGAGGTGGGGCCCTTTATATGTGTGGACCCAGGGGCCCATAATCCATCATTGCTATGACAATTTGTAAAGACACAAAAATCATGCCTGCAACTATGGATTTCAAATATGTGTCCCCTTACCTTGGCAGGTGTGGCCACTCCTTTAAAGGCTGAGGTGTCCAGTGAGATGTTGTACCTGTTACACACCAGGTCAGGGATGTTCCAGCTAACGATGAAAGGCTGGTGCTCAAACAGCGGGCCCACAGTGTCGGGGAGAGGAGGAGGCGGAAGAGGTCCAGGCGAGCGAGAGGCTGCTGCTTCTGGAGGAGACGTTGGAGTTTGGGCGAGAGGGGCGGGGGGTGAAGTTGTGGCAAGAGGAGGTGGCGATGATTCAGAGGTTAAAGGCAGGAATGTCGTGGATGTAGATGGTGTTGAAACTGGGGAGGGAAGCTTGGGTGAAGAAGTTTGAGCTGGAGGGGATGACCGCAAACTTGGACGGGAAGTTGAGGAAAGAAGTAGTTTAGGAAATAGTTTTCCAAAAGGCACAGGATACAGAGGAATGGTGTTTTTGTACAGGGGTCGTCCTTTAGTTTTGAGAGCTAATGTTAGGAGTTTGCAGGGATGAGGTAGCGACGTGGAAATATTAGCAGAAAATAATTTTAGGTGTTTGAGAGGAAGGTGACAGAAAGTGTGACGGACTGGATCAGCAGTCTGAAAGGCTTTCCTTCTGAACTGAGGGGACACTGTGTTTGCAGCAGCTGAGGATACGAGGATGTCTCTGGGGGATGTTTGGTAGAAGGGGGACATTGTCGAGGTGGCTGACGTTGATTTTGAGGGCGTTGTAACATAGACTGATATGGAAGACGTCGGGCTGATGGTGGAGGTGGATACTTTTGGGATTGTAGGAGTGGTTGAAGAAATGGTTGAAGAAATGGTTGATATGTTGGTGTGTCCAACAGGAGCAGTTGTGGCTGTTGGTGGGATCGGGACAGCTAATGAAAGAACAGGCCACGCAGAGATGGTGAGAGCAGGGAGGGCAGAGAGAAGCAGCAGCACACAGCTTCTGCTCTTCTGTGTGACTGAAACCATCCTCTCCCCTGGCTGAAGAAAAGCAGAATAAAAACAGTAAAATGTGTTAATAATATGTGCACATTGGTAGTCAAAATTAGCCTCTTTTTTCTTTCTAACCTTTCCAAACATTGTAGATCATCCTTCCTAAAAAACACCTGCATAAATTGGTGCAAGCAGCATATTACAACCCCTCTTGGTGTTGGTGTTGTGATTCGAACCTCATCACAACTTTTGGTATGTCTTTACTTTGCTACGTCTTTTCCTTAAGCTAACCAAGTAGTTAAAAAAATAGAATGGTCAGTCATGTCATTTTGGCAAGCAACCTATCCTCTCATTTAGATATGAGTACTTGTTGGATCATTCATATTAAAATTAAAGGCACAAACTATTACCAAAGAATCTGAAGTCCCTTTCTTTCCTCATTCTGCCAAGCTCCAAACTCAAATAATCCTTTTTGTCTTCCCAAACACAAAACACAAACCTCTCTTATCTAAACATTCCCAACTGAAGGTGAGGCCACCTTGACAATCATAAACCACAACAGCCGGACTCACAGATTATGTAAAAAGACACAATACCTGGACATGCCTTCAGTGGAAGCGTGTTAGCATAACATGTGTTGACTGGAGTCCCCTCAGAGAAATGACTCTGTCTCATATAGGGAGGGGAGGACAGGGCCGGTGGGCAGAGCTGCGTGCGAGGACGCTCCTGTTGTTTGTCTCAGAAAAAGGTCTTGTTTTGATCGCACGGTGCCAAGGAACACCTGGGTGTGAGGTTATGGAGCGTGCACTGTCCTCATAGTGAATCAGTATGGAGCTTAGACTGTTACTGCACTGGTGTTGATGCTGTCATCATGGATGGGATGAATAAATAATTACAACAATGGAGGCCGTGGAAGCAAATGGGATTACTGGATAAACTGACATTCATCCCTCAGTACAGTGAAACAGATTAAATCAGCTTCATTAGAGTAATCCCACATGTGGCACCTGTCTGGCCCCTACAGTTAGGAGACAGGGAAGTATGGCACGTAGGTGGGAACAGTTATATATACTGATGCCATTAATAACAGCACTTTTCTATGAGAATGTGTGAAGTTTATAGACAAAAATAGCCCAAGCCCTGTATGTGTTTATGTGTCCAGTCAGGGACATGTAATACCAAATGGTGGTGGTTGTTTCACAGGTTAGTGGCACAGTGTGAGCAGTAGGGTGGGGTGTGTACCTGTGTGTGTTTCTGTTAAGATAATACTACGAGTGAGTTATTAAGTAAGTAAACAAGATTATGTTTCAGTAACACAGTGTGAGAAAATCAAATGTGTTGAGTGTTAGAGACTTAGTTTAATTGTGTTCCTTGATATGTTAAATCCAGAGAAAAAGGCTTTTATTTTGTATTTCCTAATCAGGAAATAGTTCCTCTATGTGATCAATACAGCAAAGGTGTGAATTTGATGGTGATCAACTGTAAATTACAGAACCAGACAAGATGACAGTTCTGATATTCCTGCTCAAATATGATTAAAAAAAAAAGAAAAAGGTGAGTCAGCACTCATATGCTAGATTAGATTAGATTAGATTAAATTAGATTAAATTAGATTAGATCAGATTAGATCAGATTAGTAGTAGCTGTTGCTGCTCACTAAGCCTAGAGGGTTTAGTCCCAAAGACTCTTAATATCTTTGTTAACCATGTATGAATGAATGTATGTACCGACCAGTGGTGGAAAAGTATTCAGATCTCTTTCTTAAGTAAAAGTACTAATACCACACTGTAAAATTATTCCACTACAAGAGAAAGTCCTGCATGCAGTACAAAAGTATCAGCATCAAAATGTACTTAAAGTATCAAAAGTAAAAGTACTTGTTATGCAGAATGGACCCACTAAAATTGTTATAAGGTGGACATAAGTATCTTCTTTGTATTGATGCATTTTTCCAAGCTATGTTTTAATTTGGCTGAGGTGCATCACTAATTTTCGTTCCAAACAGGACCAAGAGCATGTTCTTCCTCGTTTTAATTTGTCCATTCATTCTAAACACATGCACATACAGTTTATTGTGTGTTAGCATGATTTAATAATAATGATAACGATAAACTTTATTTGTAAAGCACCTTTCACAGATTAAAAAAAGATATCAAATAAAATGGAAGTTAAAAATATGGATAATAAATGAGTGCAGCAGAGCAGCTTAATAACTACTTACAACTTTTTTTCTTGTTCTGAAGCAACTGACAAAAGTCTCTTACTGTCCAGAGGAACACAAATTCACAACCTGGTCTTGTCTTATCATAATGAATTCCACAAAAATTCACCCCAGAAAGTCTTCCAACGGATCAGACTCATAGGTTGCTCCAGGTTGGGACTCCTGTATCAAACTGGCTCAGTCCAACCCATCCAATTGCCGCATAAAAGTGTAAATTATATGCATAAAATGCATTGGATCACATGCAAACGTTAATTAAAAAGTGCAGTTGAGGGCAATTGTAAAGTTGGTTAAAGAGATGTTTTTTAGGTTTTCTCTGGTATCTATGGGCAGCATGATCTATAGCCAGACAGCATAATGTAACATTACTGTCATGCCAATATATGTATACCTATGCACTGTGAAAAACCTTTGTTTTTAAGTCATAAACACAGGAGAGAAAATAGTTGTTTTTCTCACTTGTCCCTCAAGGCTTCCGTACATGTTTTTCCTCTGTGCATGCAGGAAGCTTTTTGCACAATAGAGCAGGATGGGTATTGTGTTTTGGCAAACATGTTGAGCAAATGTAATTTGATACAGTAACCAAAGTGCAGAGTGCACCATCCAGCATGAGTGATATCATATCTGGTGAAATGCTGCCACCCTGTGGTTAAAATATACAGTTTGTGCACGTCTAACTGTGGCAATAATCCCCAAACCTTCCCTGACTTTCTCTCTGTGAATCAGTATGTATGAGTGTATTTGTGTCTCTGCTAACCTGAAACTGAATCACAACTCTTGGCACACAATACTTGCCTGTTTGAATATGTTTCTATTAAGGTGACCCCGCCGTGATACTTCCAAAAAAATAAAATAAAATCCACATTAGAACATGATGAGGAGATGTGAAAAGGCCAACTTCATTAAATATTCATACGGAGGCCTGTAGGGGATGTCTTCCTCCAGAATTCAAAATATAATATTCATGTTGTCCTCTTCCCTCCTCCTCTCATAACCACAGTTTTCTTTTGTTGTGGAAAGTGGGTCAAATGAATGTTTCACTAGGGTAGCCCCGGAGGGTATCTGCAGAACCCCCAAAGCAAATACAGCATTAACAGATAGATAACGTACAATATTCCATCCCTTAAACAAACACATATGGGGCACAATTTTCCACATCCACACTCACACATTCTTGTCGCTCATAATGTCAGTTAGGTATCTTACACAAGCAACAGTATCTGCTCAGTCCACGTCTCTTGTTAGTGTGTGAGTAAGAGCATACCAAGCACTGTTAGCTGTCAGTATCATTGAATTGCTGTGAATAGAGTATCTGTATGCTTCCCAATACGTCAATGAATGAACTATTTACTTCCTCGTTATGTCATTGCTTATGTACGTGATGACAGCATTTAGGGAATTTGCGTTTTATGTGCTATAGGCTAGAAAAATGTTTTCATGCAATGATCAATTTTGAGGTTTTGGGCAATTTTGCTTCCATAGCATGTTTCCTTTCAGGCAAGAGGAAAGAAAACATCACAAATACACATTTAGGTGTTTATTTTACTCCACTTTGTCTATTTGTGGCTGTATATTTCTCCTAAATTTAAAAAAGTTTGCATCAGACGAGCCTCAGTTGCATATTGATGAAAACTTCTGATGAAATAAAAAAGAATTGTCTTAATATAAGTAAGCAGTTTGAGAAGGTTTGGTGTTGGTGATATCTATTAGTTAGCCAGTTTCATTCCTATATATAAATTGAAGGTTTTTGATACTTTTAATGCTGTGCAATGTTTTTTTATTTAAAGTTTTTAACAATGCTGATTTATATATATATATATATTTCCCTTAAGTTAAAACTTTTGTTTCTAATCTGTCGACAAAATGAAACAAGAATTTTGAACCTGGCTTTGTTCAGTGATCAAATATTTGTTCTGGAAATGTATGCAAATGAGCACATATTTAATAAGGTAATGCTTTATTTGCATATTAAAACATAACATTTCAGAAAACATGCAATACAAAAAGATAATTGTCTTAATATCAGTAATCCACTGTGGGAGTTTCATGGTGTCCCTGTGCTTTGTTCTCCTTCCCACTCTTCCTTTTCTCATTCCAAATTGCTGCTTTCGTTTCTCCTTTCAGAACATAAGTGTTCTTATAACTACTCATTCAGGATGAGTCATCTCTAACACTTCTACACCTCGCTAAACCAAGGCAAGGTGGAGCAGAGCAGAGTTTCCTGAGGTGTTTCTCGGCCGGTCTGTCGAGTTTTTCAAGTCGGACTGGACTTCGTCTAGAGGAGCAGGGAATTAGGCTGAACCAGGTGGAAGTGCATGGAAGCAAATGTAAAAGAGCTTGTACAGGACAGGTAAAGCTTATATTCAGATCAAAGAGTTTAGAAAAGAGTGAGAGTAGAAATGTTATATCTAAATATAAGTGCAGAAACCCACACTTTAAAAAAGCTGTAGCATCACTATCAGCTTTGTTTTAAATGTGGTTTATTGGATTAGAGATGCCATTTTCACTCTTGAATGCATTGCAAAAGCACTTGATATGAAGATAAACTAAACTTTTAGTTTTTTAACAAGAGCAATATATTGTGACATGCATTAATAAAACAAGAAATTACATCCATATTCATCCTAACTGCACAGAAATGAAGAAATAATGTAGATGGAAAAGTGAATTTAGTTAATGTGCATCGTCATTCACAACAGGAATTATAGTGAAATGGAGGCTGTCATCTCTTTCTCTATACCCCCATAATAATATATACACACACACACTAAGAAAAGCACATATAGTCACATGCACATGTTCATGCTTACATGCAAACATGTAAGATATACACACACACAGACACAGGAATATCTGCAGTTTAAAGTAGTTATAGCAGTTGATTTTACATATACGTCTATGCAATCATTTAAAAAAAGTAGTAGTACTATGTGTATAAAATGTTTGTACAAGTTACAAAAACGTGGCCACTCCTGGAGTGTGTTTATCACAAGAGAAAGTATTCTCTTTGTATCACCTCTCAAAGGCTAACATCCTGCAAACAACACCCATTTAGGAGCCTGACGGAGCATGTTGCAGAGGATTACAAACACCCTTCGGCACGTTAGTAAAATATGTATGAGCCATGTATGCTGCCCTTGTTCAAGGCTACTCATAATAGCCCCTGAATATGTCTGTTCAATTGTTGTGCACCATTTATTGTGAATATTGAGTATAGAGAAACGGTTTGGGTTAATTGTTTAACATTGTGCAACATCCGGAACTAAAAGGGGTGATTAATTTGGTGGTCAAAGATTCTGGTGAAATAGACTGAAATGTACATGTATGAAGGCAGATTTGGCAGTATTACCCCTGAGGCTATGTATAGTAACTGGAGCAGTCTTAATTGTACTTTACTTTATTTATAGGCTATTTATAGTTAATTGCAATGAAAGGAAGATACCCTCTAGGAGCATTTCAGTTCAGAGGGGCAAATCATTTCATGTCCGAGGGAATGCTTATCATCTAGGAAATAATAGGGTCCAGATAACAGCTCTGAAGCTGAATCATGCCCTGACCTCTCTGACCTGAATGAAATAGCACATTATTATCATTAGAGGGGAATTATCCTTCCTTTTGCTCTTTTGTGAACGCCTATTCAGCCTTAAAGTGTTCATTTAAAGTGTAGGCTTAGCTTTGCATTAATTTTTAAGACGAATAATTCCTCTTAGAGGGGGAATTGTGTGGCATTATCTTCACAACTTGAAATTTCTTATCTCCTCCCATTCTGCACTCTCACACATTCCTGCCATAAAAGCCACGGGCGGACAGGACCGAACCATCTGTACGGGGTGTGTATTTAGAATTATAATTTTATTATGCCTAAATTCCTGACTGGAATTCTACCAGAATATATTTTCGAGTTTAAATCCAATAGACATAAACCTATCACTAATTGACGTACCAATTACTCTTTTGGTGATTATGTGGGGCACAGCTGGGAAATGTGTGCCCCCCCATTCCCGGATAGTGGACTCGTCCCAACTCTGCCATGTTGGATGGAACTGGCTCTGGGCTCTCTGGCGGCCGGACTTCCCAGGAAACTTTTTACCGTTTTCCGTCTTCGCTCAGTCGCTGCAATCTTGACCTTATTGTAAAGAGGAGCGGGACGTTACACTGCATCCCTAAACATTTTCTGGCACCCGAGTCTTGCGGACCTCCGGGATAAACCGAACCGGTGTGAGGGGGTCGGAGGAAGGCCACGGATGACCGAGGGATTGTTTATGTATCTTTTTGGATCTCCTATAACGAGTTACAGTCGGTGCATACTTTATAAATTGATCCCTAATAATGAGTGGACATCCGCCGCAACGGCGGCAAACAAATATCGGTTCGATACTACTGACACCGCAGGAAAATGAAAGCCTTTTCAACCACCTTGGAAGGAAATGCATTGTAAGTTTTTCCCCATCAAATTGTTTTATGATAGCTGGCTAAGAAGAAAATGCTAATACAGCTAACTTGTGTTTCCTGTCCCGAGACGGGAGATAAGGCTAGCTGTGAGGTGTAACAGTGTGTTTCATGGCCTGTAGTTTAATGTTGTGATTTCGCAGGTCATGGTATGTTTCCCTGGGAAACACTTGAGATTTCTAACTGAAGAGGTTGGTTTGTTTTGACAGCAGGGGCGACCCGGGAGGGCTGCTCCACGTCCCGTTTGGGACGGTGACATTTGGGCAACTTTCATTCCTGCCTTAGGCCTCCGCTGGTACGCCCTTAACTTAAATCTGACACACCTGAAGTCACCCAGGAAATGCTGGAAATCCGCTGTCACCTAGCATGGCTAGCCTAGCATTGGCAGAGTGGACTTAATAGTCGCGGTTTTAGGGGAAGCTGTTAAATCCATCAACGCAAAGCAAAGCAATGATTTTGCACTGACATTACATAACACAGCTGAACCTTTGGTTGTTTTCGGGAAGTGTGTCCACCGAGAAGAATGTGCTGCGACCAGACTTGGCTGAGGGCAGCGCTGACTAGCTAAAAGTCCTCCTAATGCAAGACTGCCAGCCACAAAATCCGAAGAGAAAGCAGTGGGAGCAGCCTGCTGTACCCGTGTGACTGCAGTCAGGATCAGTAGTGCACTGTCACGACTCAATATTGTGAGATAGTCTGATATTACGTAACACGTGTAGCATTTAGCTGACTCATTTATATGTTGTGTCTATAGCTAGCCCCCTTACCCAGCAGATTGTAGCCACATCTGATCTATTTGCATTTGCATTTGCATTAGCTCCTTTGCACAACATAGCTTAATCTAATTCTTCTTGTTTGCCTTTCCTCTTAATAATCTTGCAGGACAGGTTTTTTTCCCCCTTGTCCTAATAGTCAACTATACCCACTGGCTGTACATCTGAATATTAATGACCTCAGCTATACAAACAAATGGAGCAAGTAAAGCTAATATTAACACACTCTGGAGCACCAGATCAAAGAGTGTTTGCCTTTCAGAGTGTCTGTAATTTCTAATGTGGCTCATCCAGTCAAATATTGCTTGCATTTAACTCGTGGTTTCACATTCTTATTAAGACTCCTATCTAATTAATCAGGGCTCTGGGTTTAGAGATTGACAGTATGTGAACTTAATACAGTAATGCACTGACAGATGCGTACTCTGATTGGCACTGTGGCATATGTGGTTCCCTCTGCAGCAGTGTAAGAAGCAGACAGGATGATTTTGACCCTTTGATTCACTTAATGAATCCTGTGTGCATCCACAAGCTTTAAGGTAGTAATGAAACTTGCAAGTCTTTTTTCAGGGTGAGGTCAGCCAAATATCTTGACACGTTTCGTATGCAAAAGACAATGTGAGAAGCAGGGTGGGGGATTAAATTCCTTTTTTCATCTTTTTACAATAAAATAATAATAAAATAACAAAAATTAGAATATGGGGTGTTTTGTTTTTTAAAAAGGACATTTTGTTTACAATAATAGACATGGGGAAATGCAATCATACCAATACATATATACTACCAGACTTGAATACACATGGAAAAAGTTTTGGGGAAATATACACTTTCCATTTCTGCCTTATTTCCTCAAATTTATTGTTTGAAGCTTCAAAGAGAAAGTCATTCTTCTATCTGTACTTTTTTATTTTTCTCCAGTGCCCACGTCTGTAGGTTGAAGTGGTCAAAGTGACACTGCATGAAACTGCCATGAAATCATCTTTAATGCTGCAGTCTCTTATATTGAAAATCAAACAGTGCAGCGTAGAGAACTAATGTACAGCATGCTTTTGCAAGCTGACATTTTTTTTAAAATTGTGGTTGCTATCAATGGGAGCTTGGCTACTTAAAAGAACCAGGTTTGTGCGCTAGTGGAGAACCTCTTGGACCAATCAGTGGTCTGCAGTGAGTTAATTCCACCTTCTAGTATCGGCTCAGCTTGCTTAGAACCTCGGACGAGGTGGTACCATAAAAGTAAAGGGAACCACGCACTGCTTTTGCTATCAGAAAAACCCCCCAAAATAAAAACAGTTCATTTGAATCAAGCCATGTCACACTAAGTAGAAACTCTGTCACCCAGTGATATCAGCTGAAAAGAATGTTGCACCATCACCTGTTACTGATAGCCTTTACAGATAAGACATGTTTGAAGTCAAGGCGTCAGATTAATAAATTACACTTGTGTTTTTCATGTGGCATTATGAAGTTTCCTCCGTACACATGGGTCAGTCCGAGAAGCGGGGCATTTAATATGCAGGCGAGAGGAAAGCGTACAAATTGTGTAAACTACCATGCAGACTGTTCTCAGGTTACTTCCCCATAGTGATCGTACTTTCCTTTAATTGCGTACAGTAAAGCTGGTGCGTCTGAGTGACAGTGAGGTGGCTCGTCCTCATTGTGTCAACGGGCTCATTGCAGTAAACCGGTCATGCTGATGGTGTGTGTAGCCATGTTTGCTTTGGAAAGGCTACATTTCCTGTCCCATGACCCAGTATGTCAGACCTGTATGTGGTCACAGGGCGCGATGTCCTTCCTGCTCCTCTACAGGTTCCCGAGGTGTGTTCACCTATGTAACCTGTTTACAATGACGACGCTCCTCTGGCATTCTGGCTGATTGTGCCACTCATCATGTGACAGAGACGTGGAATCAGAAACATTCCTCACAGTCCTTCGCTCTTGTGTGTGTGTGTGTGTGTGTACATGTCTTTGCATGCAGAGAGAGTTTGGGAGAGGCTGACTGTGTATGTATGTGAGAGAGAAAGAGAGGAAGAGTCAGACATTGTGTGCCCCCCAGCCGTCTAATTAGAATGCCCACCAGTGATTTAGTGGCTGACTGAGTGATTGAGCCTTATGCAATGTACCTATTATGCAGAAAATGTAAGTGTCACCTCTACTTTCTTCACGCTGACTCCTCTCCGAGATGCACAGACATTAATTGGCTCCGTGCAGCTGAATCAGACTTGATTTATTCTAGCTGTGAAAGGCCTGTTTGTATACGAGCTTATTTTTCCAAAGCTGATCTCTCCTTGCTGGTTTGTTTTTGCTGGAAATCGTGGCAATAAAGAGGGAGATTTATGTCCGACAATGATACAAAGGGCAAACCTTTTGGCACAGCATTGCTTCTGGAGTTCCCTTTTTGTATTGTCGCTCTAATGGCATTAAAATAAAGGCGCGGCAGGTGAATTACAGAATACACATGGCATTTATAGTCACCAGCTTTGAGTTTAAAGTGTGTAACTACTTTGCTCATATTTTAGGAAATGCAAGTATTTTAATATATATTCTGGCTAAATAATGCATCCACATAAAGACAGAGACTCCTACAGGTACATGCACAGTGGTCTTACTCATTGGTTTAACTCATTGGTATTCCTTCTGCTGTTTTCACCATCAGCAACACTGTCTGACTGGGCAAAAGGTGGAAGGGGTCCAATTCACACTGCGCTTGTGTGTGTGTGTGTGTGTGTGTGTGTGCGCAGACTGCCTGATCAGCAGTCCCGTCCTACAGGAAGTCCCGTGGTCGGCCTCCTCTGGTGATTTGTGCTGTAGAAGTGGAACATAACTCCTCTTTTCCTCCACTTTCCTGATCTCTCCTTCCTTTTTCCCTTTTTAGTCTCACCTTGCCCCCGTCATGTCATCCGCTCCAATCCCCCTTTCATGTCCTTTATACAGTATTTCTCCTTCAGCCCATCCTCAAACCCATTTAGCATCCCTCCAATCACTTCTCTCCTTCCTTGGCTCTACAGTGTTCTTCTCTTCCACTTCTTTCCCACACTGCCTCTCTGCGTCAGCCACTTATCTTGTCCTGTTTCTTCCCACTGCTCCTCGTCTTTTCTCTCGCTTTCTCTCCGGAAGATCTTGTGAAGAGTTGTAATTTGTGCCAATACGGAACAGCTTGACCAAATGGCTGATGGACGGCATTCAAATTAGAACGTCGGTGATCGTTAGCTTCTACAGCAAGCAAGAAAGACACCAGAGCAGTTTGTGTCCTCTGACTCTTTTTTAGTCTATTCAGTATAAAGCTCTGCCTCCTTCATGACAGTTTTTAAGAATCACTGCACCGATACAGAACTCGCAACCCTCTCAAATTTCACAAATATTTTGTTCACAGTTTGGCCGGTTATTTGTCACGCTTTCACAAGATTTTTAGTGTGAACATATTTCGAACCTATCTGTGCTGTATTTTCTACATCTAGCTATTAACAGGGTTCCTGTGGGTGTCGGAAATGATTAAACACTTACATTTCAATCTGGCATTCTCAAGATTTAAAAAGTACTTTCAAACGGCTTAAAATGTATGCTGTATAGGATGCAAAGTGCGAAACATAACATCTAGTATATTGTTATGTAGAAGTGAAATATCAGTATACTGTATTTACAGTATATAGAGATATAATTTACCACAGCTGTAAAAAAAAAACCTTGAATTTTAGAAATGAAATCTATAGGAAAGTGTGGGGCTTTTTCTGTCTGTGATGGTGTAGTCTGTGTGCTGGACATTATTGTGTAGAAAACATGTTGTGTTTTTGGGAACATGTGCACAAGAGAAACTGAATTTATTCGTGAGAGAGCGAGCGGA
>CAFUXE010001481.1:404292-468873 GCA_903364295.1 Serranus cabrilla | reverse complement strand
CCACAACAGTCACTGTTGCACAAAAAAAAAAGCCACCATACACCAGGATTCATATTCTTTGGATCTTAACTATTTCTTATCCAAATGCAGGGAAATAGAAACATTGCATGCTTATCAATTAGTAGATATACAGTTGAAATGAAAGTATGAGTGCAGCTGAGGTTGTAGGAGTGTGCACTGCTAGGCTGCGAGGTTATACTGTGATTCACACATCATCACGCTCATGTAACGGCTCCTCTGCACGCACACGTGTTCTGTTACCTCATTTGCTTGTGTTGTGGGCAATTTAATGTTAGTCATGCAACGTGGCTACAAAACTCCGCTTCCACTATTAAGAGATGTGGTGCACTGAGATCAGGTCTTACTTATCCTGCAGGAGCTCCTGCTGATGGTTTGCACGAATGATAAAAAAGCAATTGATCAAGCAAACTTTTATGTGTTCTCTGTCTGTTTAAGTGTAAATCTTTGCTTCTGTTTAGAGCAGCTTTGCAAGTAAAACCAGAACTTGAAATAGTTAAATTGTAAACTAGTCTTATTTTCCTGCAATTGGTCTAAAGCAGCAGCTATACATACATATGCACATATGCGATTTGTATCATGATACAGGAGTCACAATTCAATATATTGCAATAATGTATGCAAGGCAATATATCACACTTTTTTAGTGAAACATATACCCCTTTTCCACCAAGGCAGTTCGAGGGTCGGTTTGGAGCCGGTGCCTAATCTCGAACCAGTTCTTCGTGTTTTACATCATAATGTGTCATTAATTCTATTTGAGTTGTTTATCTGCAATGTGATCAAGCTAATATTAGCAGGCTAGCATGCTCTGTAACTTGTTTGCGTCGGTTGAAAAGGGTTAATAGTATAAAAAGACAAACCAATAAGCACAAAATCTGACTAACCAAAAAGTAGATTTTTTAAGGGATCAGAACAGTGGGATCTGTGTTTGCCTTCAGCATCATAGCACTAGTTTTTGTTTTATCTGTCTGCTATGAATCTTTCCATGTACACTCTTAATAAAAAAAAAAAGGAAAACAGCATCAGTCTGTAGTATGGCTCTCTGGAAATCAGTTCTTAGGAATTAGCCACAAACAACTGGTCCTTGTCAGCTAAAAGAAGTTTTACAGGAACCTTTGCATTTTGCTAATTTTACCTGCAGTTCCTGAACATCAGGTTTCAGTTTTTGGTTCATGGATCCTAGTTCCTGCTCCTGAGGTTAAACCTTCAGATGATCCAGGAACTTTCAGGAAGGAGTTTATTGAACTGAAGTTTGCAGGCTTTTCTAAAACAAGACTCAAAGCATGCAATGAGTCATGTGAAATATTCATTCAATTTTTGCAAGAATCAATATTATAATATTTCTTTTTATGTTTTTGATGTTTGATTTAAAACTGCACCGTTGCTGACTTCATCCAGGCTAAAAATGAGCACAACCATCGTTTTCTGCCTTTGCACATGTGCTTCATTTAAACATCACTCGTACAGCGAGCCACACAAGAGCTCTGTATGTTTTCGTAATGTAAGCAGTAATTCCTGGAACTGCTGAGCTGAAGAGATCACCAGGCGTTTCCCTTGTTGGTGCTATTGCTTTCATCTATGTGGTAATGACTGTGAAGCCGGACCCCTCAGTGTGAGAGAGCCCCCGCAGCAACCTGTAAAACCAGTGGGAGGCTGATGCGGTCTTATGATCATGGCTGTGCCTGTGTGTGTACTACAGGTGTGCTCCTCAGTGTGTATTATTAAGCAGTTTAGTGTCGGCCGACTGTTCCTACAGTAGCATGATACAAAGAATACAAATATTATTAGTTGATTGGATCAGTTTTGATACTTCCGTCTGGTTTGTTTTGTCAGTTTTCTGCAACTTGACAAACAAATGATTTGATACATGCTTAAATGTTAGTACGCAGCATGAAGGAAGCTGCATGAGAGAAGTCCTGAGATGCCTCTCATGCTTAATTTGACCATGTGCACTCATTAAGCCAAACATTATGTGTGTGTGTGTGTGTATGTGCTCTCAGTCTTAATATATCTTGGATCCTTCAGGAGATGCTTGCACTGTTCTTAATAAACCCGGCCTGCATCTAGTCTGTGCTGCTTTGTATCACTGGTGACACAATGCAAAACAAGGGCAATATTTAAGGCCGCTTTCACATATGAAGTCTGGTGGACTCGGTGGGATTCAGTGGTGAGGTTGTAACATTGTTGCATTTTTCATTTGGTTTGCATTCACACCGTGCTTTATCAAGCATTGTAAACAAATGTCAGGGTGCCGATGCTGTATGTGGGGGAAAGAGCTGAAAGTCTTTTTCAAAGCAAGTCTTTTTTCTCCCTAATGTGGCATTGATCCGATGTGTGATTGAATCCATTTGCCACCATTCTGTTGCAAAATCATTTAAAGAATTTGTAGTTTTTGTGTGTAGCCCCAAGCAATTTTGATAGACAATGTCTGCTACTACCTTGCCTGGTGTTAATTCTCACATTTCTGCCCAAATTCAACCCAGAATGCACTGTGTTTTTGCTTCTCTTCCCACCTTTGGTTCAGACTGTTCTCACCTGCAGCGAACCAAACTCTGGTGAACTTTGAAGCGAACCGAGACCCCTGATTTTAGCAGACCAGAGTTCGTTTGAGCATTCACACCAGCAGCAACCAAACAGTTAGTTAGTTTCAAGCGAACCAAACATATTTGTTATCATTCTCAGTACAAAATCAAAGGATTACTTGTTTCACTGCTTTTCTTCAGCTTCAACAGTCATATTTCCATGCTGCTCGTCAGCTGTTTGGCGTTGACCCCAGAGAGTCCCTGTCACCCGTCACTCACTCTCCAGATATGTCTTTATATTTTAACGTCACCCACCCAAAGTGTGCTCCTCTTTGCCAAGTGAAAAAGACTCCTTAGTCGAGAACACGTGTGAACTGCTGTATTCAGATCATTTCACTGATTTCCTGTGAGATTCAGGTCAGTGCACCTCCAGGATGTAATCAGTTTTGTTCTGAAACGGCTGCAGAGATTTGGCCTTCAACACCCTGTTTCCGACAGCGGCACAGAACTGCACCTTGTTGATCTCAAATCATAGTTTCCTTTTATCTTACTGTGCCTGCAGCTGGAAAACAAGCTGCATGTAGCAACAACTGTCATTTGTCAGGGTAGGAATGTTGTTTGGTGCATGAGGAGTTTTGAGTAATGCCATACTGAACCCCTCAGACGAGCTGATGACGACTCACATGATAGATCTGTAAGGCATGTAACATCCAAAAAGATACATAAAGCAGCTCCCAGATGTGAATAGCATTAAGGATGATTTTATTGATACTACTTATTGGTTAGGTTCTTTAGCGATACCCTTTCTTGTTATTTTTCATGACTAAATCATGCTTTTTAAGGAATGTATTACATTTTAAAGGAATAAAATTAGCTGTATATTTTAAATGCAACTTAATGTTTTTTTCCAGAGCAGCAACTCACTATATACTCAAATCATATCTCACTGGAAACAAATCTTAAATGTCAGCAAAATAAATGATATTACTAACCACACAATACTGTGTGAGGTTACCAAACTATTATTAATAGTTAATATTAAAATAATAATTTGGCACCAAAGCCAGTTTAATACTGTGTTTCCGTTCCCATCCCACATCGCCTGCACTCCTTTTTGATTCTCGGCTCCTCCAAGAACCATTTCACCATTTGGAATATCCTTTAAGCTGTCGAGCTTCACTTAGTGTTTGAGTTATGGGTTCGGGAACACAACACTGAGGAGGCAAGGATCCATAAATTAGTTGTAACTGGAAAGAACTCATGGTCACCACCCTGACAAATGAGATCCTGAGTTCTGAGGCTGCTGTGCTCTTTGAGTCTTGGTCACAGCTCGCAGATCCTGAGTTTTGCAAACATGGTTTTAGCTGATTTAAACAGTTGATTAGGTCACAGAAACCTTGAGGCAGGGGCGGACATGTATTAACGCCTCTGTCACATTCAAAGAGTCCAGTTTTAACAGTCACCAACTGTGGTTTGGTCCAAATATACCCTTAATTCTCTGAAATAGATGTGGAAATATTAGGAACCAGTTTTAATATTTTTAGTTTGTACAATATGCATTTTATTTCATTTCCATCTTGTAGTGTGCTGGCTCAAAGCCAATGTGAGGCACATTTAAAAAGCTAAAACGCTGCTGATGTAGGATCCATTAAGCAGCCCGTGATAAATCTCTCTCTCTCTCTCTCTCCCTGCAGTCGTTGTCTTCAGCAGTGGTCCAGGTGTTCACAGCAGAAAGGAACTCCAGCTGGAACAAGAGATGCTGCGGGGTGGCCTGTCTGGTCAAAGATAACCCCCAGCGATCCTACTTCATCAGGGTCCTAGACGTCAAGGTAACACAAAGCAGCCGGCGGTCCTGCACATCGATGATTACAGCGTTGTGGTTTGTGTCTGTAGTAGCTGGCAGATGATGGCACTCAGCACAGTTAATACCCAGCGGTGGATATTACCACAGTCCGATATCTGATATTCATGGCGGCCTTGCATTTCATCTGCGGCATGACTGTTTATTTATGATGCCCGATTCATATCGTTCATTCATACTTTGTCTTCCGCAGGACGGTAAGATGATGTTTGAGCAGGAGCTGTACAACAACTTCAGCATCTACCTCCCCAAACCGTACTTCATCACATTTGCTGGAGATGTAAGTCTGCTGCTTTTCTTTTTTATTTCTGATCCTCTGTATTCTCAGTCAGCCCCCAATGTGGTAACAGACAAGAACTGTTTTCTTTACATTTTTATTTGCTGTTACTGCACACATGCACTGACACCAATAAAATGGCACTAGTAGGTCCAACTTTTGCTTTCTGGAATAAAAAACAAAACAAATTTTGAACATAAAATAGGTTCCTGAATTTAAAACGGATGAGAGCTTATTGTCTTCAGTAAAATAATTATACAAAGGTCTAAGTTTGCTACAGAGTAAATGTTTTTCTACAAAATTTAAATAAAAAAACCACCATTAGAAGCCTGTGTGAGCCGCCCTGATCTATCCCCATCATATCAAACAGCATTGTTCTCACACATGTCACATGTAAAGCACTTAATGTGACGAGATGCTTTTATTTATGGAGCAAACATCTTAGCTGCTGGGTCCAGCGGCTCAGGCTGCAGCAGACCGTGAAGTATGTGGGGCAGCCGATGTGATGATAAGGCTTGAACTGTGTGCACATCGTGGAAAAGGTTTGGAAAGTCATTCAGGGAAATTAGGAAGTTAAGTAGTTGGACGGGACAACAAACAAATTAACTGAACAAATGTTTTTGTTATCAGAATGTAAAACTTGTGTTGTGCTCTGTGTGTGTGTGTTCACAGGCATGCCAAGTGGGTTTGAACTTCGCCAGTGAGGAGGAGACCAAACGTTTCCGTAGCCAAGTGAATGAGCTGATTGGGAGAAGACAGAGGAAAACTGGTACCAACTCACTGCCGCTGCCCACTTACCTACAAACCCACCTGCTCACCTAACTCACTATTTAAAAAATGACACGTTTAGCAAATCTTCATCTTGTGTTCAAAACAATCCAATTTTCTTTTTAGCTTATTTCAAGTCGAACCATGATACTCCTATTTGTTTGGAAAGTTTTGTCTGTCTTTGAAAGGTTTTAAGAGGTTTTGGGTTGATAAAATCCAACTTGGATTGACTAGTATGAGCACAAGATCGAATTCATTTCTAAACTTGTCATTTTTTCTAGCGCTAACAGAACTGGGCAAAAAAAAAGATCTTAATTTCAATACATGAAAGTTATTCTACAGGCACTGACTAGACAGATGCTGTAATGCTCAATCAATTAATTTCATGTATTGGAAATTATTAATTTTTTTGCCTTGGTTTGTTTACTTCAACCATCCGATCTTCTTCTGACCTGCTGCGACCTCTTCCTTGTTCTTTGAACTTCTGATAACACATCACCATAGTACACACAGTCATCAAGGTGCTGGATTATACAGATTCAAACCTCAGTGATGCATCACATCACTTCACTCAGGGCTCTGAACAGATATCCTGACTGGCCCAAGGGGGGCACTGCAGTTTCAGGTTAAAATGAGCAACAGAAACAAATGATCAGCCGTGAGACGGACTTCATCCCTCATGGGTATAACATTCCCAGAGTTTACGTGTCATGAATTGAACATCATGATGCCTGTTCGGGGAGCTTTGTTACCATTTTGCCCTTAAAATGTTTTTTATTCATGGAATAATACATAAATAGCACTCAAGAAATGCAAAGTGTTCTTTACATTTACACAGTTTTCATCCAGCGCCAACAGCTTTTGGGTTGCAAATCTGAAAGGCATTTAACACAATTTTGTCTTATCTTATCCATCTATCAAAGGAAGTGAGCCATGAATGTTTGAATTCACCCGAACAGACTGAGGAGTCAATTGAAAACACATTGTTTATGCAGAGCAGCACAGATGCAATCTCACTCGCTTTAGAGGCACTTAGTCCTTAACTTTCATCACCACTTGCTTGATTAAGACCGTCCGTCCTCCTCCTTCCTCTTCTGCGGGTCATTTCCTGACCCTTCAAATGGATCGTCCTTTCATCTTTTCCCCCTTCAGCGCTCTGCAGCGGGTGCCCGCTCTTATCCTCGAGGCTTCTTCTGCTTGACCTTCAACCACTGGAAACTCAAGCCCTCAGTGTCTGTCATTACTGTGTTCATGTTCCTTAAAGTACTCGAATAAGAGAGAATGAGAGATGTGTGTGTTGTCCTCTATCTATATTATTTGAATATAAAACTAGCTGTTGTGTGTGTCTGATTAACTTCTCCTCAACACGCTAACTGAACACTTTGCTCGGCAATCTTTCCATAACTTTCCACTCTGTGCGGCACCAGCACGACCCTGCCGAGCCCCGCAAACCAATAAACTCTCCTCTCTGTGTACATCTGCGCTCTCACACATACTCGCTTCTCACTAACACAACCCACTACTTAGCACAGGATTATAATGATTTCATTTGTCTGTGTGTTCACAGAGAAGAGACGCGACCCTCCAAATGGTATGTTTTTTTTTTTTTTCCACTGTCTCCTTTCGCTAGTTGCAGAAATAAAAGTGTTAAGCCGGAGTCAGACCTGCGTCTGACGGTGCTGGCAACATTTGCGTCAATCCATTTGGTGTGTCAGATGGGTGGAATTTCAGGATCTTTTTAAATTTTTGTGTTACTTGGCAAAAACTAGACACTATATTTGCTTTCCTGACTTTGTGGAAAGTGTTCAGCATACATAGCATTTTATATTCTATGTAGGAAACGTAAACAATCTGGTATCCATGAGGAGAAGATTACAAAAAGAAGAATTATAATACAAATGAAGAACCTATTATCAGTTAAATCAACAGCTGTCAACAAATGTTTATGTAAACTATTGTCCCACAATGCAATGCAACAAGAAAATAGAGGAGCTGTTCATGACTGGAAAAAACAATGGTGTGCAGATGGTGCAGCAACGGCTCCAGAAACGGCTAAAAAACAATAACAAAAAAGTGATTAATTCTTTGGAAAACCATTCAGCTTTTTCTTTGTTCGTTTGATAAACACAGTAAGTCTGTAAGTTTGCAGTGTCCTTCAGCACAGTCTTGATCTGTGAACCACACGCCCTTCTCCCGACCCTTTCTCAGTCTGGTTTGATGACTTAACAGATGGAAAACATTTGTGGATCTGCAAACACTTGATGGTGGACATACGGCATGAGACACAGCCTAGTTTTGATCCGACAGACAGCACGATTTGACCCAGCTGGCTCATTAATATATCTGTGCGTGTGCATGTAGCCGTGCAGCGCTCTTTGCTACACAAATGACACATTTCCATGTTAAAATGATGCTAATATTCAGAGCCATGCACACTTAACCCCCCCACTATTTGGAGTAATCAATGACTTTTTTAACAGCCAGTGATTATGAATTTTCTGTTTCTTGGGTTGTAGAGTGGTCGCCATGGTCACCATGGTAGCCTACATGTTGAGGTATCCGTGGGCAAGATACTGAACCAAAAACTAACCCTAACCCAAAGGATGATCAAATTATCACATTCTGGTTTTTTTTTAGGTTTTAGACAATGTCCCAGCTTTTTTGGAATCAGGGTTGTTTATTGAAAAGGTCAAAGGTGAACTCCACTGTGACATTATGTGCAGAAACCCTTTCCTGGACGTTATTCACTGCCATAACTCAGGAAAAAAAGGGGAGACTGTGACCATATTTCACATCCATCTTGAAACTGTGGTGATTTTACAGATCTTTTCTGCTGCTAAATTGAAGATGTGTGTGTGAAGAATCCCATTTTTGCTGCATCTTGCAGCAACGTCCATATTTTGATCCTCGTTTATAGTCATGGCTTCATGTGACACTAAGCAGACATGGATGCAAACTGCAACTTGAATGGCTGGTGAAGGATTACAACCCTGGTGGTAAATCCAGTGTTGTTGTTTTCTTACATAACTTTTGTTACGATCAGCCGCTGAAAAGGAGAATCAGAAGGACAAGTGTTATCTAAAAGGGATGTTCTCCATTTACATGCCTCCAGTTATGCCGTCAAGCATAAATGTTTAGGCCAGTTTTTATCCTGGATTTGTCGCGCATGGTTTCACTTTTTGAATAGGTGCATCGTGTGCATGAATTGGTTCCTTTCCAAAGGAAGTCGTCCTCGTCCTCCCACTGGAATATCTTCTCTCGGTCTCCATCTGTCTCACCCTCACTTCCCATTACCGCATCGGAGCTCTGATACAGTCTGTCATCTGCAGTCTGCTTCATGCTTTCCGTCTGTTCTGCCCTTTTCTCCTGCTGCCCTTTCCAGCTCACCCCTTCTCATCATTTGTCCCCATCTGCCCTCCGCCCCTCATTTAATCTGTCTTTATTCTCATCTTTTCTCTCCCTTCACTGCTCCACCTTCTCGCGTTTCCTCTCACCCTGCAGATTCATCATGTTTTAGAAACCCCCCCGAGATTAACATGGGATTATTCATGGACGGGTTTTATTGGTTACGTAAATTCCAGCACTAAATCCAGAATGATTTGCTGGGATTAGATCCATTTGTGTGTTTTTGCAGGGAGAGGGAGGAGTAGTAGTGGAGGTGGGTGGAGAAAAGTCCACAGCGAGCCAATCCGTGCAAGATAATCTGACAGTGCTCCCCGCTGAGATGTAAAGAAAATAGGAATAGAAAATGATTGCAAAACAGATACAAAATATGCAGAGCTCGGACAGACGCATAAAGCAGGGGAACAGAAATTTGGTGAACAATTTGCATAGAAGAAAACTGTTGCTGTGATGGAAGGAATGTAAGAGGAAGAGTAAACTTTGGCCGTTGGCTGGCGAAGTGTTGGCTGGCTCTTCTCCCTTCTGATGGCATTGCTGGATGTCTGCCTTCACAGCTCAGACACTTTGCATGTAAACTCCACCAGATGTCCGATGAGGATATTAATTCAGTAAATTCAGACCGTTGCACCAAGTCTGTCACATGTTGGCTTATTTTCCGTGCTGGTGTTTTGGTCGTGTTTTGGAAACCTTTGGGATCGTCTTGGTCTGCAGGTTTCAGCAAAGAAGAAACTTTTTCCACAAGAAGACTTGAATATACTCCAGGAATACAAGTGGATTGGGCTTTTTACCTGCTCACATTTTAAAGGAGAAGTTGTCCTTTTTTGGAAGCATTCTACCCAAGTTGGGGATGTCACTTTCATAGACAACATCTCTTTCTTGACTGAGAAAGACTTCCTCCAAACCGGCTCCAAACTCTGCTGTTTCAAAGCTTTCGTTTGAACCTCTTCCTTGGTGTTCCCATCCGAGCTCGCTCTCACTGCTCATGCCCAGTCAGCTGCGGCGATGATGTTCTGCACCACCTTCCTGTCCGCCCCCTCCGAGGAACTTAACTGTGAAGGCAACGGAGGAGGAGGAGCTCCAGCAGGAGGTGGAGGTTTGAGCCCAGGGAACTGCCTGTCCTCTTTACACTGCCTGGTCCTCCCTCAGGACGAACTGTACCCCTCTCTCTCCGACCCCACCGCTCGGCTCTCCATATCCCCCGAGGAGCAAGCTCACAACTTGGTGGGCAAAATGCTTCTGGGTGTCAGTATGAGCACCTGCGGGGCAAGAGACGGCGGGTGTATTTGGGACAGGGTGAGAAGGCGACGCAGCCGCTCGGCCTCGCCTTCGCCCAGCAAAACACCCAAAAGTCCCTGTAGTGAGAGTGTTAAAGGTATGTGCTGCAGCAGAGGTGCTGGGGCCTCAGATTGTTGATGTAAAATCCATATGGTTTGGCTGCATGTTGGAAATACTGTTAGTACGGGTGTGATTGCTTGTTAGCAGAAGATTTTATTAATAGCAATGCTATAATCAATTCTGTTCTATCAGTTTTCGTGGTTGGAAAAAGGCTTCAACAGGTTTCAGCTTCAACACAACTGTTTATTATCTCAGAGTAGGAACCAAACCAAGACAGCAGTGTCACTCATGTTAAGCATCAAATACATGGCATTCCTGAGATTAAAGCCATGTTGTTTAGATTGATTTCTCAGTATATTGCTTGTGTTTCCACCCTGATTTAAAACTTTCATGTTACAGAGATTAGAGATTACAGGGAAGTAGCGCTGTTGTCATCTTTCTTCAAGAAATGAAGCCAAGCTCTGGACCATTTCTTCCTCTCCGTCATGACGAAATTCCCAGCAGTGTAGATGCCATTGGTGCATTAAACTTACCAATACATGGAGAACAACATGGCGGCATTGGTAGACAGAATTATTAATCTTGCAGACATGGACGGCTTAGAACCGACTCTTGTTTCCCAACCGCACATGTTGGCAGCTCATATCACCTCCTGTAGTTATATGACGCTGGTATATCTGATTGGCCTGTGTCCAGTCCAAATAAAGTTTTTATTTGGATTTAAAATGAAATCCATTAATCCTATTTTTTCCACATTGGTGTAAAAAGTGTTCTCCATTTTTGCAGTTAAAATGAAGTGTGATGTGGACCTGGTTAAATAAAGGCTTAAGTAAATAAAAGAATATCCGTTTCGACAGCCGACAGTTTGCATGATTGATTGAGACAAACACCATCTGCAAAAGTGAACTCACTTCAGAATTAATGTGATGTGGAGGAGAGTGTCAGCTCACCAACCTGACAGAACCAGTTTTACAGTCGATTTAAAACTTTATGCCTCAAAGACACTGCAAGCTGTAAACTAACAATGGTTTGTTTAGTATCAGGCTTAAATAGTTCTGTCATTCAGTTCAAAGAACCTGAGGTAATGAGATGAGGCTATAATCCCACGTATTCCCTTTTAACACTAACAAATTGCCAGAGCTCTCTGTGCCTGAGTCTGTAATAGCTATTAAATAATAGCTTACATAACTGGAGGAACACTGCTGGCTCTGAACAGCCCCGTGTTTGCATTTCAGCTTAGACCCAAGGTCATTTTCTATTTTATTATGATATGTTCAACTTGTCAGCATCGTCACAGTTATGCCAGACACATAATTTGTGGTCCTTTTTATGAAAAGAAAAGGAGATGTGTTTAACATATTAGGAACACATACCACACAGTTAAGTTGTATCTCTGCATTTTAACTGCTGTTTTATATTAACCGTAACTTTACCGTCTCTGTCATTTCTTAGGGCCGACGTTGCCCATGGCTACCGTCGACATCAAAAACCCAGAGATCAGCAATGTTCATCGTTACCAAAACAACTCTCAGGTGAACAACATCGTGCACTCGTCCTTTCCCAAGAGGGAGAAAAAGGGCAAGACGAAGAAGAAGAGGTTGACCAAGGCGGACATCGGCACGCCAAGCAACTTCCAGTGAGTCGGCACAGGCAGCAGGAGGGCGGTTCAGTTCACGTCACTGTCAACTACATCTTCATCTCTCAACTTTAGATGCAAATTTGCACCCCCCCATTTGTCTAAAATTACATCTTGTAGCTTCATATTTTGCAGTAACTGAAACACATGCTTGTCAGTTTAAGTGATCCTGCGATCTTTGATGGAGTCCTGTCTAATGTTGATGCTTCCTGATAAAGTTATACGGCCATAACTCTTAAGCCAGACAAAGGGAATTAGGTACATTTCTATCGAAGGGTTGAGAGTTAATAAACAAAGCTTCATAAAAGTACTTTCTTCAGAGGATGTAATGCAGTGTAATGTATTTCTGTAGGCTAAACCGGCTATTAACAGTAGAAGAAGAGATTACACGAGAGAGAGAAAACTAGAAAAAAGAGGTCGCTAAATTGACAAATTCGTCCACCTAAGAGAAAATTGAGAGAACTCTTCAGGAATTGGATTCAATTAGGCAAATTATAATTTTTCTTTCATATCAGAGCGTCAGAGCAGAAACAGCTGATCAGTCATGTGATTTAAATGTTGGCTACAACAGAACTTACTCAGAAAAAGCAGCTCCATCTCCTGTTTCGCACATAAACTATTTTGCCAAAAGGACAAAAACCACCTCAAGCGAGCATAAAAACTTTTATGCGCATTTTCAAAAATGTTATTGAATTTGGGTGTTCCCATCAAGCTTTTTGCATGTGAATCTTCAAAATGCACATAGAAATTTGTTGATGAAACACAAATACTGTGAACAGCCTAATCTTGGAGTAGAGAGAATGCGGTTTAAACAACAATGGCTCAAAGGATCAGGACTGAACAAAACTCTGAATTTGCCAAAAAAAACAAAAAAAAAAGGGATATTGTTACAATTTAAAAATAAAATAACAGGAAAAGTTATTTCTGATGCAATATTCCCAGGAAATAATCAGTTCAAAATGAATCCAAACTGCTTTCACACAAACGTCCTGCAGTTAATACATTAACTATTTGTAATGTGTAATGTGAAATATTTCACTCAGTCATTCATCAGTTTACTCTATGATAAAAAAAAGGGTCCTTTAAGGAAATAGACTCATTTTATGTGATTCCAATACAAATCAAACAATTATATTTGAAGCTACAGTACAACAGCTACAGGTCTGTAGGTCGTTGAGTTTATAGTAGACTGGCATGCTGGCCCAGAGTCCTATATCCTCCTGGTCCATATAAGGACTGGTGAATCTGGGCGAGGAATTAATCCAGGCTGCCTATATTCAGAATCCAATCCTATATAGTATGCTTATAGATGGATATGCAGGAAAATCTGTGCTGTGCTTTCAGGAATAGTCTGTGGCGGCTCTTATGTTCTTGATCGCTGGTCAATATTATGTTTTAAAAAACAGCAACAGTCTATAGAACCTCTGCTCTTTTACTTTTATGTGATCTGATGTTTTTCTCTTCACTTCTCTCTCAGGCACATTGGACATGTAGGATGGGATCCAAACACAGGCTTTGATGTGAGTGCAACACAATGTAATGTTGGTGTGTGTTTGTTTGCATCTCTCTGCACACTTTGGAGCACGCAGCCTCTAGATATCCGCGTAACTTGGCCACCAGTTTGTCTGTTTTCAGTCACACATCCCTCTCCCAGACAGATTTTTCAAATTTTAATATCAGCCCCAAAATATTAAGCCGAGCCGCGCGGCCAAGTCATCAGGAGTGTTACACAAGGAGATTTTGGAGGGAAGAGAATCAACCTGCATCTGCATAATCCATGGACTCGTTCCCAAAAAGCATCATCAGTAATTATGCTGGATGCGGGATGATGAGTGCGAGATCATGCAGGTCAGAGGACTTACTCTGCCGGTAAATGAAAAAGATGAAATTCAGATGATTTGGTTTCATAAGTTAATGCTTTCAAGGACTTAGATTGATTTGAATGGGTGACGTCAGCCGAATAAAGCTCGCTCACCTCTCAAATCTGCGGGCTTATAACCGGAGCACAAATGAGTGGATTCACAAATGAGCAAAGGGAGGTGTTTTATAGTCTTACCAGCTTCATTCGCTCTCTTTTCTACCCTTAAATTATCACTAGTGTAGATAAAAGACCCACCTTTGAAGTAATAATCCACCCAAAAAAGTCAAAGACTTTAAAAGTTTGTGGTTTTCTTTACACAGCCCAGAAGCTGTGGTCACTATGAGTTAATGACCACTAGTTGTTGCAGGAAATAAGTATTGTAGTAAAATCTGAAGATGAGGATCATAATCTGCAGAGAGCAGTAACTGAATTGCACATGAAATATAAGTACGGAGGACTATAAAATGTCTTTAGCGCAGTGTGACACAGTCATACTGTTATACATTATAAAGAAAGAAAAAACTGAGGTTGAAATTCTTTGCAAATTTTTTTTTAAATAAAAAAAAGAATAAATGGAATCTGTATTTATAACATTTTTCCAAGTACCCAAAAACCTTTCAAACCTGCCCTTTGGTTGGGGCGTTCATCAACCTAGAAGCAGGACATAGTGCCCAGTATGGTGTCTTATTTTGCTTTCTCTTCATCATGTCTGCTGGTAACAGAAAAACACAAACAGTTGAAGGGGAACTAATAAAAGCCATGTTAGTGTTATCCAACACCACCAGGTGGCAGCAGTATGGCTGACACTGTGGTCTCATCTGAGCCGTCTTTTTAGATTTGTGTGTCTCCATGAAGGAGAGAAAAACATAAAAAATGATTTAAAAAATCTTCCTTCTCTTATGCTCAGCCTTTCCTGAATGAACCAGTTGATGCGGTTCAACAGATTTCTAACAGCCCTTGTCAAACTGTGTAATCCTGCTTTTTCAAACGTCCCTTTTAATCCAAAGTGAACCAAACTCAACTATTAATGTGTCACTGAGCTGCAAAGCTCATAAACACACATTAAAACCAGTCAACTCACGCCACAGATCTTTACATATAGGTCACCAGATTATGACAGAGACGGACCAGTATGTGAGGCTGATATTGTTTGATTCAGTATCTATTAATGATGATTTTCACTGAGTTGGACACCAAATGTGCAGTAGGAGAATTATCAGCTGTATCCCCTTTTTTTATTAAACCATTCCCCTTTGTAGTAAATCCATACAGTTTACCCAAACAGTAAGAATCTTTGTTTTCTCTCTTCAGTTGAATAACTTGGACCCCGAGCTGAAGAATCTGTTTGATATGTGCGGCATCTCTGAGGCTCAGCTGAAGGACAAGGAGACCTCTAAGGTCATCTACGACTTCATTGAGAAGAAAGGAGGCGTAGAAGCTGTCAAAAATGAGCTAAGGAGACAAGGTAAGGAGATGCCCTGTTCAGGAAACAGATTTTCTTCTCCTAAAGAAAACGTGTTTACAGCCATAATAGCAAAAAGAAAAGATCCCACACTTGCTTGGGAAAAGTCCCCACTAAACCCCTCTATTCTGCCTTTTGCTGAGCAATGACCATGAGAAATACATTTTAAAGGATGATTGTCAATTTCACAGTTTGACCAGTGTGGTGGTTTTACCCCCAGGTCCACCCAGGTGGAGTGGTAGGTTTCTGTGCATGATCTGCTGTGACAGACTGTGCATGTCAAGTTGGACTTAAGAATTCAGTTGTAGTGTGTGAGGTTTTTGCAGTTACTGAAGTTCAGTGTTTTCTCTTTTACACAGCATTTCCATACAGTTTTCAATAACAGGATTAACACAAGTTACATGGGAGAATGATGCCCCCAGTGGCCTGATTATGTAACAGCATGATGATACAATAGCATTTTTGACCGTCCAGATCTCCCAGCTGTCCCTCCATGAAAATATTTTAACATGAAACAAAGTTCCTACAGGTGCTGTTTCCAAGGCTTGAACTGTGCTTGGATTTTGAGTGAAGTGCTTGAAGTGTAGGTTGATAAATGATGTCAAGTCTACTTAGAAACAGGTGACACATTTTGAAACATGAAACTTTGTTTCCTTAGAATGGTCACAAAACATGATTTTGGTTGTTTATAACACAGTAACATCTGATTAAATAAGTAAAATAATCAGTTTATTGTATATAGTGTATGGACTATATATAATTATGTAATTTATCAAAGCTGTAATGTGCTGGAAAAGCTTGAAAATGCACCTTGAAAATGCTTGAAAAAAGTGTGTGGCTGCAGTGTGAACCCTGAGTGATCCGTAATGATGATCCCAACTTTCCTTTTTCTAACTTTTTGTTTTTCTCTCCAGCTCCTCCGCCCCCGCCCGCCCGCGGCGGCCCTCCTCCCCCACCTCCACACCACGGCTCCGCCCCTCCTCCCCCTCCTCCCGCCAGGGGCAGAGGTGCCCCGCCGCCTCCTCCCCCCTCCAGAGCTCCCATCTCTGCGCCTCCTCCTCCCCCTCCATCCCGACCGGGCATGTCCGCCCCACCGCCTCCCCCACCCAGCCGAGGCTCTCTCCCGCCTCCCCCTCCACCGGCCCATGCCTCACTTCCTGTGGCGCCTCCCCCACCGCCTCCTCCTCCATCATCATCCGGTGGCGGAGGCCCGCCTCCTCCCCCTCCTCCTCCGCCTCCTGGCCCTCCACCTCCTGCTCCTCCTCCGCTGCCCACGGAGGCTAACGGAGGGGATGTGCCCTCAACCGGCAAGTCGGCGCTGCTGAGTCAGATCAGAGAGGGCACCCAGCTGAAGAAGGTGGAGCAGAAAGAGAGGCCCGTGTCCAACACGGGCAGAGACGCACTTCTGGACCAAATCAGACAAGGAATCCAACTTAAAGCGGTCAGTATTCAATCATTACAAACGACACATCTCTCAGTCAGATCGTATTTAACTCACAATGTCTTCTTTACAGCGGGATGACAATCCAGACTCAGGTCCTCCCACCCCGGCCCCCTCGGCTGGCATCGTCGGGGCCCTGATGGAGGTGATGCAGAAACGGAGCAAGGCTATCCACTCTTCAGGTACACAGAAGCATTCACCATTTATGAAACTGGCTCATGGCATTACCTTTATTTCCTGCTTCCTGTCATGCACGGCAGAAATCCGCAAGAAACGTTTACATACTGCAGCAGTTACCAGGAAACACACTTCATTTAACAACATATTATATAGGCACTTCAGTCTAAAACAACTTACAGTAACTTCTGAATATATCACGGTTATTTCAGTGGATGCTGGGATGCTTGAGTTCGGTTTACCTTCAACCTTTGAATATGCAGCCTGAAACCAGAGGCCGGCTCTCAGACTTTGAGTCATTCACTGCATGTCAGATGACACAGTCACCAAAATAAAAAACAGACTTTCACCACTTCCTCATCAGCCGCAAATAACCTTTTGTGGTTCCTTTTTTTTCTACTTTAAGCCTTTCAGTGGAGAAAAAAAAACATTTCTTCCCTTAAAGGGATACCTCAGAAGTGGTGTTTTGAAGTGGTGTTGTTTGAGGTACTGATCCACAGTCGGCTACAGTGGGTGGCAGTTTGCAGAAGCAGCAGGAGGACAGGCATGAAGGCTAAGCAATGTACTGCTGAGGATGGGGGCTTATTTTAGCCACCTAAATAAATTAATATCAGATAAATATGTAGAATATTTTACTGCTCTACCTTGCTGTCAGAATGCCTGTTTAAATGTATTTAGGAAAACCAATCTATGCTCTTGTCAAAGCCACCAACCTCCATCAACAAAAACTGTCACTTTATCACACACAGCACAAAAAGTTGCTGGTCTACCACTGCAATCAATTAGTTTGTTTTATTATGAGGCTTCTATGAATCAAAAGTCCTGAATTAACACAAACTACGTTATTATTTTATATTATTATCATACAACTACACTTAAATAAATCCAAACTTTCCCTTTAAAATTAATTTTAAACCAACAGAAAAATCAAAGACTTAAATGCCTTCATGCTGCTGCAAATGCACATTAATGTTACCTGGAAAAGGAAGTGCATTATGTGTCAAAAAGGATAATAAATTGAGTTTATTTTATGATTCCACTACCTGTCAGAACAACATTTCATCTGTTTTCGGTGCTCTTCCTGTGAAACTCTTCTTCTCTCCACAGATGAGGACGATGACGATGATGACGACGAGGACTTTGAGGATGATGATGAATGGGAGGACTAGCGATATCTCGTTTCTTTTTTTTTTCTCCCCTCCCCGACCCGTGGATGATTATGACACTAAAATAGTTCTTGTCTTTCTAAAAAAAAAAAAGAAATCTTTAACTTCAAAAATTCTAAATGTAAATGTTCTATCAATTTGCTGTATATTTTTGTTGCCTTTATGCTTTTTTTATTAATCTGTGCAATACCTCATTTAATCTGTAAATGTTTGTCATTCTCACATCTTAGGTTGTTGTTTCTTTATCTCCGTCATGTCATGTCATGTCATGTCCGTGTCCATTCTGTCGGCTCCATCTCTGTCTCTCGATAGTGATACGTCTCATTTTAACTGTGCTCTGCTCTTTCTGTCTCTCTTCATCTCTTTCTCCTCCTCCCACGTCCCCGACTCTTTGATGTTCATCACCTCCATCTGTCACTCAGCCGTCTTCCATATCTGCTGCCTCCCATCACACTCGTTCCCACCCTGTCACTGTCTCCCATGTTCCCAGATTTAACACGTGCAATTTTCCATCAAGTTGTATCTTAGAGTTGAATGTTTTATTTCTCTTGGTCAGTGATTGAAGGGAGAGCTTAGTCGCCACGAATCCTTTATCAATCGTGTCTTCATTGTTCGTCAGGAGGAAAAAAAAAAAACTATTTTCATACCCTATTGCTCTCTAGTTTATTTTTACTTATTCAAATGATCCTAGTTTAGCGCTCATATTTTCTTAAAACAAAGAAGAAAAAAAGGAAAATGCTCTTTTTGGAATATTTAGCTTCATTTGCTGTCGACTGTAAATTTGCTCCAGAGTTTGAGTCTTGTTATATTTTTGCACAGATTGAGAGAGGAGACTCGCTGCATGAATACAGGACATTTTCAGGTCTGTATCATTACGGAACATACATATGCTTTAAGTAATGAAACACTTGGACATTAAGCATTTTTAACTCACCACACTACACACATGGAGGTAGCCCACAGTGTTATTACTGGCTATCCTTTGTGAATTTTAGTTTTTTTTGTCACTGTCACACTACAAGATCAGTTGAAATTTACCTTTTTTTTTCTTTTTCTTTCATCTTTATCTTTTTTTTTTTTACAGTAGCAAGCAGAGTATTAATAAATGCCTGTTTGTTGGAATCAGGTCATTCATCATGTAAAGCTTGAGGAATAAAGACGTTTTTAGTTTTACACACCTGATGCTAATAATGGGTCCATTTGCTAAGTTACTGTACAGAAACAGCGGGGCTAAAGTAGCGTTTTTTCCTGTCGTAGACACTAAGTGCTGACAGTTCTAGGGAGGAACACTAGATTCATGGCATTATTCAAACAAGTATCAATATTTTCTTGACTAACTTGTAAATCATGAGGTGTAATATAGGAATTGCTTGATAAAAACAACTCAAACAGTGGTCAATTATTCCTTATAAAGGCGGAATAGTCAGATGTCAATATGTTTTTTATTCAAACTAAATATTATTACCCAATAATTCTTGCAGTGGGTTGCACCTTAAATGTCAATTTGTTGCATAAATTTAAAAAAATGATTTTAAAACATACTAATGAATAAACCATCTGTAGCTGCTATTTCAGCAGTTATGGCATTATAGCTAGATGTGAAGACTCTGTACACGCATTGCTAGCTAGACAACAGGAAAACATGTCTGTCTTCACAGACTGTAACTTGCTAAATAGTAGCTACTGCAGCCAAAAGTAACAATTACACTTAAAAAACAAACGCTTAGTAATGCTAAAAATCACACTAGAAGCAACTAAAGTAAAGAAAACAATAACTGTCATTACATAATATCTACGTTCTAATTTTAGCTAACTTAGATAGACGTTAGCTAACATTAGCCAGCATAAGCTAACTTGTCATACCAAACTAAAACAGGCTGTAGCAGCAAAACTCTTAAGTGTGTTGAATTTTCTTGCTAACAAATTCAACTTTCAATTTGTAAGAGGAAAATGTGTTAATTACTCTTTTAAAAGTGTTATTCTCGCTTTAAATCTTAGTATTGAAGGGAACCACAGTCGCTAACTGCTAACCCTTTTTTCCTGTTGAGTGTCAAACATAAAGCTTCCAGGTTTCACTACGGCTGCTTTGTTAGCATTTTTGCTATCAAGTAGCATGCTAATGCTGCTGTAGCTGGTTCATAGGAGAGCTATAGTTTACTGCTTTGTAACAAATATCCAGAAAAAATAACACTATGACATTTAAAAATCTTCCGTTTCTTTATTTTCACTGTTTGCAGAAGAGGAATGTTGGTGTCCTCTTCAAATTCTGTCTTTTAGAGACCAATTGCCACTTGTTTGATGTAAGAACTGACCTCTTTTGTCAAATATCAAGATACTTCTTGGGGAAAACCTAGCCATGTGTTCGCTGATGTTAGCTTCTGTAGGTGACTCGGTTAATAAGATGTTATGGATGCCAAGTCTTATCAATGAGGCTTGACAAATAATGAACTCTTACATTGTACACTCCAATAAAAAGGTTGATATTTACATACTTTGGTATTTGGGCTTCCTTTACCTTTACAGCCTGGTATATGGATGTTCTTCCCAAACCTTTTGTTCTTAGGAACCATTATTTTTCAAAATAAATTGTAATTTTCTGTGAAACTTCTGGTTTATTTTTGTTTTTAAGGGTTAGTAGTATAACTCTTTCAGTGTTAGCCTTAAAGTTATTGTATAGTATTATAAAAAGTGAGATTTTTGTGTCTTTTTTTCTGAATATGAAGCAGGTCTAGGACACAGCTCGTATTCAGAAAATGTGCCTTTAAAGAGAGTCTTTCATAAAGAGGGTTAATACAGGTATATTAAAGACGGACAATATTTAAAAAATGATAATTTGACCATTGACTTATGTAAAAGTTGTCTAGTACAAACCCAAAATACAAGTATGGCTTTGAAATTTAGCAGAATATGTCCCCTTTAAGTAAGAAAAAATGTGTACAGACTTTGTTGAACTTGTGTCAGACAGCACAATCATGTCAAGTTTGTAATGCAAGTATGTGCATCTGTTTTTCCATATGTGTGCATGTGTGTGTGTGTAGATCGATGAATACAGGCCTCATCACCTGCAGTAGACAGCCAGGGTCAGGGAGTTGGACAGATCTGGGAACAGCTGTGCAGAAGATTATCACACCCTTTACTGCTACCATTTCCCCACTGAGCCAGGTAGAAATAACAACTGGGTGAGTGAGGGACAGAGCTAGGAACGGCTGGTAACTTTAATTAGCAAGTGCATCATCCAGGAAAAAGTGAGGAGCTAAAAGTTGCCCTGTCAATAATATTTTTAGAAGTCGCTGCAAGAATTGCCCTTATAATTAAGTGTGCCATCACAATAATGACCACAACAATTCTATGCCTCTGCTATTTATTTATAGTTGATGGTCCACATCAGCTGACACCACGCCCCGAGCCTGTATCAGTTCTCTCAGTGCTGCAGAGTTTGAAAAGGATTAGAGCAGGTATGACACTTTCCACCAGTGCTACTTGCTTCCATAGTGACCCCAACGAACACATGTAGTACACAAGTACACATAAACAAAAGCAATAATAGAAACGATGGAGCACTATTTGTTTTTTGACTCTGTCAAGTCTAGTGTTTACTTTTGGACTAATGAAACTTGTTGAAAGGTATAATTAATACAATATTACACCATCAGCATCAAAATTCCTTCTTTTGGACAGCCCTGTGTCCAATAACGTGATCTTAGCTAAGTATAAAATCCCAATTATATGCAGATTATTAGGTCAATCATCAGTGAAATTGACCTTTCGATGCATTTGAATTTGTAACTAAGCAACACTGTGCACATACATTGTGCAGGCAAGTAAAGGTCAAAGAGCCTGAGTGTTGTCACTGAGAGGCTTAAAGGCTATTCTGTGGTTCAGTGTTAAAGGAATACATGTAAACTTAACAGCTGTGTTGTGGTTCACAGCCTGGTATTATGTTTCCACATGGTTCATGAAAAACCTCTATTCATCCTGAAAATAATCTTGAATAATATGTGAGTGTAATGTGGTGACCACCCTGAGTGCAAAGACCTCATTTACAAGCAGGAAGTGTCTACATTTTATGGATGGATTTTATGCAAGGACCCCCCTATTGACAGTTTGACAGATATGACAAAGTGCCGTGCTTGAGCAGAGGAAGTTTTATTCTTAGGACACTTGGTCTAAGGAATGCATTGTGCATGCTGAGCTGCTGTACTTGGGAAGGCTGTTGAGGAGGTTAGATTTAGTTCTGGACGATCAGCTGTATTCCCTCGCTATATCTCCTTTATGGTACTGTACTATTTTCCTACGCATTCCAAAGTTTAGAGACTTAAAACAACAAACAAGCATGCAGATCATAAAAAGGATCCACGATCAAATTGCACACCTGCACAATGATCTGCTCTTTCAGTTGCACTACCACGCAGTATAATTTAATAATTGCCCATTTTCATGTGATTCAAAACTTTCTGCAGAGATGTTTTGTTGTACAGAGCTGATATTGATCCACGCCTTTAAAGTGGGAAATTACCTTAAGAAGGTCAGGTATACTTTGGGAAATTATTTTCCATAATGTAATCTGTTGTTTTCTTATTGTTGCCACCCGCGAGACCCTGACCGCGTCGTCTTTGAACAGCTGCACCGTGGATTTAGGAGTCAGGGAACTCTTCCAAGACACATAAACAAATACAGGACCAGGATTAGGATGCTAATAGCACCCTACCCTCAACACATGCTCTTGGTCTCTCCTTTCCAGCCTGTCACCTCTCTGTTTGGTTCTCCCTCACTCAGTCTCTCTCCCTTTTTATCATGTCAGCGTGTCTCTCTTGACTGAGCATCCCCATCTCATAATTGGCTAAATCCTTTGGTTCTTGGGTCCATCTAATGTATTCCCATCGACCCAAAATAGCTTTAACTTCCGCTTCTATTTAACCTGTTTTGTGGGTGCTGTTGAGATTTTATTTAAAGCGAGTAATTGTAACACGTCACTCGTACACCAGCAGCTTTGGTGCCTTATAGGTGTTTTCCAACCAAAGAGTTCTTGGGACTTCCTGAGAGGAACTGCCCACTCTAGATTAGCTAACGGTGCTTTTTGGTGCCAGACAGACTGGTCAGAGTATTTCCGAAACTGCTGATCTACCATCAAAACCATCTCTAGGGTTTACAGAGAGTTGAGGCCAGAGGTCAGAGTTGAATTGCCAGACTGGTTCAAGATGACAGAAAGGCAACAGTAACTCCAATAACTCGTTATAACCAAGTTATGCAGAAGACATTCTCTGAATGCACAACATGTCCAACCTATAATCAGATTGGCTCCAGCAGCAGAAGACCACACTGGATACTTCATTAGGTACGCACTCTACCAAACATTGGCTGGTGAGCGTATAAAAATAACGATCTATTGCTCTCCATGGTGGCAGTAATGCATCTATATACTGGTTCGCCAATAGTCATTAAATGAACGGAAAGGAAATGTTGCTAAGGATGCTTACACTTCACTTTGATGTAGTTCCCCCGTCGCATATATGCTCAGTAATATATATGCTCTGTTTTTTTCATTATTATGCATCAGTCATGGTTCCTTTTGTGTTGGGAGAATACCTAGTCTGAAATGGGAGCTTAAAAAGTCCCTCATAGTGAACCAAGAACTGAAATCATTTTTGCGGTGTGGATACAGTAAGAATGGGTGTTGTTGGAACTATGAAAGTTCCTCAGTTCTGAAAATGTCAAGTGATGGCAAATGTTAGGAAACTTTTCTCTACAACAAACAATTGGCTTGTTTTTCTCTAAAGCAACAGGTCCAGTTATGTCAATTAGAAGCTAAAGTTTAGTAGCATTTAATAACAGTAGGCATGTTAATCTACTTTAAGGCCCTAGCTCCAGTTGCCTTCAGGGTATTGAACAGAGAAATTGCGTGTTTTACTGCTCATTAATTCAACTTTCCATCTTTAGATGGTGTTATTTCCAAAGTGACAGAGTATCACTTTAAACACTTTGTGTCATGCAGCTTTTGTTACTTCTGTTTCTCCTCAGTGATGTCAGTGACACCAGTAATGAGTGTCTATTATTTCCCTTCACTTGTCATGCATTGCGAATTGTTCAAACAAAGTGCGCCAAAGCCCTGCTCTAATACGTGCTGACTGGAGTGGGTGTATTGTGAGTGTGTCGGAGTGGGAATATGCATCAGTGGAGCTTGACTCACTGATAAAAACACTGCTGCATAACAGCTTGACCCTTTTTCTTTCACCTGGAACTTCTCCAGAAAACAAAGAATAAGAAAACAGTCCACATACACCCACCAGTAGTATTGTAAACACCAAATGGCTATATTTAGAAATAAACACAATGTTCAACCAACAACAGATCATATTTACAATTTTACTAGAAAACAGTGAATTAGAAAACGTATCAGTAAACAGTTCAGTCAACTCATTTCAAAATTAAAAGACAAATACCATTTCCAATTAGGCTTAAATACTTAAAAAAAAAAAACACTTGTAAAGCTATTGCTGCAGTGCAAATTTCCAGTATATTTTTGTTTTCATGAGTAAGAATTCAGTTTTTGCCTCCTCAGCAATCCCAACATCTTGTGCTTTCATCACTCCTTTGTCATCATTACGCAGACTTCCCATTTCCCATGGCAACAAAGAGGACGCTGTCACATCTGCTTGTATTATCGTAGATGATGTGGAACTTCAACCTGGAAAGTGACAATGCTTTGTCAGTTTTAAACACAAGCAGCGAAGGCATTGATGCTTTTTAGGGAATATGATAATGGCAGCAATGAGAGGAATGAGAGGAATGGACATGAGTCAGTGGTCATGACTGTGCAACTTCAAAAGATAGCAATTATGACTTCTGAGCCATGGGCACAAGAATGTAGTTGTCTAACCACACTTCCCATTAAATGGTCTCTTTCATTGTAAGGGGTAGAGCTAATTTCTAATGGCACATTTTTCTGGTTGTTGGCAGTGTACACGAACCAGGATGAAACTTTTGGCTGAGAATTTCTCATGGTGCAACAGGAATGTTTGATCAACTTTAAGAATTTTTGGAAGGATAAGTTGTATGCAAAGATTAACACTACTCTCATGTGTATATGAAATACTCTATATGAGGTGATAGCCAGCAACTGGTTAGCTCAACTTAGCACAACATAAAGACTGTAAACATTAAAACCTGTTTGTTTAATCAATGCAAAACCCAAAGTTTAAAGGGTTTTATGATTTGTTAATAAATGAGCTTTAGAGATTTTGTCACCTTTGGACAAAGAACAGTGTGTATAAAAGAAGTGGACACAGCTTCCATGTCTGAAAAGTGAAGCCAATGCTTAAGTGCTGGCTATATACACTTATTTTCTTGTTGTTTATGATATTCGAAGGGGAATTTTGCGTAATCACGATTGCAGTCTGTTATTCAACATAACTTTTTAAATATAGTCTTTTTGATAAGCTTGCAAACTTGGAACACCGCATGAAATCTGTGCGTGACGTCCGCAGTGGTGTCAACAGATGAAGTGTTAGTGTGCTGTTTTCGTTGCATGTGTGTTGTTGGTGCATGCTGCGGTAACGTGTCATATCTGTCTTTATCAAAGCTCCGCTGAACAGTTTCTATAAATACCTTCACTAAGTGGCAGGAATTTCACAGCTAGGAGACCCCGCCATCTGAGGGCAGAGCTGATTTTCCACTCAAACAATGTAACAAGCTGTGCTAAAGCTTCAGCCAAAGTAATACTTAACTCTTTCCTACAAGATTAAAAAAAGTTCAGATGCATAAATTCCTTCACAGTTAAAGTTACATACTGTTATAAAGCATATATGGGATGAACCCAGCCTTTGTTTTCTATCTTTTTTTTCTGTGTCAGCTTATCTTCCTCTTAAGGGTCGTAGCACTTGACTATCTTGGCTGACATTAATATTATTGGCTGTATTTATCTCTTTCTCTCTGGCTGTTGGAGCATTGTGATCATACCACAGTGCAGGCACAATGCACCATGACTCAGACACCACTGACTGTGTCACCCTTATCTAAATTAAACTTCCTATTTGTTCAGTTTGCCTGAAGAGGCACTTAGTGCAGTTCTGCATTAAGTACGTTGCTCAGCTGCTTGTGGAGGAGGAATGTTTTTGCATCTCAATAACTTACGAAATAATCCAGCTTCAATACAGTACTAGGGGAACAATAAAAATGATAACAAGATTTTGTTGCACAATTCCGTCCACTCACCCGTCTCAGACTGCGGAGGTTGCTGTTGCGAATGGACTCCATCAGCTGGTCGTGGGCTGACCTCATTGGCGTGGACGGCCTGCTGTCCTCCTCCCCTCTCCTGTCCCCCGACACGGGCCTCAGCGCGTTCTTCAGCTCCTTCAGGATGCTACTCGTCTCGTCCTTCTCGGGGTCCTTCCCCTTCTTGGCCTTCTTACCTTTTGTTTTTCTCACCTTCTTGCTGCCAGCCTCGTGCGCCTTGATGACCTCCGCAATCATCCTGGTGGGCTTCTTCTTCTCCCGCTGCTGGGGAGGCGGTGGTGGAGGAGGTGGGGGAGGAGGAGGTGGTGGAGGGGGAGGAGGAGGTGGAGCAGGAGGAGTCTGTTTTTTAGCCAGGTCACCCCGGGGCAGTTTGGGTGAGGACCAAGGAGAGGCTCTGGGTGAGCTGTAGGGTGACGAACGAGGAGTTCCTTTCTAGACATAGACAGAAGAAAATGGAATTACAACCCAAATTAGGCATATTTTGCCCAGATTTTATTGAAATAAAGGGATCAAAATTATGCCGAAATACCGATAGCATAATGCTGATGTGTAAAAGGTCTGAATTCATTCTTTGTCAGTTCTGTCAACAAAACTATAAGCAAACAAAATGTTTGTTTTGTGGATGGAGTTTGGATCAATCAGGGATATGCTATGCAGAAAAATGTCAAAGCTGATAAGCTTTTGCATCTTAAATTTCTCGCTCAATTTGTCTCACCTGCACTGTGAAACAAAAATGATGCGAACCCCAGATTTGCTCATGTCTTTACATTGTCTTTGTATGTTATTCTACTGCACAGAAAATTTGCTTTGTGATTGCTGTGAACAGACCATTACATCACCAAACAGCTTATTTGCTAGCTGCCAGCTAACGCCACATATATTCTAGCATTTTAGGGGAGGCAGCTATGTCATGATAGGTGTATTGCGCAGGACCTCAGAAAGCAGTGTGAGGTTGTTTGGACGAGCAGTCTGTAATCAGCCCATCCCCAACAGGCAGAATGTAAACAGGTACTGCACTTGTCTTCTCATAAGGGGGGAGTAAAGTTATATACCAGTGCAGTGGTTCTGGGGTTCACGGCTCCATCTGGTGCCCCCTGTTGGCCCTGCTGCTGTCTCTGCTCCTGCAGCCGTTTCTGTCTCTGGCGGTCCTGGTTTCTGGTGAGGATCCCTGTCATGCTCATCCTGGGACCAGGCAGGTTGAATTGGTAGCCCAGCTTGATCAAGGTGTTGTTTTCCCTCAAGATCTTCACCATCTCCATCTCGACCTATGGAGGGAAAGTTTGAGGAAGGGAGACATTTTACTAATGCTAAGTGAAGATTTGTTTGGGACAAAATGAGAAGTAAGGAGGAGTCCTGACCTGTCCTCCACACATGTGTCTCTGATTGTGGAACCGAAGCTCAGTCAGGGTATTGTTTCCAGGAAGTGCTTGAACCAGCGCCATCACGCCCTTACCAGTTACATAGTTGGACTCTATATTCAGACTGACGATAGACGAGTTCTCCCTCAGCATCTTAGCAATGGCCAGAGCTACAGGATCGTCGGCATGGGTGTTCGCCAGGCTGAAGACCCGCACGTGTGTGTTGGACCTCAGTGCTTCTGCAAATCGGATGAGGGTTTCCTGAAAAGTAAATTGGAATATCCTCAGTATGAAAGCATAGAGAATATCATCACCTGTCTTGCAACAAAGTAAACATATACCACACTAAAACCTTTTGAAACACAGAGATTTATGAATAATTGAATGGTAAATTAACAGTTTAAGGACATTGGGAAACCCCCTACAACCTGCACAGCCAGAGTTGCCATGAAGACATTTAACACTTCAGTGTTTACAAAGTTGACAAAGGTCATCCTCCTGCCACTCCATCTAACCCTAACATGACCTTCTCAGATACTACTTGTCACATAGTGATTTAAACGTCCAGGTGCCCACTGAAAAACGAAACATCGAACTTAAGAACGCCATGCTTTTGTTCATTTTCCAATCACTAAAAATGGTCGTAAAATACGCCAAATATGTAACTATGTTCTCCATTACACAATCATGGCAAGATGCCTGGTTCTAGAAATAAGCTGGCATTCAATCATAACTTGCTAAATGGTAAAGAGCAGAATGCTAGCTGGAAGTTAAAGATGCGATACGTAACTGTATGCCACTAGGGTCTCTCAATCAAAACGAAAACGGAAACCAAAAGAAGCAGAACTTTTTTGTGTTCACCACGACAGCCGAATTATTTGCAGCTATGTCCTCATCACCAAACAAATAGACCTGGTGATTAACGCTGGTAGAAGAACTGAATTAAAGAGTTTGACAATAAAATTCAGTGTTTTTCCAAAGATGTTTGGCAGAGAAAGGGTGCCTGATTGCTAGCCGAGCTGCCGCCAACATTTCCTCAGTTTGTTTCTCTGATACCTTGAGATCCAGAAGTAATCTTTGTACCTGTGAGATATCGTCGATGTTGTTGAGATTGACCTCGGTGAGTTCAGGGTTGTTGCTCAGAGCTCGTTGGAGAGCTTCGTCGACGATGGTTGGGTTTCCTGTTGCATTTATGTCGACAGGTGGAGGGGGAGGAGTCAGTCTCATAGGCTCCACCCTCTGTGGCCTCAGGAGCATCGGGGTGATGGCCCGGGGCGTCAGCACCCCAGAATCCTTTGCTGGTTCCGGTTTTAATTTATTATCTTCTTCCTCCTCATCTTCCTCCTCATCTTCCTCCTCCTCAGTTACGGCTTCCTCTTCTTCCTCACTCTCCTCTTCCTCCTCTTCTTCCTCCTCTTCTTCTTCCTCGCTCTCCTCTTCCTCCTCCTCTTCTTCCTTCTCCTGTCGTGTTTCGTGCTTTTTCTGTTCTTTTTCATTTTCAACATCTTTTTCATCCTCTTCTCCACTGTTTTCTTCTGTCACACACTCTTCCTCTTGATCTTCATCCTATGTTTTGGTTAGAATAAATGCATCATTTGAAATGCAGTGCTTAAATGATGAGTATTTATTTTACTTAAAAACTTGTGACATGTATATTATGAAGCTAAATCAACACAGATGGTTGTAAAAAAAAAAAAAAAAAAAAACTGGGAGAAAGAGTGATTTGTTAAGATTTTGTTTTCCTTCTTCAAATGCTTTTTACTTTTAAGTAATCTGTCTTGTTGTACATCTGATACAACTTCAAATAGGCTGGCTTGGCCTCTAGCACATTGTACAAATGCCAAGTAAATCTAATTACATGTCTTTACTGACCGGTTTGGGGCTTCCTCCACCTATCTCGTCCTCCAGCAGCCTACGCGTCTCATTTTCCCAATACTTCATGAGGGCCTCTCTGCTGAAGGTGCCCGTCGGGGTCTTGTCCGTCTGGTCTCTCTGTCTGAGTCCTATGGGCACGTTGGCGTCGGGATCAATGTCCGCCAGCTCCTTTTCCAACTCCGCCAGCTCTTCAGGGCTGAGGGAAGCCAAAAGCTCGTCCTCGTCGACATCTTCATACTTACTCAGCTCTCTGCGGTACCCAAAACAGCTCATGACCAAAGCAGATCAGCACAGAGCGGTCAGTAACGGTTTAAACTACCCCAAAAAGTAGATATGTGGGGATAGAGGTTCCAACAAAAGACAAGATCCACAGCGATGTTGATGGAAGTCCACAGTCATGAGGGTCCAGTTGAGGTGATCCGTGCCGGGTGATGGTGTTTGGACGTACCCACTCCAGTCTGAACTGGATCTATCCTGGCCGGCGGTGTTGCTGTGAGTGTGTTGTGTGTGTCACTGTCCTCTCCTTTCTAATCTCGCCAGCTGCTGTTTAGGCCTTAAGAGAGGGATCAGAGGGGAACGTACCAAAGTGTGGGCCCCATGATGCAGCGTCTTTTTTGGGAGGCACTGCTCTGAGACAGAGCCACAAAAAGCATGTGAGCTCAGAGACTGTGGCCTGTCAGCGTAGCAGTCTGTCACCACGGCCTGACTGGCTTTGTTCATGGCCAAAAAAGACCAGCTGGACCCAACAGAACAGAACTAGAAAGATAAACAAAGATAAAGTATTGCTCAAAAAGCTTGATCTCTGAACGTCCATCAGCAAAGAGATGACAGCAAGGTGGCTTTTTTTAGTCAGTTGATTTATGTTGTTTTAAAACCGACATAACACTGCAGAAGTAAATATGGAGGCAGGGACAAAGAAGAAAAACTTAAGGCTGATAGGTTTATGGATTATGGATTAGGTGACTTCAGGACTAATGTAGGACTAAAGGCTAATACATACTCCGCAAGAACAGAGATAGTTGTTTGCTTTCTCGAGGTGGTAAGAACAAGAACAAAGTTAGTGTTGTGCATGAACACGCTAAAAAGAAAGTGTTCATTGAATTAGCTTTTTTTTTTTTAAGTTATCAGGGATGGTGATGATCTATCAGTCACTTCACTACACAAAAACAAATCAAAATTTTCAAAAAATTCCATCATTCTCACTTTGTGTTTAGTGTTAATTAGCAGTTGTTAGGATGCTAACAACTTTGTAGACACTATTACTGCTAAACATCAGTATTTTAGCATCGTCATTGTGTGAATGTTAGCATTCAGCTAAAGGTGCAGACTAGCAGAGCTGCTTTGCTTTATTTGTTGTTTTCGAATGGGTAACACAGTGTGGGATCTGAATGATGTCAACAGACTAATCCTGTTGTATCACAGGATTTATGATGTAAAGTAGCAGCAGCTTTTGACCTTTTTTCAGTTTTTTACTAGCAGACAAAATCGCCTCGGAGGCTCCTTAATTCAGTACAAAGTCAATGGAGAGCAACAGCTTGAATGTGGAAACAACATGGACGCCACCAATTGGATTTGTTGTAATTTATTGCTCAGTGCAGTTCAACAAATATACACTACAATATTGCTTTACCTGACTTGTTATCAGGATTAATAATTTCTAAATAATCTTGATCACTCTAAATGGACAACAACTATCATTTACAAGTTAATACCATATTGCAAATTATATTTAAGCAAAACTGCTATGTCAGATATGAGTTAATAAAAAGTATCTCACCATCAACCCAATATTTACTTTCGTCCGCCATGTTTCTGTTTCTGACTCTGCAAGTTATTTACCAAAATGTTCAGACTTTTTGAGTCATTCAAGGGAATTTTTCTAGTCAGGAACTCATGTTTCAGATATATTCTGACAGCACATGAATGCAGCATTGCATAGCACAGCAAGGTGCAACACACAACAAAAACAAAAACACTATTTGGGCTTTGGAAATTTCAAACAGTTACTGGAAAATAACAAAATATTCTCACAGATACGTTTTACTAAAGTAACATTACTATTGTTTTTTTTGTTTTTTGTTTTTTTATTTATTTTTTTATTTTTTTTATCTCAAACCCATATTGAGTAGACACAATATGAACAATATGAGAGCCAGCACAAAATGAGAATAATGTTGTCCACCCACACAGGTGTTTTCACTTAACCACACTTAAATTATTCTGATTGGTTGATGCCAGTTAGTGACCTCTTATAATTCCCTGTCCAACTTCTTCTTGAGCAGATGTGTAATTAGAGAGAAGTAAAAAAATAACCAAGGGCAAAAGGGCAAGTAGATAGAATGGGCTGATTAAATGCAAAATAAGTATACTCCATAAAGAAAAGAGACATTTCACCCCTACAAGTAAATACCCCTCTTATGTGAAACATAAAATAAATAGTAGACAGTCACACATTCCAGCTCCTAGTAAATAAGACCTACAAATTAAGTAAATAAAATGTTCTCTATTGGCTCATTTTTAAAGAGTGACTAGTGCTTTTTCATTAGGGTTTCAATCACACAGCTATAAATAGAGTGTGTTTCACATGTAGGTGAGGTCACCGTACAGGTTTCACTCTGTGTAAGTCAGGTAGTTCTTCAGTCTTGGAGGAAAAGGGAAATGAGCTTTTGGGTCATTCAGCGTCCTGAGGCTCACGTGACTTCTGATTAACTGTCGGCACAAGTGCTGCAGTGACCGTGGATTGTCTGCGGACACACAAACGCATCTCGTTACTTAACACATCCTTAAAAATACCCAGTGCTTAACATCATGGATCTTTAAAAAGAAATACAAAGTTGTGGATTTGACCCGCCCCCACATTAGTGGATGAGTTTTACTCAGTATGTCAGATATCTCGTCCCACTCGGGCCTCGTCTGCAGGGCGCGTTTGAGGACGGGACAGATGTTGACGTGGATGACGTAGTCCAGGAGCATCCTTACGAGCTCGCCGGCCAGGTGTGTGAGCCACAACACTGATATAAACTCACAGAACTTAAAGAGAAAAAAAGTGAATTGTATTTGTTTGGTAATTGGCTCATTGATTGTGCACATGTTAACTGACTTTGTATTACTATACAGTCTACAGCAGGTGTGTAAGACTGCCTGAATGTACCCTTACTGGGACGGCGTCAGGATCACAGTAAATCTGGTAGGCTTTGTTATGGAGGTCAACCCAGGTACTATCCAGTTCTTCACCGTTACCATGGCAACACTTGAAACACCTACCACAGACAGTGTTGCAGATATGAAATGTTAATTTTAATGCAAACTTTACTGAAATCAAACATGGTAGAACTCCTTTCCTTACTTGTTAACTTGATATCCATGGTTGAGCAGCAGTCGCAGCATGTCGTGGTCCGTCAGGCAGTACTGCAGGGCGGTGGGGAACATTGTGTTGCTGATCACACTGAAGTAACAATTCACCTCTGCTCCGTAGGACAGCAGCAGCTGCACCAGATCATACCTGGAAATAGCCCGAGACATCAGAGGTTGCTGCCGTCATTACGTAAGTTTCAGTGAATGAGGATACACAACAAACTGAATGTAAGAACTGGATAAAATGTATTGACTACTGTTTTGAGCCCCTGAGTTTGAATTTTGGCCGTTGACATCTTGTTTTTTTGCAAGGAGGGTAGAAAGAGGAGAAGCCGCTGTAACTGTCCAACATCAGAGCTCAAATTAGGATGTTCATGTCCAATGAATTGATACCGTTTGACCCTGGAACCTCTTTTTACCCTTCTTTGTTTTTTGGAGCCAGAAGTGACCATATTGAACCTTGTCGTTTAGTCATACAACCAAACTCTGAAGACGTTTTTCAGCAACCAACATGTTACAGTTAGCTTTTATTAACTAAAAACACATGATGAAGTGTGTGTATTAAAGGGTCAAAGTTCCATGACAATTACACAAACAACACCGTGGTAGCAATTTGTCAATCCCAATACTCCCAAAATCATTATCCTGGATTATCGTCTACTTAATCCAAATGGAACCATAATTCACAAAATTGACATCATCCTGTATCAAAAATGGATGAGACCATAAATTTAAAACGAAAAGGTTGTGAGGTTAAAAGTAAGTGAGAAGTTGGCAGATTTTCTCAAAGACTTCTATATAATCTGACTTCTTTTTGCAAACAGTGCAGTTGCCCCCTAGTGGCCATTAAAATAATTCCGGTTTCCGCATTGGCTTAATTTTTTAGACCTGGAGGATGCCACTTGGGATACACACGTGCTGTTTGCCACACACCTCTCAGCACGTATGGCAACCAGAATGCACCGTAATGGGTCCAGTTCAGTATTGGCTCCAGCTGCCAGCAACACCTCAGCACAGGTGATGTCACCGTTGGAAACAGCAAAGAACAGAGCAGTCCTCCTGAGGTCATCGTAGTTTTCTGCAACAACATTCATGATCAGTTTAAAAGATTAAAAAAGTTTTCTACCATGTGACCAAGAGGGGCTATGTTAGTTTAAAGATTAATTTGTTTTGAAGAAAGTATGCATGAGAGTTTAGCATCCAACTGTTTCCCACCAGAGATGTGTGGGGCTAGCAAGGCGTTGACATCATATCCTCCCTGGATAAGCAGCCTCAGACACTCGACCTGGCCCCCATCAGCTGCAGAGTGGATGGGGTTTTGACCTGAGAAAACGATGGCTCTCTTTGTGGTGATGGATATGAGGATCCTTAAGACTCTACAGAGAGAGAGAAAGAGAGAAGGTGGGAGGGGGGTGGGTCAAACAGGAAGAGAGCGAGGGACAGAAACAGTGAAAAACAAATGCGAAAAGAAGAAAACAGGACATCAGGCAAAATGTTCATTAGATTGTGGTTTGAGCTACAGTGTTGTTCAGTGACAGAACTGCAAAACAGCTACAAACAGAAGGCTCTTTGTGGAAATCACCAGTGAAAACACTGCAGAGAGGTTCAGTTTGATCCATTTGGCTGCACAGTAGGAGGAAAAGAATGTTAATTTGTCTCCAGTAATTTCTATCTGGCTGCAACTGGATCATTTTTTTTTTAAACTGACATATTCTTAACCATTTGGCGTGAGAATATTGCCATATCTAGTGCATCAGGATGATTGGGTGCCTTTTTGGCATAAAGGTCAGCTCACAGTATGTGTCCCTCATATGCAGCTCTGTGGATGGGCAGCTGGAAGGCGTGGCTGGCTACACTCGGGTTGGCTCCGTGCTGCAGAAGCAGTTTGACACAGTCCAGGTTTCCAGAACCAGCTGCATCATACATGACTGTGTCTCCATTTGTGGCCTGGGCACTCACGTCACCACCTAGTGGAGGATAGGGGACAGAACAACAAGGTCTGATGAGGGAGGAAAATGTCTATGCTGTGTTATTCAACATACAAACAGATGCAAAGCATTACACTGTATTTTTAGTGTTTTACCCTCCTCTATGATGATCTCCATAGCTTCCGGGTTGCCATGTCCAGCTGCGATCCCCAGAGGGGTCACCCCATGCCCGTCTGTGGTTGTTACTTTGGCCCCGTGTCGAAGCAGCAGATTCAGAATAGCTGGACAACCCACCTGATGCAAGAGAGAGGAAGCAAGGACAGAAAGGAAAAGAAAATGTTACAAATTAGTTTGGATGGTGAGTTGTGATTCTTTTTCCTTCTAGCATGTATCAGTGTTTACCTTTGCAGCTTCGTGGGTGGCTGTCCACTTAGTGAGACAGACCTGCTCCACAAAGGCCCCGGCTATGATGAGGGTGGTAACCATGTCGTACGATTTCTGTCTCACTGCTACAAAATTTTTGAAAATACAAGGTGATAAGATAAAAAGGGTCAATAACGGAGACAGAGCATGATTAATCACTCTCCAGTTTATTTTGCATGGAAGTGCTTTTTTGATTTCCTGCCCAAAAGCTGATGTGGAGTGGGATTCATTACCATCAGGGTGACAAATCTGTAAAGGAATTACTTATGATTTATCATTAATGTATGATAAAGTAAAACATTTTTGTTAAGAATTCCAGTAAGGACTAAGTGGTTGACTGTGTGCGTTGTCTGTGTTGTGTTTTGCATGTGTTACCAATCAGCAGAGGAGTCTCGTTCCCAGTGTTGGTGTTGTGTGGTGAAGCTCCGTACTCCAGCAGCAACCTGACATTTTCCACCAGACCAGCCTCTGCTGCCAAGGTCAGAGGCGTTTCCCCCTCCTCTGTCTGCATCTCCAGGGTCGGGTCTGTGGATCCCAATGCTACAAAACCAACAGTAACAGTTTGTTAATTTTTTAAATATGCACACACATGTTCTTTCCTTGAGCCGTTTACACCTCTCACCCTTCAGCACTAGATGTAGGATGTCTGGGTTTCGGTGCACGGCTGCTGCGTGCACAGGCAGACGACCCCTGCTGTCACTCTCTTTGAAGGCAGACGTACAATCTGAAAGCTCCATTAGCGCGTACACATCACCTGTGGAGCCACAGCAAAGCAACATGCAGGACACATAGTGAAACATTTGTAGTATTTATGGAGGGTGTCATGAGCTCACCTCACTGGATGCTGTTTTTTCATGCTTGTTACCCTGTCCTTCATCTGCCTGATGAATAAGGTCATGGTCACACTTGAATGCCACCATCACCATCGCCTGCCGAGGTGATATTTGTGCTGAATGTGTGCGGTGACGAGTGAGGTCAACCACACACTTCCTTGCTGTTTATTGAGGCTGGGACTTAGTTGCAGGTCGAGGTTCACAGACGTTGAACTCAATTCGTCAGTGTTCATTTTGGGAATGTGTGGCCATACACTAGGTTGCAGTTCACACCAAGTGGCAACCTCAGGAAATTGGAAGACTGCAGTTCCTCAATTGGCCACCAGGGGCTGTCTCCAAAAATGAGCAAATTCCTGGTGGCTCCCACGTTAAAATGCCCAACTTTATAGCAAAATTAAAAGATTTTAGTCTGGTTATAACAGCAGTTTGGCCACTACTGCTAGTTTCACAAGAGCGTTTTAAAAAAAAACATACACATGTCATTATACATGGTACAGGTTCACTGTTGTAAAAAGTTTTGTTGAATTTAGGCTAAAAAAAAACACTTCTCTAAGGTGAGCAAAAATACTTCCTTGTTAGGCTTTATAAAAGACAGTTTAAAAAGTAAATCAATCCATATGATAACTGTTCAAGGGGTGATTTTTCTAAATAACTCACCTGTTTACATTTTATTAAGGCTGAAGTGCTGTCACAGGTGGCATGTTTCAGCACCCAGTCTTCATTGGGCCAGCCACAGCTCACCCTATGACCATTGCCTGCTCAGGTGATATTCATGCTGGATGTGCTGCTGAAGTCTTTGGTTGAGACTTTGACCTCGCCGGTCAGAATTCACCCAAGTTGAACTCCAGGCAATGCAGAAATATGGATATGTGAATTTGCTTTGACACTAGAAGGGAATGTCTAATTTGTCCCTTCGCTCACATAGAATGGAGATAAAAGGGAATGACCCGATTCAATCATCTCATTCCCCTCAACTGACCCTCCCAGCTCAAGTCCACACCTGGATCTCATTACTCTTCTCAGACACTCATTCTTATATCGGCTCAGATTCACTTTCCATCTCCCGGAGTGTCTAGAGTTTCATATGATCCAGCATTCCCATGCCTGTTTTATTCAGCCTGCCTGATTACCAATTTAAAGATGTTAGCCTATCCTCTTGGTTTGGTCTGCTTGGCCTAGCTGCCTCGTTTGTGACTCCTGCTGGGTTTTGTGCTTTGGACTTGATTGAATGATATTGGACGGTTGGATAATGCCTCTCAATTCATGCTTTTGGGTTGTGGGATTGAATCTCGAAACCATTGGTTATCTCTCTTATGATGATTAAGTCTGTGGGGGGTTGATATTGCTGAGGTTTCAGTGTAGCCAGGAGATATCTGGATAATAGATATCCAGACCAAGACACCCTCTCCTGTTGTGCTACAACATTGACAGACAGAGTTTAATAGGAATCTTACCCGTGTGAATGGCGACCATTATCTGCTTAAAGCTGTCGCTGTTTGTCTGTTTCCTAATAAACCAAAGGAGAACAGTGGGTCAAATGGAAGTGAATGAGTTGATTTCCCTTAAAATTTTAACTGTGTAGTTTGTTTACTACCTTTACAATAAATTAATAATAATCAAGATAGAGTGCCACCAATAAGCATTTCGGACTCTCATACCTGTTTGTTTGTATCCAACCTGGCAGTTTGCAGGCATCTTGAATGCTCTCCTGCAGGGCAATCTCATAAAGGTCCTCATTAAGGCCGTTCTGCTCAAAGCCATCCATTTCTATATAAAGCAGCACAATATAAAGCATAGGTTAGTCTGTGCTCCGCTGTAAACGTCACCTCAATCACTGATGGTCATTAAAAAAAAGCACAAAAAAGCAATATTCTGGTAACTTATAACATGTAGAGCTTATAACATCTGTACATCCATGTGCTTTATCCATGATACAGGTGTGCAGTGGTGGAAGAATAAGTAATATCACACTGCAGAATTGTCCTGCATTCGAAACTTAACAGTACAAAAGTCCCAGCATTAAAATGTCTTTGAACTATCAAAAGTAAAAGTACTTGTTATGCAAAGTGGCCCTACTCAGATTGTTATATATATCCTATAAATATTATTTGTATTATGCATTTATTTGAGCAGCATTTTACTGTTGTCCAGGTAGGGCTCATTTTAACAGCTTTATATACTTTCATGATGTTTAATCTATAAAAAGTACAATATTTGCCTTAATATTACCTCAAAACTGTACTTAAGTACAGTACTTGAGTAAATGTACTTAGATACATTCCATCATGCAATGTGTTTCTCAGCGGAGGGGCCTCTGGCAGCACCATCACCTCTGCTTGAACTGGTGTCATGTGTGAGTGAATTAGTATTCACTAATTTTGTTTCTCATTCAACAAAATTAGGTTGGATTGTTAGTCATTTCAATCTGCTGACCTGAGGTTTAAAGGCGCGCACTTGAGCCCTCCGGCCTGTGTGTTTTCTCTTTCCCAAGCTGTCTGGGTTAAATTTAGATGTGCCCTGCTCTGGCCGACCTGACTCAGCTCAGAGTGCCGGTTGCATTCTCACTTCCAACCCCTGTGTGCAAAGTTCTCATTCCCCTGATTGCTACACTGTGACTTCACTCTCATTCGGTCATTGGGTCACATGGAAACACAACAGAGGTTACGTGTCTGTGGGTAACAGAACAATAGAAAACATTCTTACTCTAGTGATACATTGCACACAAGAGTGGAGTTATTTTAAAGGTTTATAATCATTTTTAACACATCCCACTTCTTCCTTAACCTTTTCTTGTGTGACTGATATTGACTTGATAATGGAAATCAATGAAGGATATTGGCTTTTACTTCTTCCATACGTCATAATGACGTTATGCAGCTAACACATCTACTCAGTCAGCAATTCCAAAAGAATTTGAGTAAATACGCCAACACTTCAAAATAGAAAAAAATAGGTCATGATGATGCTGAAATAATAAAAAAAAAAGATGAAATAATAAATCAAAGATGAAGACAAACCCTCCAACACTTACAAAGACCTTTTGTCATCTTATTTTCACTCTCCAAACAACAGCTTGGGGATTAACCTTGACATATTCTAAGCGAAATATTCCCTCTAGAGAACAAGCGCCCACTTTCTCCTGACGTACAAATTGATACGTGGGAGTTTATGGAAAAGTCTCAGACAGCGTCAGTGTGTGACACAGTGACTCAGCCTGTAGGCGGCCTCTCCGCCGCGTCAAAAGACTTCACCAATCTGTCTGGAGTGAGAGCAGACCGCCAGCCCATCCTCAAGTTTCACTACACGCTCGGACATCACACACATGCACACAATGAGCTCTGTCTTTGAACTGAAAACACTTCATTTCAGGCACCGGATTTGAGCAACCACAGATTCCTGCTCCATATGAGGAAGAAAGTAAGTAGTAGCATTTATTTTCTCTCTGTTTCTGTGTGAAGTAAAAGTGTATTCACTAATGTACTGATGCAGCTTCATTCTCATTTGTATTATGCTTGTTAAATAGTAGAATTTTCCTTTGTTTTTGGTATATTTTTTGTGCCTTGTCAGCTCTATCCTTGCAGTGAAATACAACTGTATGATTTCAGAATAATAACAAAGATTTTCACTTTTCCACTACACTTCTAAGTGTTAAATTAAATTAAATTTGATTTCTGACCTGTTTTTTTAAGAGAAATCACAAATTGGTAACTAAAAGTATTAACACCAAATTTTAAATAATATCCCTGTTGTATTTAGAAAATAGAGTTCAATGTAAAAATACAAGTGGGCTACTCATAACGAAGAATACGTCCTTTAATAATGATATTATTGTTGCATACAGTAACAACACTGCTGGTGCTGCAGCCTTGTAAAAGAAGCAGTAAAGGAAACATGGACACAGTTGGCTTTCACTCAATATATTGAATAAAAGAGACCAGCAAGTGTTCTCCCAGAAGTCCATGTGTTTACTCACTTAATTCTGCTGCGAGAAAATCTTTACGAGAATGAAAATTCCTTTGGAGCAATTTACATTCCTGCGTGTCACCCTGGCACCTTTGAAGTCTCGTGCATCAGATTTGACCTCAATGCATGTTTTGCATTTGAAATCTTTAGTCTTAAAAGTAGCAAAGAGGCATTACAGCTGTCAGCTTATAGCCACTATTCATGTTCCATTGTATGCAGCTTAAATATTCTTATTGGTTACTTTGCACTTCTGTGCATTTGGTCTTATGCTATAATGTGCTGAAGTGGAGAGAATTAGTGAATAGTTTGTGTTTTGGATTAAGGCTTCAACTAACAATTATTTATTTTCTGTATTAATTGAGTAACTGTTTGATCTATAATAAATAATCAGAACATAGTGGAAAATGTCCAGTTTCTCATTGTCCAAAAGGATGCCTTTAAATGTTGTTTAGTCAAAGATATACAATTTGATGTGATATAAAACAGAGAAAGGCCAGAACAAAAAAAAACCCAGCATATTCTGCAATTCTTGCAAGAAAAGTCACTTTGACAATCATCACAATAGTTGATGTTTTTTCTGTCAACTAGTTGTTGCTGCTGTGTTTTCATTGCAATTCATCAGCTGATTATTTTTTATTATTTGTAATTTATGTTTCAACAGCAAATGCTCACATTTGAATATCAGAGAATTTCTAACATTTCTGCTTTAAAAAATGACAGAAAAAAACAGCTGCAATTCTCTGTCATTTGACTAATTGAGGCTCTTCTTTGGATAAAAACTAGAGGAAATTGGATCAGATCTTTGAGGAAAAAAAATCATGCCTATTGGCCTTGCATTAGAAAATGAGAATGAAGAAAGTGATTGTGTTTCCTATACAAAGGTGTACATGTGAAATCAGATTAGTGGTGCTGAAAAGCATTTAAAGCATCCTCACACAATTATCAATTAAACAATATTTAAACCCTACACTATAGCTGTAAATCGTATGAATATACTGTATCACATTTACATGTTTTTTCCTCTCTCAGATCTTAAAAGCACCTTGTCTCCTCTTGAGTCTGTTCACAAGTTTGAATCTCTGCTCCGGAAAATTTGGCACAGCGATAACTGATGATGTGAGCAAGCTGTCATTATTGGTGAGATTACTGAGTTGCTCCAGGCTTGATACATATCACATTCATTTATCACATTTATATGGTTGTTTATGTTACTAAACTCATTCTCTGTCATTGATTCTGGTGCAGAAGCAGAACATCCCCTCCGATTATGAGATTCCTGTTAGTTACATTCCCAGAGAAGTGGTGAGTGTGACGATTTATATGCAGGAATAATGTGAACCAGATGATCTAATGTTGGAGAAAAGATTTTAACTTGTTTCCGACCTGTGTTTTCAGGCTGGCACGTGCTGGGTGGTGTTGAATATCTATCCTTTGGAGCAAAGTCTGCGGAAGCTGGCCGGCATGTTCGGTGCCATCTCCTCCAACAAAGAAAACATTATTGTCTTCATCGCGATGCTGAAGAGTTTCCGCTTCACCTTTGACCACGAGGAACTGGTAAGGAACCAAGCTGGAATGTGCAAAAAAGCAGTGCAGCTCATAGTGTGAAATATTTTGTACTTTCAGGATCTGTTTTGCACATTTAATTGCGTAATTGAGTTATTTCAGGACTGCTTGTTGTCTGATCCCCCAGGAAACAGCGATGCAAGTCTTCCAGTGTCACTACCGGGAGGGGAGCTTAATGTCTGGTCTTTACTTTGACTACATCAAAGACGTCTTACACGCCGCCTCTCAAGGAACATCCGGCCTGTCATGCAAGCCGCCACCGTGCCTTAATCCACAACAGACACCAGGTAATCATTCATTTGCATTTACATTTTAATTTTTAATGGTTGCCTTAACAACTAAGGCAGCTTAGTGGCCTATTAGTGGGCGGATATTGATTTGGGGTCAAGGACACACAGCTGGGGATAGGAACCAGATATGTAACCTTGAAGACACAGCCAATATAGTCAATTAAAAGAATTATTCTGTTATTAAAAGCAAGTCTCATGCAGCCTCTTGTAAAAGACTGCTAAGTAGCAACTTGACATCTTAAAAGGGAACCAAAGTGAGTATTTTTTGAGTGACAGAGCCACCAGAATCCTCTCTGCTAGCTCAGTAAATAAACATCAAGAGGATTGATGTACCCACTATCAGATTTCTAATGTGTAACTTTAGTCTGTAATATTTTCTTGTTTCAGGGGGTCTGGAGGAGGGTCGTGAGCACAGCTGGTTGAAGAGATCTCCCTTGCTTCTGGCTCTCATCCCCTTCACAGCTTGCGTAATTGTCATAGTGTGGCTGGTAAGTAACTGCACCAACTCATTAAAAAATTAATGTAAAACTTAACAATGAAAATAAAATAATCCATATAAAAATACATTTACAGATAATAGAGCAACATTTGAAGGGTCATAACTTGTGCGTCCGTAACGTTTCGACCTCAACATTTTAATTTGGTTATAATACTTTGGTTTATGGTGTTTATTGCTGATTTGAAAATGCTAGTATGCTAATAACTAAGATAGTGAAGGTTCACTCAGAAACGCCAATGTGGAAGTGCCCTAAAAGTCATATTTTATCTAATGGTCGTCACAAGTTCAGTTGTATATAAATCTATGAAAAAATGACCCTACTTCTGACTTGATTCATTACCTCAGTTTAAAAAAAATGCTCATTTTGTAAATTATGGTCCCATTTAGTGTAAAGTAGACGATAAAGCAGCGTGTGCTTTAGGGCGTGGCTGCTTTTTGATTGACAGGTCGAGACCACAGTATCCTTTGTGTTTTAGTTTTCGTCTTAGAACTTGAAACCTTTCAGTGTGTTTTCAGTTCATGATGGTTCATTGTAACATTAATGTGGAAATTAATTATGGATATAACTTGCCGACCAAGCTAGCTAGCCTGTGCTAGTATTAGCTGGTATGCTAACTCCTCCCCAGCTCCACTCTCTCATCCAAATATGGTCACTTCTAGATAATATAAACTTCTTCAAATGCCAAACTTGAGGCTTCATAACTTCCATCCACAACCAGTTATTACTTTATACAGTCCATGTAACACCCCCAACGTCAGCATGCTAGCGCTGTCTTTATGAGCATGGTAGCATGTCATTGTTAGCATTTAGATCACAGCACCACAGCTGCCCTGAGAGGCTAGCTTGGCTGTAGACTCTTGTTAAAAGATGAGTTTTCCTTCCACTGTAAAAGCTTCTATTTTTGAGTATGTATGGCCACAGTTATTGCACTATTCAGGCAGATAATTGTATGTATGTATGAAAGGGCATTAATGTCAAACTCAAAGCGCATTAATAAATTCTACCACAATGAGCACTTATTGCAGTTTCTAAGACTTGCCATTTCCAGCACGGCCTTCCGGCTCTTCATGAATGAAAAATTCAGCTGGGAGCCATTTCACAATTAGTTATTCAGAGAGGACGTTATCTTGGGTATATATTATAGATTGGATATACCACAAATTATAGCGGTTCACTTGGTTTTTGTAATATAATGAGAAACCTAAGAGCCCATATCTAAAAATATTGTCCCCGGTAGTAAATTTTCCATCAGCTACACCCTCTCTTGTGTCTTCTGGTTTCTGTGGGTCAGTCCAATAAGGCCCACATGATAAAGTGCCTTCACTTTCATGAGCACTTCCAGGAAGGCAGTTCTTGTAAACTTAACAAGTGCTCATCAAATATTCAGCAGTACACTAAAGGCTCCGTTATTACCCTAATGTAATGATTTCCGCTTTGGAGATTTATTATCTGTCATTTGTTCCTCATAGAAAACAGGATAGAAAAACACTGTTGAGACTGTGAGTGTGATTTTCTATGTTTTTTTTATTTTTAGGTCAAGTCTGGGAGGCTTTTACCAGTGTGCAACTCTGAAAATAGCCAAATGGCACCTTCTGACATGATCTCAACTGTGTCTATCTCTATCCCACTTCAAACACTCACCCACGCTGCTGACACTCAGCCAGTGGGGGAGGCGATCCCTGAACATGAGAGCGGATGAAGCATGATTAATAGAAAAGGGAAATCTGGACCGCAGAATAACCACTCACTCTCCAGGTTGCTCTGTTATTGGCAGGAGCCTACTGGATAAACGAGTGTGGTCTGACACTTCCTCTGCTTTCACTCATCTGAGTGCATGGACCCGAGCTACGACAGAAAAACCTGCCGTGAAGACAGGTGCGACACCAAATCCCCCAGGCACTTCTAGCACTTAACCACCGAAAGAGGGTTTTTTGGGACCAGAGGAAGATCTCACTACACAATGGCTGGTTATGTGCCAAAATGACTGGTGAAGTACATTAATTGTCCTGTCTTGGCCAGTGTTTTACAGCACTTGGCTAGCCTTCTCTGAGCAGACCAAGTTGAGTTTTTCTTCATTCATGCCACTCTGAACAGTTGCCATTCAGGGTGATGCTCCAGTTTTGGGCTGCAATCGAATATATCACTGGAGCCTCAAGTCAAAATGATATTACACTGTTTGGAAGGCGTCCTTTCATTCTGAGGTGGGACTCCTGTCATCAGTCTGTTGGCTGTGTCCTGGTGGTTACAGAGACTGTCCTTTCACTGCTGTCAACAGTCAACACACTGAATCCCAACCTGCTCCTGTATTCTGACATCTTGGGAAATTCATAAATGCCACATTTAAATCTGCTTTTTTTTCTGATGCATCGGGTGATTTAAGAAGCTGCATTCTATCCTCTGCAGCTTGTCTTGTGCTTGTTGTTGATATTATTCTGATCTGTCACAAATTGAAAACCTGCTAGTCACAAACAACACGCCGAGCACTTCAACAAGCGTCCTACTTTGTGTATCAAAGATCTGACCAGATGGCAGATAGCCATCGCCAGAGGCACTTTGAATCCAGTCATTGTATTTCAAAGCTGTTGCCCAGTGATCTATAGCTGCTGCTCAGCCACAGTGAGTGTGTTTTTAATGCCTTATTCACTGAGTCAATCATGTTCAGTCATGAGAACATGACTCCCCGAGTGTGAGCGCTCTTGTACTGTATGTGTCAGAGAGAGGGAGCGAGTGACAGGACAGGCAGGACGAGGGAAAGTGAGGGAGATAGGGATGGATAGATGGATGGAGGGATGAGCTCAGTGAGAAGCATAAGGAGGGCTTGTTCTCGCCACAAAAGAACTGGCCGTAGGCTGGAGGAAATGCCAGTTACAAACACGACTGATGTCGGCAGATCCCTATGAATCAACAGGCGAAGAATCTTTCCAGACCGCAGGCTATGTAGCCTCATCTACAGAGGATGGTTAGTATTTCAATAACAGTTTTCTGTATTCTAATGATTTACTTCCAAAACACTTCGACGAAATAGGGGGAAGATATACCTTTATTGAAATGTTTTGAAGTTGTCTAAAAGATCTACAACTTATGTGTTTTATTGTCTTTCTGGTGACCAATTTGTATCATTTTAATTTTTGTATTTTAGTTTAAATGTGTATTTCTATTGTATGTGATGTTTAAGTTATTTTGTTACCACTTATGAAATGTAATGAACTTTTTCTACGGTTGTTATATTGTGTTTGAAAAATAGATGCATTTAAGTCACGAATGTAAAGAGGGTAGACAAAATACTGTGAATATTTTGGGAAAACACATTATAACCTTAAAGTAACTAAATCATAAAAGTGTGCTGCAGCACTGGGTCTTAAAGTGTGTCAGTGTTCATATTTATGAAATGTTTACAACATTTTCTCTACCCCCTGCCAACGGCCAATGAGTAACATCATGTTGTCACTATTATATGTATGTTCTGAGACGATTTGTCAGTAATGTATTAAAAAAAAGATATATATATATATATTGGTACATATTATTGTTGTTGTCAACACAGTGAAGTCTGAATGTTTCCTTGGGTTCATTTAATTGAAGAATAGAATAAAAGCCCACTTCAAATAAATGTTATGTTCCTTATTATGAAAAATAGTGGACTTAATAAAAGACCTCTATTCTTGTTTTTGTAGATTTTTTAAGTGATATATTTGGACTTATTCATGCAGATCTCATGCTGAACATTGTCAGGTCATCTACTCAGGCGTCCCTGACCTTTAATGTCAACATGATTGATATGAATTTGATGCTTTTTTCCCACTGCCATGTTTACTTGATTGTAGAAAAACAATAAATCAATAAAATGTTTTGGTGACTTAATTTGTAATAATGAAATTGCATTTGTGTTTGTTATATAAGACAAAGAGTGGTGATTTTTAGCTTGATCCATAACTTGTTTTCATTGGAAATAAGACTACAATTATACTTTATTTTTTAATAAAACTACATTTAAACATGTAAAAAGAATGAATGCATACACTAAGCCGTTCAGTATGGTGAAATCGTTACTCATAAGGCCAATGGCCTTTCTGTGTGTTTTTTCGCTCCAAAACACAAATTCAAAAGACAGTGCTTTTATTTTGTACAGGAATATCCGCCGGAAGCTCTCGGACTTTTGTTTTGGAAAACCGCTATCCAGCGGTCGCCATTATTCTTCCTGGCTTGACTGTCGAAGCAAAGACGGATAAATACTTTTAAACATTATAACTCGGGTTAATCCGCAACATTGTCTGCCCGCTTGTGTAGTCGGTTGATTTAACTCATGAGTTAGCGACACACCGCGCGCACAGAATGGAGAAACGGTCTGATACCACAGGTAAGTTGCTAAGCTAACGCTAGCAAGCTAACTGTAGCCTGCCGCCAAGAGCGCTGGTCAGAAAATAAGACTCATCGAAAGCCATCTGTTGCCGAGAAGTGGCTGCTTGCTTTTTATCGCAGGTCAGCAGGGGTGTAGCAATACCTAATCGATTATTTTGGCAATGTATGGTGGCTAGGTAGCTAACAAGCTTTAGCACGGATGACCCGGGCGGGCTGCTTGATTTTAAATTAAACCATCCTCCCCTCCGGATGTTCCGATCGGCCGCTGCATCGTGTTATATCGACTACGATTATTCTCACACGTAACCAAACACAGCCCACACCACCTATTGAAAGTTTGAATCTAACTCGGCTACAGTTTGCCGCTCATTCTCTACACGACTGCACATGCACACGCCAAACGTGCACTCTTCCAACCCATCTGCAACTTATCTGCAGGGATCAAAATGGGTTTTAGCATTGCAGCGCCCCCTGCAGCGGCTTCTGGCTGCACCTGCTAAGCATTCTCTGCTGTTAAGAGCTCTAATACATCCAGGGTCGTTTGTAATCAGGAGTGGAAAAAGTACTCAGATCAACAGAAGTATCAGCATCTAAATGTACTATAGTATCAAAGGTTAAAGTTCTTGATATGCAGAATGCACCCGCTGTTACACATATTCTTAATATATCATTAGTTTTTTGTATTGATGCATTTATAAGCAGCACTCTAAATCACTTAAATTTTCTCATGTTTTTATGTTAAATGTGTACATGAAATATAACAAGCTGTCAGCTAAATGTATAACATTTGCCTGTAGTGGAGTAGAAATATAAAGTTACATAACATGGAAATACTCAAGTAAAGTACCTCAAAACTGTGCTCAAGTATAGTATTTTTGTAAGTGTTCTTAGTTACATTTTACCACTGTTTGTAATAGACACACTTTTTACGCACTGTTCTTGAAGGGCAGTTAGTGCCAGTGATGAAACAACCATGGTATGAAACACAAAGTAGAAAATGTTCAAAGTACAAATTTGTAAAATACAGTAACTTAAAAAGTAAGTTAAAGCTATTAAGATTTTTACATGTGCTCATGCAACCCTTTTCTTATGCAATTTAACTGCCAGAGATTACCAGAAAACGTTATATCTACTTGTTTTGGTTAAAGGGGAACACTAGATGTAGGTAATGGAAGCTCTAATGCAGTTAAATCTGTGACGCACTCCTCTATTGATTATCTGTGATTTTTTTGCAGGTATTCAACATCCATATTTCTGTGACAGTGAAAATAGCAACAGATACAACAGACATAAAACAGACCTGTTCACCAACTATTTAAGTTTCAAGAGAAAAGACATGTTTGCTTACACAAATTTCCTAACTTCATGTTGTGTTTAAAGCAGGTGCTGGCGGTTCACTTCCCCTGTCCTCCCTTCGATTGATGGCTTCCCCTCTGCAGCTGACATACTCGTTCATATGGCAGGTCATACGGCAGAGAAACGTGAAGCACTACGCAAAAGTGGAAGAATTTGTGACAATGGTGACGCAGACTGTTCCTGACCTCATAAGCTTCAAGCAGACGGCCCAGCTCGTCTTGGGGCTGAGAGCAAGGGTGAGAGTTTATCATTAATTGTGTGTGTGTGCATCAAGACAGCAAAAAGTTACACAGCAGATACAACAGAGTGGATTTAGATGCCACATGCTTCTATCACACTGGGCTTGTGATGCAGTGTGCTCTCCAGGCTTCTAAAACAGTTGTCCCTTAAGGTTACTGAACATCAAAGTGGGTGTTCAGGCTGCACATTGGTGATGAACTCCATATGTTTCCTATTAAATACCACACACATCCAAAACAAAGACTGTTTGAAATTATAGCTTTTATTCCTGTAGCTTCTTTGCCAAATTTGTGGTTTTAAATTTGTCATCTTTGATCGTGTGTTTGAGAAAGAAAACCTCCTCAGCATATCTGAAATATTTGATCCCTATTAGGCAAGCAGATAAAAATCTGCTTCATGTTCCATGTTTTGATTCATTGTGTTTTCTTGCACTGCAGATCATTTTAAATTTGCTCCAAAAAGAGGGCACACCAGATTCCAAGGCTATTCAAACTCTCATAAATAAGTTGAAGGTCTCTGCATCCTCAGGGGTAAGAAAGGAAACTTCTTCTTTTTTTTTTTTCAGAAAAAAGCGCAGTTATTTTCAGTAAGCACTCTATATGTGAATTATACCTGAGTGACAGTATCTGCTATTTTACAGAAGGATCCAGAAGTGGATAAATCTCAAACAAACTTCATGGTGCTGGTCCAGAGTCTGCTGAAGAATCCTGCTGAGAGGAAGCGCTTCTTCCAGGTATCCAAATCTGTCTTAAAGTGATACACAGTTGTTTATTTTCAATGCACAAATCCATTTTCTGTTTTTATAATACCATTCTGAGCTGACCAGTCTGTGGCAAAAAAAAATAAGCACTTTTAGTGAATGTGATGTTATATTGATGGTGCGTAATTGCGTTTGCTGCCCATTTCACAGTTGCCAGCTGCAGCACTCTCGCTCAGTGCTGGATCAATTTCAAAACATGCTGTCCCTGTTAGTCACTTGGAAAAATACCAAAGTTCTTTAAAGATTCATATCTCTTTTCAACAAAATGTTTGGCCATCATAACTTGGTGTGGTGGCGATGAACTCAAACATATTTCTCTCCCCGCAGGAAGTGTTTCCTGTTCAGTACGGCACAAAGTTCGATACAGCGCTGCAGGCTTTGACTGCAGGTTTGGTGTGCAAGCTGGAGCAAGTTCTTCCTGTTCCAAATCTTTCCCAGGTATGCGCATGTAAATTGCATTTTGACTCTGGTCACAGCAGGGTGGGCTACTGGTTGGAGACTCAGCGGCAAGATGCCGGAGCAAGGCTCCTCCCAGCTGCATGGGTGGTTTCTAGTTGATATTTATGGACAGGCCAGAGCAAAAACTAAAATTTTTTAAAAAGGTGATCCAAAACACAAATTACAATATCTGGACAAAAGACATTATATTAAATTCCATGTATTTAAAGATGCTGTTTGAATGAAGCATAAAACTAATTTCCCCTTATAAATGTAGGTGAGGTTTAAATAGCTCTAAAAACATGAAAACTATTTTAAACATTTTATGTAAGTCTCTTTGACTGCACCAATTACACACATTTAAGTCCTGACTATTTTACAGCATATAATTAAAGACATTTAATTCAACCTTGTCAGGATCCGGGTTAAGGATTTTGGTGATAATATGCATAAATGTCTTTTTTTCTTTCCCAACAGCTTAGGCAAGCTAAACAAAAACCCGTATGAACTAGTGGGGGAAAGATTCACAGAGTGTTGATCTTTACTTCTGATTTCGAAGATATTGAAAAACATGATCCAACCTAAGAGATAAAAAGAAATCCAGTCTGTAAACTCACTCATTTTTTCCTGTTGTTGTCTCTCCATGTCAGCTTGGTGCCATGATCTCAGCAGACGCCAGCGTCCTGGAGGCATGTGGAGGCTTCATTCCTGACAACAAGGACCTGAAGACTCTCCTCCTGCACCAGCAGTCCAAGGGACTCATTGGCATTAAAGGTATATTTCCATTTCTTTGCATGATAATGTGAAACATAGAGAAAGAGCCTATCATGAAGAAAATACATTAAAAAATAAGTTTGACAAAGGCTTCTCATTTGTGCAGCAACCATCTCGTCCTCCGTGGGCAACTGTGTGCTTTCATCACTCGCCTACCGGCCAAAACCAGTAGAACCAACGCCACCGCCGCCACCTGCACCAGCACCAGAATCACCAAAGCGACTAGAGGTCACCCTGAATGCAACAAGCCCAACCTCCCTGAGTGACACAGAAGACTTGGGAATGATGTCAGATGACTCCGACAGCCCTGCAGACCCTGCTGCCGGAACACAGGGAAGAGAGCAGTACAGTCAGAAAACAGCTGGTGCTGAAAAGGAAAAGGGTGTCACACCATCAGGTCAGGGGGAAAATTCAGTGCTAGAGAAAAGCTGCACACAGGATAAGCCAGCCTCAACTGTACAAAGCGAAGGGAAAGATGCAGCAGCAGAAACACCAGATAAAGCAGACCCACAGCGGCCTCCCTTGAAATCAATACCTTTCCGGGTGGTACAAATGCCGGTCAAACCCACCTCCACCTTACCAAACGCGGGCAATGCAGGAGCAAAGGATGGCCAGAAGCCCCAGACCCAGCGGGTCACGTTGCATCAGTGGGTGTCCCAGATTGCCACCAACTCGCTCTCACTCCCCGCCCTGCCGCCACTTCCTCCGCCCAGGTTCAGTTCAGGGGACGACATGAAGCCAAGCATTAGAAGGAAAAAGCAAATCCGGCCTCCAGCCGACAGATTCACCTGCAGCGTGTGCGATAAGACCTTCCCGTATCAGTCGAAGCTAATAGACCACGAGCGCATCCACACCGGAGAGAAGCCTTTCGTGTGCACGGCGTGCAACAAAAGCTTCCGAACACAGGCGTTCCTCAACAACCACCTGAAGACCCACAGCACGATGCGACCTTTCGCGTGTGGCCAGTGCGGGAAGTGTTTCACCAAACTGCAGAGCTTGACGAAGCACATGATGGCCCACAGCGGCCAGAAGCCGTTCTACTGCGACATCTGCAACAAGGGCTTCACACAGTCCACCTACTTCAAGAGACACATGGAGTGTCACACGAGCCAGATGACGTTCCCCTGCAAACACTGCAGCAAAAGCTTCCCAACGGCATTCAAGCTGTCCAACCATGAGCGCTGGCACACCAGAGATCGCCCTCACATGTGCGAGCGCTGCGGGAAGAGATTCCTCGTCCCCAGCTTGTTGAAGAGACACATGGGATACCACATCGGCGACCGTCAGTATCTCTGCTCCCAGTGCGGAAAGACCTTTGTCTACTTGTCCGACCTGAAGCGGCACCAGCAAGACCACGTACCTAAAGCAAAAATCCCGTGCCCCGTTTGCCAAAAGAAGTTCTCAAGCAAGTACTGCCTGAGGGTTCACCTGAGGATCCACACCCGAGAGAGGCCCTACCGCTGCTCCATCTGCGACAAGACCTTCACTCAGGTCGGGAACCTGAAGGTCCACATCAGGTTGCACACCAACGAGCGACCGTTCAGCTGCGACGTCTGCGGCAAGACCTACAAGCTTGCGTCCCATCTAAACGTCCATAAACGGACACACACGTGCAAGAAGCCCTGGACGTGCGACACATGCGGGAAGGGATTCTCCGTGCCCGGCCTCCTGAAGAAGCACGAGCAGCTGCATACGAGGGATGCGAACCCTGACTTCTCCGGTAAACGGAGACACAGGGGGAAGCACAAGAAGCACTCCGGCAAGAGGAAGTACGATGAGGAAGACGAGGGTAGCGACGATTATTAATCAAAGAAACATGTTTTGTAGAAATAAGGATATTCTGATTAGAACTCATCAGAGTTGATCACTGACATAATTAAGATTAGCTTATTCAGACAGCTACAGCAGAAATGACCCTGTGAACCATGTCATTTTCAAAGATTTCAAGGTTTGTTTGTGTTGGGTCATCATGATGGTAGTGAAAACACTTTTAGAATGATCTTTTTTGTAATCATCAAAAATAAAGACGCCCAATTTAAATTATAACTTGAGTTATGATGGGGGTCGGCTCCCGCTTGGCCCAGCCAGCTTGAGTATCTCAACTAATAGAAGCCGTTGTTTGACTGTAGTCAGTGTTGTTTTTCATCCAAGGTGATGTGACAAAATTAGTTTAGGTAATGAAGTTACACTAATCTGCCACATTCTAAGAGTTAGCAAGGTAGCAAAGGAGCATTTTTAAAATCATTTTCTAGACTCGATTTGGGGTTGTTAATAGTTAATCATTTTCATTAAAAAAAGTTTTTTTTGTGGGCTACCTGAATAGCCAGCGTTTTAAAAAGCATCATATAAACAATACAATAAAAGTATTTTGATGCATGTGACTGTAGATTATTTGTATGCTATGTACTAAAATGTTTTAGTGTATCCAGGAAACATTTTATCTTTGTTACAGTATCCTTGTGGAAACTGTAGTGATTCAAAACTACTACTTTTACCACTCACTTTTTTATGTAACCCTGAATTGTAAACATTACTCTGCTTTTGTTTTCAGAGTGAAAATAGGATGAGATTATGTTCACTTTTTCTTTCCAGCAGTAGATGCAGTGTAGTTGCTCAAATAATGTTGAACTAACACAAGAAAATATGAGAATTGTACTTTAGCTTGGACACAATCAACATTATGCAGATATGTGAGGTTGTGCTGTATCCCTCTCATTACTTAGACTATTGTGAGCAGCCATGTGTACGAGCTATCAGGCAATATACCTGTCAACCAATGTTTTGTTTTTGATGTTTTGCAGAAAAATAAATACACATTGCAAAGGAATGTTGTCCAGTGTTGGAATGTAACAAAGTACATCAACTCAGTACTTCAATTCAATTTAATGTTACTTTATACTTCTATTCCACTATATTTTGAGGCAAATATTGTACTTTTTAATCCACTGCATTTAGCTTACAGCTTTAGTTAGTTTTCAACATTAAAACAAGATAATTATAAAGTGATTAGACTTTTTTTCATTGAACCTCATAACAGTAGACCTATATTAAGTAGTAAAAACGAGCCCCATCACTACAAAATTAAAACACTGCTTACATAAATGCATCAATACAAATAACCTAATTATAATACACTAATCTGAGTGGATCCATTCAGCATAATGGGTACTTTTACTTCTGATACTTTAAGTACATTCTGATGTTGGTAATTTTGTACTTTTACTTAAGTAAGTTTTAAATGTAGGACTTTTACTTGCAGTGGAGTAATGTGACAGTGTCTTATTAGTACTTTTACTTAAGTAAGGGAACTGAATACTTTTTCCATCACTGCTCCCGTTTTACTGGACTGCTACTTTCAGTAAGACGTTAAATCACTACAGTCTTCACCAAACTGCCCATCATGTGAAGATATCAGCCTTCGAAGTGGCACGTTAACTGACAGATTTCACATTTGCCGTGGACGATAGACGTTGTTATAAACAGTGTGTTAACATATTTTGTGTTGACGGTGTCCGTGTTATCCAGTTACAAATAGAGAAGTATTCGGCATGTAATAGCCCATTTCCACTGGCTCGGTACGGCACGCCTTCACCCTGCTATGCGAGCCAAACCGTTATCACTCCTTCAGTTTCGTCTAAACGGCTCTGGACCAACCGCTGTCTCCACCCTCAGCAGAGCGGTCCATCTGATTGGCTCGAATAACGTGACGTCATTCCAGCGACAAGAGAAAGGAAGGAGCGCCATTTTGAAAAAAAACAAAAACGTTTAGCCAAACAGACATTACCTTTTGTTAGTTTCTCCCGGTTTAAGGACCAAAAGAACCATAAGGACATGGAGCCTCAGGTGAACTGGTCTCATGAAGAGACTCAGGCGCTTGTCGCAGTGTGGACGGAGGAAAAAATACAGCGTGGTCTGGAAGAATTATTTCGAAATGAAGTAGTGTACAGGGAAGTGTCAGGTAGACTGGCTGCCCTGGGGATGAGTCGCTCTGCCAAACAGTGCAGAGAGAAGATAAAGAAACTGAAATTAGAATACAGGAAAATAAAACAACACAGCGAGGGAAGTGGGGCAAACACAAAGACTTTCAGGTGGTATGAAGCAATGGACGCTGTCATGAGCGAGAGACCAGCCACAGCAGAGGACACCGAAAAGTCAGCCAGCGTGATACCTGAATTCATAATTCAAGACGTAGAAACAGGTAAGTTGTTTTGTTCTAATAAAATATAAGTCATACTGAGCTTAATTCATGGTTCTCAATCAACCACAAAGTCACCTTAGTATAATGTTTCACCCAGGCTTTTGCAGCAAAAATGTCAGAGGCATATAAGAAGATATAAACTTTACCGCTGAACTTTTGCAGTTTGTGGCGACTAATACATTTACTCAAGTACTGCACTGAAGTAATTGTTTGAGCTCCTTCTCCTTGAGTATTTCCATGTTATGTAACTTTAGACTTCTACTCCACTACATGTTGAGGCAAATATTATACTTTTTACTCCACAACATTAAGCTTCCAGCTTTAGTTTCTTTGCAGGTGAAGATTTAACATAAAGGGGTGATTTATTTAAAGTGATTAGACGTTAGAAAAAAGGAAAATGAGTGCATTTTGATAATTAAAAATGGTTTCTTTGCCTGTACAAGTTAATAGGGATTTAATTTACCCTGCAGAGTCACCCACTGCAACAGGCAACAGCACCTTCATCTCCCACCCTCCCTCAGTCCCGACACATTGCCCCACAGAGGACCCACAACACCCAGGTTTATACTCCACTGAGCTTAAAGATGTTGATGGTCCATCTACAAGTAGCACAGTGACCTTCACTGCACTGCAGTCATCAGCCAGAGGTAAGTCGCTATCAAGCTAAAGTAATGTAAATCCAGGATAATGGATAAATAAAAAGTAGCTTATTCTGTCAAATGAAGAATAATCTTCTATAAATTGCCTTATTGATTAACACCAGTTTTGCTCTATAATAATCCTCACATGACAGAATAATCCCTTTTACTTAAAGCACACTTATTGCAGTTTAGTATGAGCATTTCATAAATACTGCTCATGTTAAATACTTCTTTGTTTCTGAAAAGCACCAAAATAATCTTTAGATAAATACAGTGTGAGCAACATTACGCCGAGTAAGAGCAAGTGTGCTAAAGTGTTTGTACAATGCCTTCTTTTTTTCTGAATTCACTTCATAACAGTAAAAAAAATGTCGACAGGTTTTCATGTCATGACTTGGTGAATCACAGTCGTTTGCTTTCACAGATACGTCCTTGTGCTGCTGGTCAGAGCAAGAGGTCCAAGCCTTGTTGACACTGTGGGCGAATCCCTCAGTTCAAGAAGAGCTTTGCCTCAACATGAGGAATAATAAAGTTTACGCAAGCCTCAGTGCTGAACTGGCATCGCTCGGATTCAACAAAGCGCCACAGAAATGCCGGGAGAAAATCAAGAAACTGAAGCAGGATTACAAAAGAATCAAGGGTGGAGGCAGCAGCAGACGTTCGAGTGTGTGGTTTGCCATCATGGATGAAGTCATCGGTTCCAAAGCTGCAGAAGCAACAGAGCCCCCACTGCTCAGTCAGTCACAGTCTGACGTGGGTGTTGATGCTGATGGTAAGTGGAAATTGAAACTAGACATCAGTCAAATGTTCATTAGCACCTTTTAAAATTTGATTTATTAAGGACAGTCCACATGAATCAACATTTCTGTTTCCAGTTGCAGTCATTTGACAAGATGTTAGGATGAAACTAGTTAGGTCATACAGACAGAAGAAAACAAGACACTATAAAAACAACAAAATAAGTATTTGCAAGACAGTAATCCAGCCATGCTGAGCAACAGGAAGCAACAAAAACTGTTTTGTTTTACATGTAGCCATGCAAGCGAGCAACAAAGACAGCCAAGCAATGCTGATTGGAAACATTCTTTGACACGTGCAAATATACAGAAAAGGCATGCAGCACAAGCTTAACGGACAAAAGATATCCTGCCATATTTTCATAGGCTTTTTTTAAATTATGCAATTTCCAACATGCTACAGCAGGTGATGCTAGTGAACAAATCAGCTGCTCTCCTGGGATGTTTGATGTGTGGGCAGATGAAACAAGTGTATGTTTGTATGTACAAAAGAGAGGATCTTTTTTTTTTGGAAGATTAGAAACAGCAGAGAAGACACTCGGGTCAGTGACTGTCTGATTTTAAATTACAGATTGATTAATTTTTTATATTATCCACTGGACCAGAGAAGCCTAATTAACCCTAACTGCGTCTCCTTCCCTTTTAAAAGGACAGAGTGCTTTTAAGTTGACTTAGTTTACGTCTTTTGGTAAATTGCCAGTCGTGGTGTTTCCATCCATTTTGAGGATTTGAATTGAATTTGTAATGCTGTATTAAAATACAGCATTACAAATTCAATTCAAATTGATTTCAACTTTAATGGAAAATAGCTTTTGATTCAAATGACCCAGAATGCAGCTTTTCTCATGCATGCCATAATAAAATGTAGTATTTTCATAATGTTTTATATTTAATACTAACCAATATTGTACATAATACTCTCACAGATGAGATCCAGTGGTTGCCTGATGAAGTCCAAGTGCTGATGACTCTCTGGGCTCAACCAAACGTTCAGAAGCAGCTTCTCACCACAGCAACAAGCAGTCAAGTGTTTATGAACCTGAGCAGTGAACTCACATTAGTGGGGTTTCACAAGACACCACATCAGTGCAGTGTTAAAGTGAATAACCTTATCGAAGAGTACAGAAGAATCGAGGAGGTGGAACCACACGGGGACGTTAGAAACGAATGGTTTGCTATTTTGGATAGTGTCCTTGGACCTGGTGGAGAGACTTCTACAGAGGTGGATTCTGCTGTGCTGACACAACCGAAGTCACCAGAAGATGAACATGGAAATGGTATGTTTTCATTAAACCTCATTACAAAACCTTTATCTGCATCTTTGAGAGCTGTTACTGTATTAACTACCCAACAATGCTTTTAACAGATATGTTGCGAGCCTCTTGGACACCAGATGAAATCGTGGTTCTGCTCACCCGCTGGGCAGAGGAGAGCATCCAGGAGCAGCTTCGATCCACTCAGAGGAATGAGAGAGTTTTCGCTCAGCTGAGCTCCGAGCTCGCCACTGACGGCTTCGATAAGACCACCAGCCAATGCAGGTCAAAAATAAAAGTGATGAAACGAAAGTACAGGAGGATTAAGGAGCAGAAGGACAATAAAAGGCAGAGAAGCAGATGGTTTGCCATTATGGACAAAGTCCTGGGTCGAAGTAAACCAAAGGACAAGATTGCACAGGAAGCTGAAGTCATGGATTCAGCCCCTGTCTGTCTGCAGCAAGACCTTTCTGAGACAGTGACAGACTTAGGTAAAATAAGCAGTTGTTCTTGTACTGTATTGTTGTTTACAAATGAAAGGGTGTGACACTAACTGCTGATGTAAACTTGACACATTTCGTTCCAGGCAGGCCCAACCAGAATTCAGTCTTATTGTCATTATTGCAGCCAAGGTGACAATATTAGCAACTTTTGGTGCAGCATGTGATCTTTTGGGGTTTATTTTGCAATAATATGTGGTTATTATGATTCAGGTAAACAGCAGTCTGTGCAGACAGCAAACAGAAAGTTATGCAGGGATCTTTTTACCTCAGTTAGGCATGCCAAATTTGGTATTTCCTACAATGCCCCACATGCTGCATTTGATGTTATGCTCTGAATTACTTTATGCAAAAAAGGTTTGTTGTTATTCATTCATTGTTGGGCCTATATAAATAGATATTGTGGGAATCCAAACTACACGTGTATACATTGATATTTCCTATCCCACTTTTAGGTTGCCACTTATCCCTCTCCTCGTTGTGTCTCCTGGTTCCAACCGTGCGTCTGATGTGTGCCTTTGCCTGGCGAGTGGTCCAGTGTTGTAATGTGCCACAGTATGGAAAGGTGGAGGAGCTGGTGAGGCTGGTGACAGAGCTGGCCCCGGAGCTGCTGACACCCAGAGAAAAAGTACAACTCCTGCTCAGACTGAGGGCAACTGTAAGATATCAAACATCTTAAGTGTATTTGATTTACATTCAAAAAGTAATTTGTTGACTTTAGGCAAGCTATTTAGAACATTACTCTGTAGCATTTTGTAACCTTGAGGTCTCCTCTCTGCTCTGTGTAAGCAGCCTGAAGTCTTAGCTTCAGTGATTTTTTTGTCTAGCGACTGAGGCTCTCAGCTGAGTCATTCATGGCTTTCCAGTTGAGCGCAGCAATGAATAGCCAAATTTTTAATGAGACATGATGAAATAAGCCTAAATGTGGTTCCTTTTATTGACATCCACGTTTCCTCACAAATTACTAGTTACCACGGTCCATCAGGAATTTGGAAATTCTATAATAAAGCCTGTTTTGTCGCATCTGTCATATTTTTCTTCTGAAGAAAACATGCTTCTCCAAACTGCCAACTGGTTCAGAGGGTTTAAACTAAAGTAAGACCCCCATAACTAAGGTACTGAGCATTTAACACTTTTACAAGTGCTTGTTATGACATATATTTCAGATGGTGTTAGAACTGTGTCGGAGTGAGAGGACAGCCAACCTGCTGAATATCCAGCCTCACCTGAAGGTCATTCAAAACCTCACAATGGACTCCGCCTGCGATCAGGAGGTAAGTCTGCAGTAGAAGTCCTGTTATACTGAACTGAAATCAGCCTCGAGCTGCACGGCTGTGTGTTCAGTCTGAGTGGGATCTGTAGTAAAAGCTCAAACATTTTTAGTGGAGCTTTATATGGGAAAATGTCTTAAATACTAGACTGTATCTACTTGAATTTAGAAAATAGGAAAGGTGTTAAAAGACATTTTGCTCTGTTGCTGTCACATGGTTGGATGAGCTCTTCTGTTCTCCCTGTACGAGACAGAAGAGGACGGTTGCTGAATTTTGTAAGGTCAAAGGCTGACTCTTCAAAGTCTACATTAGCCTGTATTCAGCTTTTAACCCGTTTAGTCCTTTGAGAGATCACTGCGGATATCATCTGTGGATCTCCAGCTCACTTTGCCCGAGGGAATGATCTTCTCCCCTGTGACGCGCAGGATGGGCCCCATGTTGTTTAGTCTGACTGCACTTTATTGTAGTTCTTTTTATTTTTTCCCTGCCTCCTTTACTCCCTCGGATTTCTGTCCAGACAGAATTCTGCTTGATGTTTAATTGATGTTTCCTTGCAGCTGCTGCTCTTCAGTGAAGATGAAGGGTTTTAATGTTTTGCCATCGTTCATTCCCCGTGTTATTGAGATTAAGATTCCCTTTAGATTATTTTAAATAAGCTGTTACACCTGGTGGAGGTGCCTCCTCCTGCTGTTACAGACACCAGCAAGCTCCTCTGTTTCTCTTTATGTCGGATAATTTTTCATATTTAGTTTATTAGTTCGTAAGGAACTTATTGAACGCCATGTGCTGTATTATCTAATTCATTTTCATTCATTTAAATTTTCTAGATTACATTGAAACCAACATATTAATTGTTATCTTGATTATTTATTTGTTTGACACCTATTCACAGGAACTGGAGGAGCTGGAAAATTCAAAGTCAAACTTTGTGGAGGCTGTCCATACCCTGCTTGAGGACACGGAGGAGGAGAGAAAGATGTTTTTCAAGGTCAGACATCTTTAACACTATTACCATATTTAAAGCTGTAGCTGGTAAAAGACTGTTTAATCGATAGGGACGTGTAACTCAACAATGTAATCATACTTGTGTATGTTAATATTCAGATAATTGTGTGTATTTGTGATGTTTCACCTCCTTTTTTTTCCTAGGACATCTTTCCCATTCACTATGGCCAGCAGTATGAGGCCACTCTGCACACATTAGTGTGGAAATTCATCTCTAGGCTGGATTATCTTTTGCCTGTACCGGATATAAAACAGGTACTGTATGTGTTTAAATGATACACAATATAATATGACACTTAGTGATAATTGCATTGTTTGTTAGTTTTGATAAGACAATAGGCTTTGTACAAAGTAACTGTAACTAACAAAGATATGAAATAAAGAGCCAGGAAATGATCAATGATGTATAAACATGGTCTTTTGTTGTCTTTGTAGCATGTTTATTATGTATTTTGCCTACACTTTACAGACTGCACAGTGGCTCAGCGACGCCCCCTCTGTCATGGAAGAATGTGGACGACTGGTTTTGAAAACGGAGCAGCTGAAGGCATTACTGCACTTCCACCAGCACCAGACAGGCAGCACAGACAAAGGTAAGTCCACAGCAACAATAAATTACAGGCAATAAAATAAACCTACTCACTGAAAACATCCAGTGGTTTGTAAGAGACACAATGGGCTTTATTATTATTATTATTGAATTTCATTTCAAAAGTAATTCCCTACTTTTCAAAAGGGTTTGCTTGGTGTTTAAGTGGTTAAATCCACGGGAATGAAGCACAGCGGTATAGCCATGACACCTGTTCGCCGTGTGTTGTTTTTTCTGAAATTTAACAGCAAGCTAAGCAAAAATTAGTGAACAAGTCATGTAATCCATCTGCTATGTTTAAAAAAAAAACCCCATCAGTATATGTTACAAATCTAATAGCGCACTTCTGCTTACGAAAAACAATAGTCAAAGGTCAACATGAAAACTTAAAACACAGTAGGGCTGCACCTAATGTCTGTTTTACTGCATTACTTATTTATTTTTTATGCATTTTTTACTTTTCATTCCTCTCCTTTAATATCATCTTTGTTACACAAAAGGCAGGGCTTTGTATACACACATACACACACGGGACAGATACAAGAGTTTTGACAGCTCAGCAGTCCACTAACTTGTTGCTCTCGCTACCGATATCAGCTGCTCTGTTATGCTGGAAAAAAGTGCATGCAAGTGGAATGTTGTCGGTTTTGTATGTATTAATCTATGAGCAGGAGTTGCCTTGCTGCTAGGCCAATCTGTGTACTGTAAAGTATGCTGAAGCTAATTGCAGTGCTGTGCCGTCTCCTTCAGCTGAGGAGAAATGTTTTGTCTGACTGGGTTGCTGTTGCTATAGCTGTTTTCTTTAGCTGTAGCATGGTTCTCCAGCTAATGAGCATTGAAACACCCTGACTCTTCTCTGTCATTTAAAAGACTACCAGTACGTAGTTCTCATGTATGAAGATACCCTGTAAAAACAAAAGACCTGGGGCCAGTCAGGGTCTTGAGGCTTGAGCATTAGATGTACAGCTCAACATAATAAGTGTTTGCAGCTCATTAGGATTTGAATGTTTTTTCTTAATCTCTCTTCCCAGACCACTCTCAAACTCAGAACATGTTTTTGCCGAGGCTGTCTCTTTCTCACAGACCAAACTCGGCGCAGCTCGCTTCAGAGCAACAGGAACTGTCTCCAGGCAATGCAGATGAAAGACAGTTTGATTACAGTGAGGACGAGGACACTGTTGAGGAAAACCAAACTGATGATAGAGTGACTCTGACGGACTTTAGCAAAGCAGATGAAGGCCTGAAGTTGAATGATGAACAACATGATGAGCTGACAGCTGCAGACTGCTCAAGTATGGCCGCATCCATTAAAAGTAACTGCATATTTATGTGTCTTTTTCATTATATTAATAATTGTAACAATCATTCCAGGATTGGTTTCACAGATAACAACAAATTGAGTGCTTTAGTACTTGAAAAAAATCTAAAATCACTTCATCATTTTGTCTCTTTCAGATTCAAACAAACATATGTCTTCCAGACCGCTGTGTCCCTCCTCCGACAGTCAAGGGTCAGGTCTTTTGCAGCACATCAGAAAAGTGCATCTGATCCAGGATCCAAGCCAACTTCATGCAAAAGAACCAAGGACAGCCAGTGTCCCTCAAAAAGTAGACACTGATATGTGCACTCCAGTGATGAGAAGCCCAACAAACACTTGTGAGTACTGTGCGAAGGTCTTCAAGGATCTGTTGGCTCTAAAACGCCACAGAAAAACACACACACTATTATTCCGCTGCGACAAGTGTGATAAGAAGTACGCTTCCATGAAGTCCCTGAATGTGCACCGGCGGATTCACATGGGCGTGGCGCCGTATCTGTGTTCGCATTGTGGCCGGGTCTTCAGAACTTCATCTAGCCTCGACTTTCATGTTCGAATACACACAGGAGACCGACGCTATAAATGTACCATTTGTGGGAAGACTTCAATCCAGCATTTGGCGAGACACATGCGGATGCACAGAGGGGAAAAGAACTATCTGTGTACAGAATGTGGAAAAGCTTTTCTCTCCTCCGGGGAGCTGCGGCTGCACATGAGGTGTCACACGGGCGAGCGTCCGCACACGTGCAATCACTGTGGGAAAGGTTTCATAGCAAAGTGCCTGTTGACGGTTCATATGCGCCAGCACACAGGAGAGAGTCCGTACAGGTGTTCAGTGTGTCCCAAAGCCTTTCAGACTTTGAGGGCGCAGAAAAAGCATGTGATAATCCACTCAAACAAGAAGTCATTCCAGTGTTTGAAGTGCGGTAAAATATTCAGGCAAGAAGAAACTTTTAAAACTCATGTTCAGACACACAACTGAAAGTAATAACTGGTGTGCAAGAAGAAGGGCAAAATAACTATGTCATGCTGGTTTAAGCAGTACAACTTGTTGTTCGATCGAGGAAGGTAAGGTCAAGTTAAACTTTAATGACCCTGAGGGGCAATGTGGTTTACCGGGAGTGGTTTGAGAAAGATACAAGTACAAACAGGAGTCTGGTTTTTAAAATGTTCTTGTCTTATCTGTAATCTGCTTATATCCCTGTTAATGTATCAATAAGGCTCTTGTACTTTGCACATGGCTTGTTTTACCTGCCAAAGTAAGAATACAGTTACTGCATTAAAATAACTCTGTTGATAAATGACAGACCAGTTTATTCTTTTTTTGAAAACTATGCAAAGTAACCACTTAAAGCACGCCAATTTAGTGGACAGATCATCTTAAGGGGTTTAGGGCCGAAACTACACACATTGTTTCTAGAAGTCAGGATATCCCGTCCATTGCTGCTTTTTTTTTATGTCTCTCAAGTCCCTCTTAATTAAAATGCAATGCTAAATCTCTGTAGGCTCCTTTAAAGGTTGCTGCTTGTTATGACAAGATGAGAGGAATGAGACAGTTCCTTGTTCAGTCTCCTTTTCCTCCACATCTTTTTCGACTGGTGCCATGTAATGTACGTCTGTGTGCGTCTCAGCACCTCTTGTTCTCCTCAGCAGCCACACAGCTAGGCGTGATGCTAGAAATATAGTCCCGATGGTGATGAGCATGATTGCGGTGCGAAAAGGGAACAAGCGGTATCGGTGACCGTCCTCCTGTATCTTGTCCCACGGCAGGGGCAGTATGTCAGGAAGTCCTAGTAAGGGTTCTCCAACCAGAACTCTCAGCAGTATTGCCAACACAAAGCCGGAGAGCGCTCCGTAGAGGTTCACCCACCGAGATAGGTAGAAGGTGCACACCACCTGGGGAGTCATCATTGAATACAAGACATCTGCACTGAGGATCCAGAACAGGTGAATGGACCTCGCTGTCATGGCCAGGGCTGCTGCCATCAGGCCACACAGGAGGACCGACACTTTTACCACGACAAGGATCAGTTTTTCTGATGCCTGAAATTGAGGAAAGAATTTTTCAAACAACGTGTGGATCACACAATAACAAAAAGTGCCATAGTCTGAGCAGTGTTTATTTGGAGTTGTTACCCGTTTGTAGACGATGTTCTTGAAGATATTTCGGCCCAGTTGTGAGGAGGCCGACAGAAGTGCAGAGTCAACTGATGACATCACAGCAGCAGCAAGCGCTCCCATAGCGACCAGTGAGACGTAGAAAGGGCAAAGATGCTGGAGGGCGATTGGCAAGATCATCCCAGCCTTACCCTGTTCGTACGGACTGGGAGAACCAAAGGTGGTCTGGTTCCAATCTGACAAACATTAAAGGAGAACTTTAAAACAAACCTGTACGGTGTATAGGTTACTTATTGTACCACTGAAATTCTTATTCAAAAATAGCAAAGACAATGTACTGGTAGCTGCTGCAGCTGCGCCAATGATGAGTGACGGGATTGCGAGGACTGGGCATAACACTGCTCCAGCGTAGCAGGTGATCTTGGCCTGGGCGTCAGTGGGTGTGGACAGGATTCTCTGGTAGAAAGCCTGGTAGCAGAGCGCTCCAATGCCCTGAAAGAGGAATAAAGATAGGGGATTACATCAGAGTTCATGTTGGTGAAACATTGCTGCACTAATCTTGTTATCTAAGTTTTCAGTGTTATCTAAGTTTTCAGTGTAAATAATAGAATGTTATGATGTTTTTTTGCCCCCAATCTAGTTTTTTGCTCACTTGTTGCTTAGATCTGATTTTTTTATGACAGTGTGAACAGCATACATTACATTTAATCCCTTTT
>CAFUXE010001481.1:376291-393952 GCA_903364295.1 Serranus cabrilla | reverse complement strand
ACACACACACACACACAGTGGAATAACAATAGAAAAGTTTTTACAAATCGTGTCCCATCACAAAATGAGTTATATTCTTCCTGAAACCTCCTAACACAAAAGCACTCTGAACTGTCAGAGTTTATGCACCAAGTGAGACCAACTATTTGTGATCTTCAGTCTCACAAGCCTCCGATAGAGTCTCCGGTAGGATTGCAGGTTTCTAGGTAACCATCACTTCCTTGTAACCTGACCTCTGGTGAGCTCTGTTAACTTTGAGGATCAGGTTGAGTTGTAAACACACACTGCCACCTTGTTGCATGCAGCCTCTCTGAGTTTTGATCTATTTTAACCTGACAGGATTAAACCAGATAACAGGAACATTATGGGACTACCGGGTTTTTCCTCCAGTGAGCAGCAGCACAGTGTGATGGTAAGAACGGACACAGGCATGCGTGATGATAAAGGACTGGAGAAAGCACAATGAAACTTTCAGCCTGTGAAAAAGGGGTCATTACCCATGTGTTAAAGACATTTCTATATCTGGTCCAAGGTTGATCTGTTGAATTTCTCTCTATGAGAGAAAGGTGCTTCTTAGTTTAAGCATATTCATTGACTAATCCAAAGTATGCATAGGTTTAGACATCTTAAAACATCTGGATTTTCCTTTCCTTCCATTTGTGTGATAAGTTCAGCATCAGCAATTTCCACAACAATATGAACATTACGTCACAGACGGTACTCATTGATGCATTTAAACAAAATACTTTAGAGAGCACCAGTGCTTTGAGAAGTTAATTTGTTTCCCAGCTAGAAAATGAAAGTGGAAAACAAGATCGGTATAGTGAGATTGGATGGAAGTGTTAACTCAAATCCAGTCCTGTGGTAACAAGACATGGACGACCACCAAAAGATCCCTCCGTCAGGTAAAACCCTGGACTTCTACCTCAAACTGCTGCTGCTGCTGCTGGAGAATGTGAAGCATAATCAAAGTTTAATGCAACATTGTCCTGTGAGGACAGAAGTTGGCAGGTTTTCCAACTTCACGTCTGAGGCAGGAGCCCCTTTCTTCCTTGAGCTGCCCATCCCTCCAGCACTGGGACACACGCAGCATCACCAGGTGAGGCCCACATGGTATAATAATAAAAGACAAATCTTTGGGCAGATATGTCTACACAGTGGTACTATAAACTTCAGTAACACACTAGGAAACATGAGGCAAAGCCATGAAGAGGTCTTGCTGTTTTGGGCACTTTTCTTTAAGGTGTTTTCCATAATCAAATAAAAACCATGCTGTCTGAACTCTAAGTCAGAGAGGTTTACTATCGAGTTTCTGCAGAAGGATTTGTCACTGTTGTTTTTGGAGATTATGACAGTATATGTTATCTCTCTAAACCAGTGGTGTATCGGTGAAATAGGTCCCCTTCTTGCTTTAATATCCCTGCAGGAATGCTGTCTATTTAGAAGTGGTTGCTCAAGCTCCTTGACTTGCACACAAACAAGCAAAATCAAATTCTAACCACTAATAAGCTTTGCTTTCCCCCCCAGCTGTCCCTGGCTGATGGAGACGGCCCTTTGCCCCACTGGATGAAGTTTAGCAGACAGACTGGCAGTCTGACTGGCTTGGCTCTGGCTGAGGATTGTGGGATATACCACCTTAAAGTGTCCGTCTTCGGAGCGCAGTGTGCTGCATACTTTTACCTTCACATCCTAAACACAACAGTGAGCAGCAAGGACCCAGCAAGGTAAGAGGGCAGGGAATCGGAAATGTGTGCTGGGACACGTAGACTAAAATAAATAAACGCATTGTACAGAATTCACCAGTAGTTCGACAAGGCTTTTAACACAATGATGGAGCTGGGGCTGGGGTAATATTCCGAGAAAAGTTTAACATTTCTGAGTTAGGAGGAAAAACAGGGGATTAACTCATACATTTGCAACAACAAAAAAATGTGCATCCTTTTTTTCAATAGCATTTCCTGTCACGATCCCGTTTCAAATTGACAATGTTTTAGTTTTTGTTAAATGGCCTAATTTTTTAATCCCAATTTTAATTGTTTTTTCTGTTTGTAACTTTTTATTCTTCCAGTTGTTGTAAATTTTTTGAAGTTCATGCTGCACTTTGGATAACATCATGTTTTTAAAGACGTCTGCTGGCATGTGGGTGGGTATAATCAGGTCATCAGGTAGATTCAATTCACCTGTCCCTGGCAGATACAATCAGATCATCAGGTAGATTCAGCTCACCTGATCCTGCCGGATATAATCAGGTCATCAGGTAGATTCAGCTCACAGATCCTGGTGGGTTTATTCAGATCCTCTGGCCAGGCTGCAAGTCAAAATAAGCTGGTAGCAAGCAGCCAGTCTTTCACTCCCTTCTCTGGTTTCTGCTCTTTTACTGTTGTTGGATATTGTTTGTCTTTAAGTTTGTTTCAGGTGTTTTGAATATACCGGTCAACTGGTTTCAGTCTCTGCATTTAACAGCTTTGTGTGTAAGGTTAATCTGTTTGCTGGCTGTCAACTGGTCCGTTGAACAATTTCGTATTTCACCTCTGGGTATGTTGATAATTTGAATTCCACCTCTAGAGAAGCTTATATATTTTATGCATATGAAATATTGGCAAATCTATTTGGTGATCAAAGCAGGATGGTATCTAGCTGCAGGTCCTGCTCAGATTCTGTGTGTTATTTTCATCATACAATCTGTGATTGTTATCAGGTTGATGATGGACAATGTCAAAAACAATCATCCTGTAAACTGTAAGACTGTGTGTGTTGGCCTGAGGGCAGCTTAGGACTGCAGACGCATTTGCAAACCGTTGCAATGTTGCATCACTTCATAATGACACCTGACAGGACGCTCTCAAACAGTATGTTGTGTTTAATGAACAGTGGGATTTGAAACTTTCCCTCAATGACAGAACGACATTACATTACATGCTAACTTTAGTCATTGATTTTATCAGATTTTCAGTCAGACAGAAAGGCCTGTTTTTATATGTGGCAAAAGCATAGACTGTATACGTTCTTAGAATCCGTTCACTGTTGGTTTCTACCTTTCACTTGATAGGTTTAACAGCAAGCATAATAAGAATATTGACAGACTAATCCTGAAAAATGTATGAAAATCCCATTTGTTTCTTCCTGATAGGGACATTTTGTCATGCTCTGAGAAGGAGACGACCATCTGGGCTAATCTTCTTCTTCGGTTGAACCCTGTGACTCTTGACGCCAGCCAGCGTATCCGATTAGTCAGCACCATGGCTGAATACCTGCACCTGCCACTGGGCTCCGTCTACCTGTTTTCAAGAGGAAAATCCTTCATGCAACAAGAAGGGAAGCTCAGAGTTTGTATGCGAGGTGGGCTTGCTGATACTCCTGGTACTGGGGAACAAGATTCCTCTGGAGATGTCGCTGAGCTTCTGTGGCCTGCCAGCTGTCACGCAGAGGAACGACTATCTGATTTAGCCAAGGTGCTGCAGAACAGTGTACGGTCAGGGGCGTTGGCCAGGTTGCTAGAAGCACCTGTTTTGGGATGGAGGGTGCTTTGTGCACCTGGACACAGAGTTAAGAGGGATTTGCAAAGGCTAAAATTTACACCTACTCCAAATATGGTTCTTCCTCCTTCAACTCAGGTTGAGCACATACATTCTCTTCCTTTAAACAAGCTGGAACCAAGTTTGTTTACCATCTTGTTGGATATAGACAACATGCAGCCAACACAGAGAACAGATTCAGCTGGGAATGCAGTCAGTGAAGACGTCATAATTCAGCCCTTTGATTCTCAACCTAATTCACCTGAGAACACTTTCAAGTTTACATCCAAAGGGTGTTTGACTTTGTACCCATTCAGCAAAGACGTGAATCATCCACACCAGCTTTCAGTTCAGAATCCTCACAAAGACATCAATCAAGCTTGGCTCTCTGCCTCGAAAACAAAACGTCTTATAGAAGCGACTGTCTGCAGAGAGCATTTATCAACCACAGCATTATGTCTTTTATCTGACACCCCTCTCTCAACATTGCTGCCATCATCCACGCAGCACAGCATTTCCCCCTCACTGCCCCTGACCCCAGCCTCTTACAGTGTCACTTCCACACTGACACATGAGGCAGTGGACAGACATTCGCCCACCACTCGTCTGACCCCCCGACCCGGCCAGGAGGAAACCCCCCTCTGGACTGGATCTTATAGAGCCGGCCGCACTGACTCAGAAAGTGAGCCCACAGTGAGCTCACTGGGTAAGTCTGCTGCTGTTGACTTCTATATGACTGTATGGGATTGTTGTGGGTGCTTAGTCATTCAAGTCATTCGCTGTAATGAGTTGACCCTGTTTGGAAAAGAGGCCCACAGCTAAAGGGGGGTGAATGAATGGGTGAACATATGGGCTAATGTAGTGCTGGAAATATGAGAGGCATGAATGACATGGAAAACAAATGGCTATGTTCGAGTTGTATGTTGAGGTTCAGAAGAAATGGGTTATAAATTATGAATGAATTTATAAATAATTCCGTTATAAGGTATCAAGCGCATAAAAACACACGCGATAAAAGATTGCTTTAGCGAATTTGTTTGAAAACACTTGCTGTGTCGTGGGCCAACAAAATTAAAACAGTTATTCTAAAACTTATCACCACCCTGACTTCCATTCCCAAACGTAACACTTTAAGGCTTGTTTTTAGTTTCTTAACCCTCCTGGTATATTCATTACAGGAACACCAGTAATGTTCGTGGGTCAGTTTGACCTGGGGCATGTTTAGTTATGCAAAAGTGTCAGAAACCAAAAGATCACAATAACAAAAAAAAATGTTTATACCTCCATATTTAACTCCATTTCTTACCATTACAATCAATATTTTGTGCAATGGCATTCTTACCTCTCACTGATTATGGTACAATGAGGATAATTCATTTGAAAAGTTTTTCATTTTTAATTTACATATCTAATACAGTAGATTTACATGAAACTGAGTTTTATTTTTATTTATTTATTTTTGTATTTTCATGGAGTGATGTTGATAAATTAGCACAAGTATGCAAATATGTGAAATGAAACATTTTCACCATATATGCTGATTACACTTATTTAGCCAAGCATAAGAAGTTTCATACCGACAAAATACTTTAAACATTCTTGTTTTGTTTTTTTACATACAATATAACTGCCAACCAGATTAATTTAATTTATGTCCGGATGATAGATGTAGTCCAATATTTATTTCCCTTTTGGCTTTGTTTTGGTCTCCACCAACTCCCGAGAGAAATATGTGCTTATCTTTGCAACATATTGGACATTTCTGACAGTGATGACAGATACTGATTGTTGAAAAAGAATGACTGCAAAGAAGCGATCACTAGCAGTTACATCTAATAAGAAATAAATATGAATTACAACACATACCGTTATCTGAAATTGGCTTCATAAACTGCTCCAAATATATTACACTGCAAAAATAGCTAATCAAGGCTATGAGGTGTCTACAAAGCTAGCAGTGGGGGGTGTATGAACACTTCAGAGTCAGTAACTAGGGGTTTTCCTGTTGTTAACATGGGGTCAGCATTATGGTGTTTTTTTGTTGTTGCTGAAAACAGCTGGAAATGACAGATGAGAACACTTAGACTAAACCAGGACAGTAAAGTTGGTGATAAAACCAAAACAATGAGCTGACAGAGGCTGAAACACTCCATGGGTGGTAATTATCTGTGTGTGTAAGTCTATTAACCCATTCTTTCTTCTTCTCAGGCTGAATGAATGGACTAAATGGATTGCTTTGTTTGATTTAACCATTTATTGCATTCACAGAACTCATATTTTTCCCTTGTACTGAATTGCTGCATTTTCTTTTTCATAGATCACATTATCTCTAACCAGGGGCCTGTTACAGACCGCCACACTGCCAAACCATCTGTTCCTCATCTACCTCCAACGGAGCATTATAATGATGTCCCGCTACTGAACTTCACATTAAAGACCAAACAGTCACTGCCACCATCAAACAAAATACCGTCTACTCAGCTGTTTCCAGATGTGTCACCAACCTCCTATTTCATGACTGATCGATTATCAGCAACTCAGCACTCTGATACAGTCCAACATCTGTCCTCGGCTCTGAATCAGGATGTAATGTCTCAGCTAAATGATACAACTCAGGACGAGTCATCGACCACATGGTCAGCTGGAGAAACTGAACTGGAGGCTTCGCTCTCAACCTCCTCGTTTGAGCCCTCAGTGGTGCCGTTTACACCAGCTTTACCTTCTGATCAACTAGAGACACCCAGTATTATAACTACTGTATTCATAGTAGAGTCATTATCTACATCACAACTGTTGCAGACATCCTCCAAATCTTTGCTGCCTTTTATTGGCGAATCCTCTGCAAGCACAGCTGTATCAGACTTACAGTCAATAACATGCACAGAATTATGTTTTGATCAAAATACACCAATGCAGACATTAAGATCAGACATTGTATCAACGTCCCTACAACCAACAAAGGCTCTTCAAACCCGTCTTTGTGCTGAGAGTGAGCAGTCCAGACCATCAGTGCAACAAACACGCCAAACTCTGCTGTTTGAGGAATCTCTGCAAATTAATGTGTTTTCTAACACGTTTTTAGAAACTCTAATGACAACTAGCACGTATTTAAAGACATCAACAGGCCCACATGTAACCTCTCTGTCAGTATTTGCGAGCAGTGCTCTGCTGGTGTCTGAGCAGGATTTTGATCCAGCTGCTCCCTCTACTGTTGAGGAGCCGCACACTACATCCTTCATTCATCAAGTGCAGGATCTTGATCCTTCCTTCCCGTTATGTGGCCGGTCTGTTTCTTGGAGTCGTGTATATGGAAATGGTTGCACCCTACGAATTGTAAGTACCTCCATTGAGAAGACAGTGGAGCCTGTTCTGGAGAGTTTTTCACAAGATGAGAAGCACTTGAACACTTTTCCATCAGAGTTTGATTCAAGTGGTCGATTCTTTTTGACCCAAACGTTCAAGAAGGATCTCTCAATGCATCCACTCACCTCAAGTGAAGTTCTGTCCTTGCTGTTAGAGTCAACAATGAACCTGACTGCCACTACAGAAATAAACTACGCAGCAGCTACTCCACAAATGGATATTTCAGGGACACTTCCTGCTCCAGAGGGCACTGGATTCTCAGTTAGCACATCAGTAGCCCTGATGCTCTCTGCCTTCAGTGGAAGTTGTGTCACTTTAGAGAACTCCTTATTAATCTGCCAGTCACCTGCCGCAGACAGCAGGGGGTCGATCACAGAAGGACGTCCCACGCAGCAGATTCTGAGCACATCAGTGAGTCAGTTTCATAGGACATCAGCTGCATTGTTAACATCTTTACAGGCTGTAGGTCTGACCTCATATAGAAGAGAGAGTTCACCTTCCTCAGCTGTCATCTCAAGTAAGTATCATCAAGTGCAGCATTACTATTGAGCAAGGACAACACTTTAAATACATAAAGCCATCAATACATTACATTTTACTACAGATGCTGATGGCGGATTATGTATTTAATATAATTTTTTATGAACCTACAGCATGGCGTGTGTTTTCTGTGTTAATGCTGCTATCTGTAGCTTGTAGTTTCAGTCGTTTACACAAAAAATGGCAACAAAAAACTAATTTAACTGCTTGCATGCTGCTGCGAAATATAGTTAATCTACTGGTTCAAGTACATGTAGTTCACTACTCCCCAACACTGAAACCAACCAGAAAATAGCTTGTTTTAACCAACAATACCAAAACATGACCTATTTACTTTTATATATTACAACAAAATAAAACTATAAAGTTCTCTCATTTGAGAAGCTGGTACCATCAACTGGAATTGTTCCTATTGCATAATTGAATATACATGTTTTATTGTTGATGTATTTTCTGTGCAGTAATGTTTTATTTTATATTTCAGGCTCCATGAATCTTCCACCCAAAGTGCTGCAGTCGATCCCAGCGCTGACGGCCACTGTTGGCTTCCCCTTCAGCTACTCGGTCCCACCTCAAACCTTCTTCGACCCTGAAGATGGCGATGCTGACACTCTTTCCATGGAGATCAGGTTGATTGATGGGCCTCCCTCCAGCGCTGGCACGTGGTTGGCGCTGGACGGTCTGGAGCTTCATGGTGTTCCTCTGGAGGTGGACCTGCAGTTTGCTCCTCAGCACCTCCTCCTGGCTGCCCGGGACAGACAGGGCCTGAGCACCTGGCTGCCTCTGACCCTTGATCTCCGTCGCAGCCGTGTCGACCCCTGCCACGTTTTCACCCTGACAGCTCAGCGCAGTCTTCACTCTATTCTCCGTCAGCGCCGCAGGGTGGAACTGCTGCTGAGAAAACTGTCCCGCTTCTTTAACAGCTCCAGCAGCCACCACCTGTCTGTGGTTTCCATCAGGCCCGGGTCCACCATTGTGTCCTGGTACAACTACAGCTTGTGTGCGCTGGGTCATAGTAGAAACACACGGTGCCATGTTGATCAGATACGGAGCATGTGGCTCGCAATGACATCTGCAGACGGATCAGTCAAGGCTGCGTTCAGAGAGGCAATGCTTCCAGAGTTCCCTGTCAGTAAAGTTGGACCTGTGAGCTACAGACGAGACTGTTTCTTCACTTCCCCTACTCCTATATTCGACAGATCTACCCCTGGTGTCCACACCACCCCGACTCCAGCTGCAGCCGCCAACTCTTCCCTCAGTCCCACCTTGAAAACCTGCATTTCTACATTTCCAGCCATCACCACCAGCTCACAGCAGGCGACCAACTTCCAGTGGATGGCTGGCATGTTTACAGCCCTCCTCGTTATCTGCCTCCTCATCCTGATCGTCCTCCTCATCGCCGCAGTTCTCTATTTCTGCAAAGGTCACAGAAGGTCAAGACCAGCGGCCATTTGGCCCGCAGGCAGGGCGCTGTCGGTTCAAAACAGGGATCTGAGGGCCATAAAGCCACGGCGTCCTCCACTACTTGAACATGAAGTGCCTCCACCACCGCTCAAGCTGTGGATTCACTTTTCACCAGGCGATGACGGGCGACTGCCATCAACACGTGAGCAGAGAAAGAGAACTGTTGACAAGGCGCTACGGCCTCGTCCTCCACAGTATGATTTTTCAACTATCTAACATCAACAAATGGATCCATAAGTTTTAATAGTGTGAATCCATAAGTTTCGTAAATGTTTTCAAGCACTATCAGGGCAGTTTAATTTGTGATTAATTTTAAACAGGGACTACAGGTGAATAGGATTAAAAGTGTAACTTGGATGTATCGATATGAAACTTCCCCAGTTAATTACTTACATGAAATTTAGTTCAAATATGCGAATGAAGCATTATCAAACGCTAACTTTTGGAGAATTAAAGAAATCTCATGACACAAATTGACAAAGTTTGGTAAAAATAAACACCTTAATGTGTATTTTGAATGGTTTCTTTTTCTTTAGATTTTTTCAAGACATTTTATGGAAGCAAAATAGACAAATTTACCATGGCATGTCTCACCCTGAACTTCACATTGTAACTTGGATCAATTGGACCTTATATTTTATAACAAACATCAATTATTTATCATTCAAATGCATGTAATTAATGTGAAATAATTAAGCACTGTTGGCTTTTTTTTTTTTAACCTGCTACAAGTTAATGACACAAGAAATCAATTCACTTCATATTCATCAAAGCAGAAATGTCTATTGACAGCTTTTATTGTGTTACACAATATGTGAGCAGCATATCTACAAAGTCATGAGTAAAAAAAATTAGAAATTCCTTGTTAATAGTTCACTGTCTGTTTCCTCTGATGTCCTTGTTTGTGGGAGTCATACGGTGACTCCAACTCTAAAAAAACACTGTGGTCCAAAATCTCATCCTTGGCAGGAGCGAAGCAGTGGAACCGAGGAAAAACATCATCTGGAGGCCTTGCCGTTTTCGTGAACATCCATCCTGTTAAGAAGGAAAAAGTCTGATTATGATACAGGAAGCAACTTGGACACATTCAATGCAAGAAACTGCCAGATGTTTGATGTCTCACACACCCGTTCTCATCTTTCAGCTGCTGGTACAACTCAAACTTGTTGTTGACGGAGCTCACTCTTCCGGCGAACTCTTGGTGCTTCCTGGAATTGGCTGCGGTGATGCGATTGCTCCACATGGTGAGGAGTGAAACAGGACCTGAAGCAACAGCCAGACAAAGCCACAGATGAAAAACACACACGTACACACCCAGTGGGGCCTGTCATCAGCTGAGTGATGTCATCAGCTGGCATAGACTCATACAGGTAACTATCAGAGCTTTTCGGCAACTTCTCAGCATTCAGGTTGTATTCATTTCATATGTCCTTATTGTTATACACTGCATTAATACAACCCACAGTAGAAGTTTGTCTTTATCAAGCAGATTTAAGTGAAACTGCAGGAAAAAACCATGATGAGTATTGGTACCTTTAGCTCTCTCTGGAGGCTGGACCTCCTCCGTGCAGAGACGTGGCTTCTTGTTCAGCGGCTCTGGAGAGTCCGGAGAATCCTTGATCACCTCAGACTCCGGCTCTTCTTTATCCAGCAAACCCTTTAGCCTTCAGGTAACAGGTGGGAAGAGAGAGTAGAAAGTTTAGTGACACATCCCATTTGAAAGCCACAGTAAAGTTATTTTTGACATGGACCACTGACCTCTCCGACTCCTGCCAGCTTTTGTCGTCCGTTTCCTTGCTCCCATTTTTCTCCGTCCTGTCTTCCCTCTCCTCCCTCTTCCTCCCCCGCTTCTTCCTCTCCTCCTCCTCGGGAGGTTTGCTGCGGCATGCGATGATGCAGTCCAGGACCCGCTGGTGTCTGTCAGTGGCTCCGGCGTGAGTTTTCACTAAAGTCTCCAGCTCGTTCCACATGATGCGATACTGTTCATCTCTGGGGATAAGAACAATGCAGGAACGTCAGTGACTCTGCTCTTCAGGGATTATGATCTGATGCTGATTTATGAATAAATACCTCTTGGGGCCTTTGCCTCTGGATCCCACGGTGGAAATAGGGAGAGGGTCGTTTTTCCTCTCCATGTCTACGAGGTTGTAAACTGTCTTCTGACAGGTCAGAACGTCCTCTTCGGACAAAGTCTCTTTCACTATCAGGTTAGCTAAGGGAACCACCTAGTGGAGGAAAACGGGAAGACACACACAGGAATGAAGGATGATGATGTGGGCAGAAACATGGAAAAACTGCCTCCCCCAGTCGGCAGATCTGGATCGAATATTTTTGAGTTTGATGGGAACTTCGACTGTACTCACTGCCTGCATGTTGAAGATGGTGGTCTGGGAGATGATCATTGGCCAGTATCGAGTGTGGCGTTCCAGCTGAGCCTTGGCCCGCTCAGCTGGTAGCTTCCCCGAGGGATCATGGGCAGACTCTGAAACTGGGGTGAGTCGATTCTCTCTCATAAACTCACCAAAATCCTGAAAAACACGACAAAAACACAGTTACCATTTGTAGAATACTGATGTATGTTAAAACGCAGCTGGTGTGAGCTGAACGTACAGTGATGCGATAGTCGGTCACTCGGCCTCCGCAGCCCTCGCTGATGGAGGGCGGGTCCTCCAGGGTGGAGCGGTTGCTGTTGAGCACGTGGAGAAAGATCTCTCCTCCGTGGCTGCTGAGCATGTGGCTGATGACCTTCGACCCCGACTTCCTCGGCTGCTCCAGCAGCACAGATCGACCTGTGGTCAGGCAAAAAAGGGAGAAATTGTCCAGTCACTTGGGGACGAGATAAATGACAGATTAAAGAGAGGGTTTATCCAGCTTACCGTTGAGGAGAAAATTGGTTAAACATGACGAGGGTCGACTATTCACATCTGTGGGGGAGATGCGATAGGCTCCTGTACAGTAATGCAGCTCTGGGGTGGAGATATAAAAAACAAATAAATACAACAAAATAAGGCGTCAATGCTGCAGTGAGTTACTTAAGTTAATACAGCCCTAATGCCTAAAGATATATTTAAAATATTGTTAATCTTTTCTTAAATTACAACTTCAAAGTCAGTGGTGGAAAGTAACTAAGTACCTTTCAAGCACTGCACATAATTTTGAGGTACTTGTACTTTACTTGATTTTTTCCACAGATGTAACTTTATACTTCTTATTCCATTACATTTAGCCGACAGCTTTAGCTACTTTTCAGGTTGAGATTCAACATAAAAAACATGATCAATTTATAATGAAGCTGCATGTTTTTTAATTAAACCACATAACAGTATTAAGTAGTTAAAATCAGCCCTGCTTGGACAACAGTAAAATGCTGCGTACATAAGTGCATCAATACAAATAATCCAAAAATATATTCAGAAAATATTTATATATAACAAACTGCATAAGGAGTACTTTTACTAAGTACATTTTGATGCTGATAGTTTCGATACTTTGATACTTTTACTAAAGTAGGTTTTAAATTCAGGACTTTTACTTGTAGTTGAGTAATTTAACAGTGTGGTATTAGTACTTTTACTGAAGTAAGGGATCTGAATACTTCCACCACTGTTCAAAATACAGCTGCAACAATAAATACTATATGGATAAAAGCTGCGATTTCAAAATAAAATACTACTGCAAGAGAATGTAATAGTTAAAGGAGGATAAGTGGTAAATATATATCGCTGACAGGTGTTTAAAGTTTAAAACCTTTAAATCAAAGAATTGACAAATGAGAAGTCACCCTTAAGCCCACCTATGCTGTTGGTTCGAGGGGTGCACCACTTCAGTGTAATCGTCTCTTTGAGGCCATTTTCGCGGGTGCTGGTGCCAGCCATGTGCAGGTCTCCTGCAGAACACAAAGACATTGAGACATTGTTAAAGAATGTTGAATTGTTCATTTGTTTGTCATAAAAATCTGCAGACTGATCTCCAACAATGAGAGCTACATTCAACACAATGTATTTATTTTAGTTTGTGGATTTTGCCTCAAATTCGACTTGAATGCCTTTTTTAACATGAATTTCTCTCTTACTCACCGCTCTTAAAGAACTCCAGGTGAGCGTCTCTGTGATGCAGGAGCTCAACATCATAATTAGCCGACGTGTTGGCGTGCTGCTCTTCCTGTCCATCCGCACATGAAATTACAAACACAGGTCAGTATGAAGTCAGCTCTTAAGATGTGCAAACTCACACACACACATGCACAAACACACATTAACACTGCTGATTTCATGTTCCAAAGGGTAAATGATAATGAACAAAGTAAAAGAAAAAAGCTCTCTGGGTGACTTTTAATGTTTTTTTTCTATTTGATCAGAGACAAGTGTTTTAACACAAACGTCCTAAAATTCACAGCATACTGATCCTACACTTGGTTGACATGAATCATGATCTTACAAAAACAGCAAAAAACTGGAACCTGCTGATCTAAAAACAAACTTTTTCACCACAAGCTTTAAATTTGACCATTTTCTACCTGGAAAAATAGCAGATTTTTTTTTAAGGACAGCTAAAGATTTAAAAGGTCAGGTTTAAAAAAAACTAGTTATCCAGACAACACAATGGACCACACCAAGACACTAAAGAGGGAATGAGTGGGAACTGATGGGGGAAAACAGAGACCAGGGGAAAGTTTGGACAACTTTAAGGTGTAAACACCTGACAGACACTGAACGGATTTAATAACTCAGAAGAGGCAACGCTGGTCAAAGATGTTTGGAAAAATTAAAACTGTTAAATTTTCAGATTTGGAAGAAATGTCAAAACAGCCAAAACGTTGCTTATCTGAATTCATTTAAAGCAAATGGAGAGTCAATTAAGTTATAGCATAACAATAATTGATTAGGACCAGAGTTGCCTGTCCTTTACTGGAGCCTCACCAGCAAATCTGTAGACCAACTGTCACATCAAAACAAATTAATGAAGACACTGGAAGCCTGTTGCAATAGTAGAGCTCAAAACATACATTGTACACTACGTGGTGTAAACTCTGACCCTTCCTCACTTTGATGTGTGTGTGATAAGAGTACTAACCTGGTCGCAAACATTTAATGTGGGCTAGCAAAACAGAAAATACAGCATGAAACCAGCAGCAGATTCACAGTCAAATCAACATGCAGATGAGATAAACAAAAAGATGAGACTGTAAAGTTTCATGGGTAATTATTGGTGAGGAAGGGCTCGTACAAAAAGATTCAGCAAGCAAAAAATACAGTGTGAAGTTTGTGGAAGAAAAAGGAAATGAATAAAATAAAAACAGGGAGTGGTTCACTGCATTCTGGACATGACAACATTTTGTTCTAGCAAAAGATAAAAAAGTATTCAAAAGTTTGTCAATTTTGGAGACGCATGTGCAAGGACAGAGGGAGGGGAAGAAGCCCCTTACCTTCATGGGGATGTTTGTTATGGTGGTGGAGGCCAAGTCAAAGTGCTGCTGGACCAGGATGTTGAGTTTGGTGGCCAGGTGCCGCCCTGCACGCACGCTGTGAACCTCGCTGGTGAGCAGAGGGGAGATCTGAGACGACAAGAGAGCAAGACGCAGTGAGAACTAACAGCTGTGGCATGGTGGTGAGTCCAGAATTAATTATCACATATTCACAAAACTTCTTGTATAGAGATTGAAAACCCACCAATATTGACTAACAAGCCCTAATGTGGTTGTAAAAGGGTACAAGTGTTTCTGGTTAGCACCCACCTCTTTCTTTGGTCGGTCAGACACCAGTGTGTCCTCACCCTGTGGGTGGATGTGAATTAGAACCAGTTCACACTGCTGGATGGCCATCAGCCTAAAACACGCAACAAAGAGTTGGGAATAAAAAAACAAATCTATGAGTAATTTATCACCTCTTCAAAAGTGTGGGAATCATTATAACAACACTGTGGTGTATGTGGTGTCAAATGTGTGTGTGAGAGAATTATCAAAGCCATATTTTCAGGCTATTTCAATCACATAAAAAGAATTTTAACAAGTAAGTGACACATTTATTAACACATCATCTGATACTGACCTGTCCGAGCCTGCTGCCAGCTTGTTCTGTTCTAAAATAGTTTCTTGGATGCAGTCTTCCAGCATGCGCACATGAGTATCACTGTGACAGAACACAAAAAGAAGCAATGTTTACAACAGTCATAAATTATATTACACATACCAAGAGCTTTCATTAATAAAAACTAATAGAGTAAAAGACAACCATGAGATAGGACCAATGTACTCACAATATATGTAAAATAAAGAACCGTGATAATGCAGAAATGGAAAAAGGCACAGGATTTATCAACATCTGGCTGCTGTTGATTTTTACACAGTGTTAATGATGGTGTTTACCTTTTAGCATTGGTGAGGCAGATAATACGCCCCCGATTGGAAACTCTCTCAGCTGTGTCCATCAGACTGGTGCGCCTCTCATGCTGCAACTCTGTGATCTTGCATAACGACTCCACCGCAGCGACTAGCCCATGCAGGATGCTGCAACACTCTGGGTCCTCACGTGGGTTAGGTGGCCCAACAGCTGCCAGAGCTGACATGAGCTGCCAAAGAGGGAATTAAATGACAATCGTATTGCAAGAAAAATTCTGTTCTGCAAACATGTGGTTTGTTAGAAATGCTGCACTTCTTCAAAATGTAGCAAATTGGAGGTGTTACTTTTCAGTAGATTACCTCATGAGTGCTCTGGTCTTCCTGCCTCCAGCTATTCAAGATGTGGAACTCTGAATCACTCACAATGTAATTAATCTGTAAAATAAAGAGGGTGCAGAAAATGTTGTTATTGGTGCAACTTTCCCCAGTAACACTCATCTCATTGCATCACTGAAGTGAAACCAGTGGTGGAGAAACAACAAAAAACATTTCAGCCAGAGATAAAACAAGAGACAAACCAATTTGTGCAGTGGATAAACATCATAGAGGATCCGGCAGTACTCCATGGAGCACTCCACAGCACAGGTCCACAGTGATTTGGACACAGGGGCCAAAGGGATAACCCCTTGAGCTCGGCTCTTTGTCAGTACATCACACTCCACCTGCTGACGACTTGACTCTGCCATGTAGGGACAGTGGTCCACCACAAAGACGGTCTTGTGAGACACAGAGAACATCTTCATTTTTGCAAATCTGCAGTGTTCACTAATCTGTAGGGATGACAGAAAAATACACAAGTGTGAGATTTAACAAAACAAACATGTTATCCAGGATGTTTTTAGTCTAGTGCTATGTTAACTTCCTATCACAGCAGTACCATTTCGGTTAGATCGACTCAGGAACATTGTACAATAATAAACAGGACATATTCTTACGATATTTATCTCCCTGTTTTATCACCATTTTCACGTTTACGGTAACAATTATTTTTCGACGCGGTTGCTGGTGGTGCTTAGGGCTCACTTCAATGGTAAACATAAGCTGCCTTGCTAAACATTTCTTAGTGTTGCCTAATGTTCAGCTAATGTCAACTCACCTGGAGAAAATCTTGTAAGCGGGTCGCTTCCCAGTCAGGAAGTGATCTGGACCGTCTTAGAACCGTGTTTGCACTCTTTAGGTCAAGTTTTGACTAATAAATGGACTGCCTGACTGCCAAAACAGAGACCAAAACAGCCTCAGGGCATTTTATTTACCGACAACTCCCAATTGTTAGCAAGCTAACATGACTGCTTGCTAAAGGAGCATGTTGCTGACCACCGCGTTAGCCTTTTAGCTAACACTAACCTTAATCATTTGTTTGCTGATTCACGTTTATATCACCAGCGAATTACACATTCACCCATTATGGCATTTGTGTAATACTAAAATGAGTGGTTTCTATTTAATCCGCCTCCAAGTGATAGTTACCAAGCAATTTTTACACACTTAGAGCGACTAGCACAAACAATGCACTTGAAGCCTTGTCAAGCTAGCTGGTTTGTTATTGGCGGATATGTCCTTTAGCATTCCGTCACCGTTTTCCTTCCCCTGGTTGCTTGGCCGCATTAATAAATGGTTCCTACCCCCATCTCCATTGGTGATTCGGTCACTTAAAACCGAGAACTTTATTTTAACTTTTGAGTGACAGCAAAGAGTTGGTAAAAACGTCGTAATGTTGGGTTTACGCGCCGGGTTCGTGTTCACAGTGTGGACAAACAGTTTACGAAAAATATGCCGGTAGTTTGTGACTTCAGAGATGTAGAGTAATATTAACGGTTGACGTAAATGTTCCTTACAAAGTGGTACAAAGTGCTCAGGTCTGTTACCGTCATTGATGCTAGCTGAATGCTAAAAAGTTAAAAGAAAGTAACGTTAGCTAAAATATTCAGTTTGTTAAATATTATTTGAGAAAAATATTTTTACGAGAATAATGTAAACTCAGTGTACTATTTCCCAACATCAACTAAATGTAAATGATGTGTTAATTGGCATGCTGTACAGCTAACTTCAGAAGAATGAAGTGGGCGTAACTTGATCTGTCAAATGCGGCCGAGCTACATCGACACCCTCCTCCTCCTGCTCCGTCTTCTCCTCCGCCTCCCCGGACCCCACCCGTTTGATTTCCATTCTCTCAAGTCACAGCTTGAGCAAAACTTTTTTTGTGGCTGCGTCCATGTTGAGAAATAAAGCAAGAATGCGCGGAGGACGGGGCCGCGCGTTAAAACCACTGTAATATCTACAGTAGGCTGTCGGTAGAAAGTACAGTATTTTGTTTTGTTGTTGGTGATGAGACTGAAGCCCCCCGGACAAGGACTATGAGCGACAACGACATCTTCGAGATGG
>CAFUXE010001481.1:342345-376183 GCA_903364295.1 Serranus cabrilla | reverse complement strand
GTACATGTTGTGTGGCTTTATGGGCACTAGCTGGAGTTATCACAGCTATCTGGTAGTAAACATGTGACACTCTAAATTCATCTGTTAGGCCGTATACCTCTGGTGATTCAACACCCATTCATTCATCACTACTTTTCTTAGTCTAAACAGTAATGCAGTAATGGGTGTGACTTTTTCCCCCTCAAATAGTTTCTCAAATCTTGTGGACCGTAATCAAGTACATAAACTCGTATAATATATAAGTACAAATTGAAGTTACTTGTACTTTAGTTAGTAGTATTTACTTTAACTACATTTAAGAAGGAAATTCTGTAATTTTCACTCCATGACATGCGTTTAAAATGGAGTTACTGATAATATTGATTTATTCAAAACATATGATCAATTTAAAATATCCAGTTTATGAGTACTTGTACACTGTTTTGGTCTCTTTTAGCCCAGAGATCCACTTGAAATATATGGTTTAGGATTCAAATACATATTTGTTTGCCCTTTTCTGCCATCATCAAACATATTGGATTGTCATATTAAAAAGTAGATGATAATAAAGAAGTAAATGATCAAAAGTATGATGCAAGTGAGTTTAGGAGTCTGTTACACATTCAGATCATGCAGACTACATGTGTAGCAGAACAATTGTGGGGGGTGTGGTTCACACGAGGGCAAAACCTCACATCACCATTTCCGCAATACAAATTAACATTGATAACAGATGTTGGGCAATCATCAGTTTAAAAGAAACCGCCCTAAATATTTCTGGTGTGGCTCTTTGAATGGCACAGCTTTTGAGGCCAGAAATTATCACATCTCTCCGCACTCTTTTGTTCCTTACATTTCTTACATTCCTGATGCTACAAACTGAAACAGAAAATGTAAACAAAGTGTTAGAATCCAGCCTACAGTACAGTAAGCTGCAGTGTCTACAGCTTTCAGCTCCCGCACTTGTATTTTATGGGAACGATTTCTCAATCCATAAGCAACTTTGATTCTTGTTATGTCTTGTCCGTAATGACATACTGTCTGCTGCAATGTCTTTTTGTACTCACAGCTCAGTGAGAGACAAGTGGTCCTTTGGGTTAACTTTAATAGTTGTGAGAAAAATGTACAAGGTCTTGACCACATGAGATGACCAACACTTTTCACTCTGGATCGAATACGGCATGCCAGAGCAAAGTGCACTCTCCTTAATGGAGCAGATATTCACTTTTGAATTATTAACAACAGCAGAAAAACACAGGCTAAGATATTACTTTTCTCTTGTTATCAACACATTTTATTTTTGAATGGGCGAGGCTGTACAGACAACAAAACAGGAATTAGATGGAGCAAGATACAGAAACAGAACACATACAGAAACAAACACCCAGTACAACCATCCATTTCCAGTCACTTTAAAAAAAGCGGTCCTTTTAAGGTGGTCCTGAATGGACACAGTAAGGCCTGACCCTGCCTGCACACTGGCAGGCTTGGCCATTATGCGCTCAGGATACTTTACACTGGTTGGATGCCTTCCTGCATTCATTAAGCAGAAGTGTTGGATGAAACCACATTGTCAGACTGCAGTAAGGCCTGCCAGCAGCAGTCTACACTAATTTATGGTTGTGGATAAAGACGAGTCTTCATTAAGCAGACAAAGGCATTGTCACTCTGACAGCATTAATAGAAATTGGGGCCAAAAAATCTCTTTTCCGTCATCATTCCGGCTCAAATAATACTGTTGTAGTTTATTTCAACTTAGAAAATGTGCTAAAATGAACTGTATGGTGAGACAGGAAGTCTGATTCTCAGCATGTGCCCTTCACATTGGTGCAGGAAACCTGACGTCTATCTCAGCACAGATCTCACAGGGTTACTGTAGGTCAGTGCACATTAGATAAAAAGCTTGGGCTCTTCTCTGCTGGCAGCATGTTTCAGTGAAAATTAATCATCTGTGATCTTATTTTGCATGCAAGATACACAATAATATGCAAGATTTTAGGTCTAATTCTGCTCCTGTGATAAGATATTACACTTAGGTCGTAGAATGAGTTTGTTTTGAAGAAAAGATTTTCCTGTCAGATGATGAGAAGAACACACACAGAACCGTGGCTTGTATTTAAAAGTCAAAACAAAAAGTGTATCATCCACTTATATGCTGCACAAAATTTAGAAAAATCCAATTTGGGGCAGACATTTTAGTGAAATCATTATGCTTTTTTTCCCTGTTTGTTTGTTCTGCCTTTGTTATTTCGCGTGTTGTCATGGAAGATGTTCTCTGGAGAGGAAGTGAGCGCTGAGCGGGTGGGTTGTGGCAAGAAAGCAGATTTTATTGCAGGCAGCTTGTGGGCATTCTACATGCTTTTCAAAAGAATCATGACTCTTACTGACTCACGGTAGTTTGCAGAGGTTTCGTAACGGTGTTTCTGTTGGGTTTAATGACTCAGGAGTCGGTGCTCATGTTATTTATTTAACGCACCAAAGTAGTGTCAGTAGAAAATAAATATGTGGGTTCTACGGTGTGAGCACCGGTGTGTAACAAACAACTAAAACACACAGAAAGAGGGATTCTTACCCTGCTGCTAGTAAAGCTCTTGTTTCTATTCTTCTTTTTCCCACGTGAGAGATGTCTGGTATTAAAAGACTGCACTGTTGTATTCCAGCATGTAACTAATTGGTCTGGATTAGAATAAGAGTAGCCCGAGGCACAGTCATTATAAAGGATTGGCGGTTCATTTGTTACTGGCTCACCGGTACGCCTTCCGTCAAAATACTGACTTTCTAGTGTAACAAGCTTTCAGACTGTTAGCTCGGCTACGGGAAAGTCTTGTGATGAACAGTAATTCCAGTGCAGCTTCCCAGCGTGTTACTATGGCCAGTGTTTGGAAAACAACATCTGTCTTCAGTTAGTTTTGTCATAGCGTTCCGCTTTATACGGAAAGATTACAGGACTTTCCATATTAGATGTAATCTGTTTTGTAAAAAAAATAATAATTTATTGTTTTATTATAATGCAGATAACAATGCAGTTTTTATTTGTTTAGTTTTGATGTGGTCGCTGGTGTGAAGACCGGGTGCAGATTTCTAAATGAATATTTGGGAAAACCCTGGAGTTCATACTGTTAATAGATGCTGACCTATTTCTTCTCTCTTTTTCCAGGGAGTAATATAACATTGTGGTGAGTGGGCAATTGTGTCTAAGCAGTAAAACAGCAAAGACAACAGCTTGAGGTTTGGTGAAACCGGGCTGAAACAGGAGGGTCAGTGGTTTAAACCCTCAGACTTGTTTTGGAAATGAGTAACAGCGTGTGCCGCTTCAGCGAACACTACTGAGACTCAACATGAATGTGGTCAATGTGCGAGTGTGTGAATGTGAAGTAGAGCGGGGATGTGAAGAACGTGTGAGGTCAGCAGCACCTTCACTGGCAAATAGAGATAAAACAAGACCGGCGCGGTAGCAGCTCTGTGAGGCTGTTTCCACTGTTTGACATATTTTAGCCTTCTCTCCAGCTGTCCTCCCTTTTTAAATATTTAGCCTTATCTTGACTTGTAAAAAGTAAAGTTGTGTTAGTTTCCTCTAAACCAGTCGTAGGAAACCTGCAGCTTCAGAGCCACATGTGTCTCTTCAGGCCATGTGCAGGGGCTCCCTGTGGCTGTGAAATAAGAAATACACGAAATGAAATGGATTTCATTTAATTTTTATTTATCATTGTTGTTCGGCATCTTTTCTCTTTTCGTGTCCAACAATGGCTCTTATGTTAGTAAAGGTTGCAGACCCCGGCCCTAAACGATAGGTCTGTGTTGCTGTCTCTGCATCTGCATCACTTATAGACTCCTTTTCTCTCTTTGTGACTGTACCTCCAGGTAGAGAGTTTTCATTTGCTGCTTCTTTAAACTTTGCCTCATCCAGAACAGAGTGGCTAATCTTAACCGAATTGGCATAAAACAGTGTCCACACATGTTGTTTGTTTTGGAATTTTTCTGTATATTGTGTATAACTTGCTATTTTTATTTTTGTACTTTCACAACCTATCCTCACCTATTCGCCCAGTCTCTCATGAGGCTACTTTTCCTCTCTATTAGTGATACTCAGGTCAGGGTTTTTTAATAAACATCCACCAACTCATTATAAAAGCCAGCCACACAATTTTGGGATAATCACCCACCAGACTGCTTACTCTATGCTCTGTACCAGCAAAAATGTCAGGACTGAGACAGGGGGCTTTTAAATCATAAAGTTGACCTCAGCCATCAGCCCTAATCCAGAGAGAGTCCTTAAATGGGGTTCTGTGTCTGAATGAGTTACAACCATATCAGCAAACCAAAAATATATTGCATGGCAGACCATGGGACAGATAAAAAAAAAAAAAAGAACTTCATTTTTGAATTCCCCAGGAACACAGACAGGCCTATGTGGGTAATATTTTTAATACGCAGAAAGTTTTGCACATGAGCAGAAATCTGTGCTGAAGCACATGAGATCTTACATTCTTGGGGTTAATAAATTAACTAAATGAATAAATCTATCATTGACATGAATAGGTGCCATATGCATGTTCCCCTATTTTCAAATCCCGATGCGGACATGTTTGTGCCCGTTTGCTCTATTAAACAAGCAGAGCTCCAGCTGAGCTGCAGGTGAATGCCAGCTGAAGCGGATGTGTGATGATGAAAGATCCTCATACAGGTGACTCAGAGCAGCGTCACTTAGTAGTGCACTTATCAAAATTGCTAATTAAGGTATTGAGTTTCAGCGATCAAGTTACAAATGTCACTGGAACAATATTCTGTATGTATATTCTGTTTGCACTTTAGATGATCAGAAAACACATTTGTATCATACATTCAATAAAAACATTAATAGCTTTGTACAATAAAATGCAATATCAGTAATCTCTTAAATATCATTTCAATAAAATGTTAGTCTTATAATACATCTATGACTTTTCTCTTACTTATAGCCCTTTAACAATATGTCATTATTGCATACATACATTATGAAACATCTGTGGTAACAGCATGTCAGACTCTAGTTTTTGGGTTCCTTTGTTTATTATCATGTCTGTTTTCTCATGTATGTGTTTGGTCTTCTTTTCACAGTTTATCCCGAGGAGTTTTTGCCAACGTATCACAGTATTGATGAAGGAGTAAAAGTCAGCAAAGTGCATCTGGTGAGTTTACACAATAATGTTCAGCTACAGCTACACAACAGCAGATCAGTTCAGGTCATCTATGTCTATGGGGTGTCGATTGACTGACTGATTATTTGTGAACACATTTAAATTCTGTAGTATTTTTTTATTAAATCATACACACAATGACATATTCTTGCAACAGCTGTATTAACAGCGGTCTGACTGTGTGGAGAGAAAGAGAGAGAGAAAGGGCGGGCACCATAATGTTTGTTGACTCTTCCCACTCCTCCTGCATGGCCCACATATAATAGACAATAAATAGGCTGGTCAAGGTCACTACTCAACAATATCCCTGCACAGACTCTCCACAGACAGACGTCCCTCTGTGCAACATGTACGGCGTCATGGAGGAAGAGGAGTACGAGTTTCAGGCCGACGACTTACCTGATGAACCTTGTTTTTCCCCTCAGGCGGAGTTCAATGACAAACCCGACTCCTTGTTCTTCAATGACGGCGTGAGGAGGATCGACTTCATCCTGGTCTACGAAGATGAGGACAAGAAGGATTTTGAGAAGAGGCACACTTTTATGCGGCGCAAGGTAGGAGGGTTGATTTTTTTTTCTTTTTTTTATCTTTTTGAGGTGGGTGGTTTAGTCCAGTACATCAAATTAGTGATTTTTTAGTTATGAAGAAGTGGTGCTCACATAAAACTCACTTACAAAAAGAAAGCATGTGACATTAAGTGTTGGGGGGAGAGGAAGATAACTAACTAAGATAAATAACAATTCAGTGGCAACCCCTTTGCCTTCATAAATAAACTATTTCTGTTATTAGAAGAGATCCTTTTCTTATCAAACTTTAAGTTATACATTCAGTAGAAGTCAATCAATAAAAGTATACGGTCAAACAGGATGTGACTTGTGCGTTTTATTACACAAACTCTATTGTTTCTTGCCTATTTGTTAAGGGAGTTTTTATTTGCAGCAGGATAGCAGGCTGTGACTTTAAATGCAGTACTTGTGACAGTGTCCACATAGCAAAGTGTGCACAGGAACTTAAATAATGTTTTAATGATCCAGGAAGGGGAAAAGCTCTACATACATTGTTTTGATTGTGTCTTTCTGCTGTACTTCTCATTCATTCAGGACACTGTGTGATTGTGAGTTGTTCCGTGCAGCTGTTGGCTACATTTCCTGAGGGAAGCTGTAGAAATAAGGAGCGTTACATCTTCACTTACAGCACCCAAACTCTGCCAAAAGAAACTATCAAATCAGTCTGATTATATTTCCCCTAATCTGAGCTGGAACTTTGTCTAATGTTATTATCCTAATCCAGAAATCAGAAAGCAGACTGTTTTTCTGGTTTTGTCTATTTAACTATTTGTTAGTTCTTTGTAATTGAGGTCATGAATATTCAACATACCTGCTTCTTTACACAACACAAACCTAGATTTCGGGGATCTGTGCAGGGATTAAAGTGCACACATTAAGTACCCTGAGACATCATGACATAAACAGGTGTGTTGTTTGTTGCAGCCAGTGTCTTTCACAACAGGTCTACAGAGAGGGATGTGTAATACCTAGATAGATCTGTAACCACTGCGGTTTTGAACTGGAGACAAGAGGCTAAAATCATAATTGCCAACTGACAAAAGGTTTCATCCTTAATAGGTAAAAACTACTAAAAGGTTTGCTGGTTTCTGCCGCAGTAAATGGATGTAATGTGTGTGGGCAGAAGTCATGCCCTGCAGCTCACTGATGCACATGTGTAGAAGCTGATCAGCCAGTTTCAGCCAGTTCCAAGGAAACGCTGGCTGATGGAGCCGTTGGAAGTCAGAGATCATGAGCTTCCTCACCACAGATCCCTGAGGACTGAGGCAACTCCTCATTTATAATCATCCCAAAGCAAACCAGATCCAATAAGGGATGAGGAGTCTGTACCAGGCACTCCCTTTACTTTGTTTTTCCAGAGCCAAACCTGGATCAAACAGGCATTTCAAAACCCTCTTTCTGCTCTGACTCTGACTGGAAAGGTTTAGTGCAGTTCAGATATTGATAGCTAAATTTTAAGCTTAAAATTCTGCATTTTTCATGCACTTGTATTTCCTGTGAGTCATAAAAAACATACCTGAAAGCACATTGGCCAAAACAAACAGAGAAGGTATGTGACGTTTGCTGTGTCAACAATCTCTCGCAGGTGTTCCTTAGAGTTAGACACATAATAAATAAGTGGAAATGTTTAAAGTCACTTTAAAGTGTGTATTCATGCAGAATGACTGAATTATCTTGATGATCCCAACTAATCAAATAATTCTTCCAAAGAAGTTGGAATAATTAATTCCTTTCTCTTTGTTTTTATATATTTTTACATACTAATTCAGTACCTTTTCTTGTGTTTCTGAATTTGGAAATCTGTGTAGCTGATCAAAGAGTGTATCCGGGATTCAGTTTATCTGATGACATGCTACCAACAGAAACGTGCCCTGACTTGCTTGCAGTATCACTGATCCTTGCTGCTATGTGCTGTGTAAATACTGCCTATGTTATGGAAATGGAAAATGCTCATATAAATGAGCTGTCAACTCTAGTTTTTGCTTTAAATAAACATAATTAAAGGCTATCTTTAAACAATAATCTTGCCAAATTGGTCCAAATAAACATTTACACATTCTTAATCATGGATCCAATTTTTCAGCATTATGAATTTTTACATGGTCATATATTGTACTATGCTTATTATTAATATTATTTTGTCTTTCTATTTTTCTACTGTTGTTATACTGAAACTAACAAATTAGATATTTTAAAAATGTTCAGATTTTTTTATTTCTACTTTTCTTACAGTTTTTTTTACATTAATTGTTGTTATATATTTAGCACAATGCACATATTTTACATACCTATTGATATATATATATCTTTATAAATATACATCTATTAAAATATATATGTTATTTTAGAGTGGGAGCAGCATTAACATAACCCAATTTCTCCTGGAAGATAAATAAAGTAAAGTTCTGATTTCTGTTCCTGACAAAGGTTATCAAAGTGATAATGTGTAAGCACTTTCTTTATATTAAATGCCACTATACTGTATATAAGGCATCACGGTTTGATCACCCATGACAGTCCTTTGACTTCTGTTCACAGTATTTACACTGCAGGCTTGGCACATAAGTTATGCATATTAGTTCAGCACATCCGGTTGTAAAATTGAACCATAATGGCCAGAGAAAATGACATCCGTAAGACTATTTAAACCTTCTGTATGTGTTCTTCTCTGTAGAGGCGGCGGGAATTCTTTGAGGCCAGCCTGATGAAGATGGGAATGGAGCTGGAGGCGACAAAATCTGTAAGAATATTAAACTTTTTAAAAGGCTTCTGTGACTGTATCTCGTACTAAAACACTCCTTTTTTTGCGTTCTTGCAGGTAATAGATGAAAAACTTTCGTTTGTGAAAATCCACATGCCGTGGGACGTGCTGTGCACCTACGCCGAGGTGCTGCACATCAAGCTTCCCATCCAGCCCAACGACCTGGCCTCCCGCCCCTCCCCGTGGCGCTTTTTCTCCTGCATCACCAAGCACTTCTACCCCAACGAGGACCTGATCACAAAGGAGACGGAGTTCTTCACCGCGCCCTTTGAGAAGGACCGCCTGGAGTACTTCTACGTCAGGGACAGAGATGTCTTCTTCACAGCGTCCATGAGGAGCAGGATGGTGAGCTGTCTCACAGGATGACCTTCATCATTGTAAACATCCTGTGCTCAGATTTATCATGTTAAAATGTGTTAAAACCATCGCAACAAAAATGTTGCTTCCGTACTTTATTATTCCAAATGGTTGTATACAAATGATGTAAACAGTTTGCCAGCACAAAAACAGAAACCTCCTCTTCTTCTTCTAGGCATATTACATCCTGAGTCGTGCCCCCTATGAAATACGAGGGAACATAAAGAAGTTTGGCATCACCAAACTGCTGGATGGTGGAGTGTACAAAGCTGCCTATCCCCTCCACGACGTAGGTTACATATTATGTTTGATTAATGCCTTTCTGTTTTTACATTTTAAGTCATATTAAGCATGATTTGATGCTGTTAGGGAACTAATCATTTACTGAAAATGAAATTTACTGGTTTTCCTGTTGGCATTTTCAGTGCAGGTTCAACGTCAAGTCCAAAGAGGAGGGCTGCCCCAACGAGAGATACCTGCTCTATGAAGAATGGGCTCATCCCAAAAGCTTCTACAAGATGCAACCACTAAACCTCATTAGGTGAACACGGTCTTTTATGCTCTTAAACAACTAGAATAACTCTTTCACAACAATGTCTCAATTCAGCTTGAAGCTACATGGAAGAAGAGGTATTATTAGTGATTTTATGCCCTGACATTTTTAGAGTGCAATACACATCTACCTATACAGCTGATGTCAATATCAGAAACTTGTAGTTCAACCAAGAGAGTTTTTTCAGTGGAGCCACAGTAGCTAAAACAATTGTTCTGTTTCCACAGGAAGTATTACGGAGAGAAGATTGGCATTTACTTTGCCTGGCTGGGTTTCTACACAATAATGCTGGCCCTGGCTGCTGCTGTGGGACTGGGCTGTTTCATCTATGGATACAAGACTCAAGAAACCAGCACCTGGAGGTAGATTAGGAACCGTGAACTGGTAAATAAAGTATGCATCAATCATGTATTTCCCTGTTTTAATAACATCTGTTCTGTGTTTGAATGCAGCAAAGAGGTTTGCGACCCTGACATTGGAGGACAGATTTTCATGTGTCCACAGTGTGACAGAGAATGCAAATACTGGAGGTTGAACAGCACCTGTGAAGCTTCCAAAGTGAGTTTTATTTTGTTTTAACTGTGATGTAATGCCAGCCAATATTCAATGGGCAATAAAGTAGTCTTGAGGGCACCAGTTAGTGATACAGTTGCAATCTTTGCATACTTGCGGCTGCTTGTGTCTCCAGTGGCAACGGTTCGGTTTAGGACTGATTTGCATATAAGCCAGATGGAACTGTAACTAATTTGACATCCATGTTTTTTTTCTCTCCATTGTCTTATAGAGACTTTGTATATTTGACAACTTTGGAACCTTGGTGTTTGCAGTTTTCATGTCAATCTGGGGTAAGTGGTACACAATATCAAAAACTAGTCTGGTGTTTTTTCATGTTCAAGTTTGCCATAGAGTGCATTCCTAAAGGCATAACAGACACAGGAAGACACATACTGTGTATATTTAGATTCTTCCGTCTTTCTCATTACTGACCTGCCTGTTGTTTTTCCTGCTCCTGTTCATTTCCTGCCTGTAGTGACTTTGTTCCTGGAGTTTTGGAAGCGCTACCAGGCGGAGCTGGAGTACACGTGGGACACCGTGGAGTTTCTGGAGCAGGAACAGCCGCCTCGCCCAGAATATGAAGCCAAGTGTATCTACGAGAGGAAAAACCCAGTGACAGGGGTAAATCTCACACACAAACAATTTGATTTTGTTGTTTTTGTGGAAAATAAGTAGAACTTAACCAGACAAGAAGAAAACAAGGAACTTGTTGTGGAAATTACTATGTGGAAATACTCACACAATGAATGTAAAGTCACGCCATGTTGTTGTTAAAGTATTTGACAGTGTTTGTTTGTGATTTAGGTCAAAGAAAAAGTGCCCTATACAGCCTGTGGACGATGTATGAGGGTGTCGATAGGAATAGGCACAGTCTTATTCTGGGTAATACAAATAAATGTCATTTTTCTGTCATTTACATTGATTTTACCTGTCTGTAGTTCATAACAATTTCCTGAAGAAAATATATCATTTGGTACTAATTAATGGGAAAATACTAATTTTCTTTGAAAGAAAAGAGCCATTGAAACTCATGTTAATATTCATGAATTACTTATTTATCATTGTAAACTTTACTTTCTATATGTATTGACTTTTTTCTGCATGTATCTGACATGTTGCATGAATAAAAAGACTCAAGTTATTCTTAATTATTTCATTGATTATTTGGAAGTGTAGTGATTGAACACCGTTTAAAGTATTCTAAGTATCAAATTCATGTTTCTTTCAGGAAACTTTAAAAAAACTAAATTAAAAAAGACCTGTTTTGTCAATTTCAAAACTGAACACTTCATTTATGTTTTTTGGTCTTTAGATTCTGTTGATCCTGGCGTCCATTGTGGCCATCATCGTCTACCGTCTGGCTGCATTCTTCACCTTCTCCGCTAAACTCAGAAAACAGGAACTGAAGGAGCTGGAGCCATTAAAAGAGTACGTGACGCCTCAGATGGCGACCTCTGTCACAGCCTCCATCATCAGCTTCGTTGTAATCATGATCCTCAACATCCTGTACGAGCGGGTCGCCATCTGGATCACTAATTTCGGTGAGTTTGAGTTCTGATCCGCATTGACCTGCGTGAGGTTTAATCCCGAACCCTAACCCTCTCTTATCTAACACACCAACAGAGCTTCCACGGACCAAGACGGACTACGAGAACAGCCTGACCCTGAAGATGTTCCTCTTTCAGTTCGTCAACTATTACTCCTCCTGTTTCTACATCGCCTTCGCCAAGGGGAAAGCAGTTGGCTTTCCTGGACAACCCGTTTATCTGTTGGGAAAATACCGGAATGAGGAGGTACAGTTTGTCCATCTACGTCTTACTTTCCAAACCTACTCAGTTGCCATTCTTGACTCTGTCTTGTTGTTCTGCAGTGTGACCCAGGTGGCTGTCTGATCGAGCTGACGACTCAGCTCTCTATCATCATGGGCGGAAAAGCAATCTGGAACAACATCCAAGAGGTCTTGCTACCGTAAGAAGTCAGAATCTAACACACATTTTATGTCTGATATTTTACAAAGAAGAAATACACATAAGTAATCCTCCACCTCTCCACAGGTGGGTGAAGAATTTGATTTTCCGCTACTGCAGCAAAGTGGCCAAAGAGAAGGTGATCCCTCGCTGGGAGCAGGACTACCGGCTGCAGCCCGTTTCCAAACTGGGACTGTTCTATGAATATCTGGAGATGGGTAAGAGTCGTCAGTGTCTTTATCTGGCACACTTACAGCTGCATACCTGGAGCCGGTTGCTCAAGCTGTTCTTAAGTACAGACTTAATTATAATGCATGGGTTTACTACGTATTTAACTCTAGATTAACAAACTGGTTGCACAACACAAACTTACAGACAGAAGTGGTTAGTTGTTGCTGAATTTGAATTCCAAATTGCATGTTGCAAAGCTAACTGAGCTAGCTAACAAAGCTAGTTTGCTTATATATTGAATGAAGTGTGTCAGTGGTAATATGGTTAAGGGTTGAGATGTTTGACCTGACGTTTAATTGAAATTATCAAAGCTGTCACTGTAAAATGGTTTTAGATCTTAAGCATAGTCTTTGAAGGGATAGTTCAGATTTTTTAAAGTGGGGCTGTATGAGTTACTTATAGTTACTTAAGTTCAATATATCGATTAATCTTTGAACGATCCAACAGCATCAATGCATATCACCGTCTCCAATGTATGCTTTTATTTTGAAAATCTCCCTGTTTTGTTTGGAGAGGTAAACTAAGCACACAGACAGAATCTTGGGAATGTTCATATTTGAAATATCATCACAGACTCTTTCATCCATAAAAAAACATTTGCATTTGAATGCAATGTGAACAGAAGGTCTATTTTTATGTATTCAAAAAGAATGGATTGGTTTTTGTGGGTGAAAAATCGCTCCCAAAGACGAGGATCTTGAAGTCAAAAAGAGTTTCTTTATTCAAACAGTGCACAAAATCTCACACAACCCAAAGAGTAAATACAACAGTATTTAATCATGGTAGAGGAGACGCTCAGTTTATACATCACTGAGGTCGTCAACAGATAAGTTATCTCCAGTTATTCCTACAACATGAGAAAGTCTCTCATTAAAATCATTGGCCTTGACCTGTGTGCAGCGAGGAATGTGGCAGCAATTATACCTCAACTGGTCTTCAGACTTCAAAAACACACTTGTTATCAAAGTGTGTCACAGAGTGTTGGACAGCAGTGTGGAGGTTACTGAAAAGAGAATCATATAAGTCAGTATTTTTCCATCAGTTTTTTTTAATACCTGGAAGAGGTCAGAAATCCCAGAATCCCTGTACCTATGTTTTTATACATGTGTCTTGTCTCTTACAGTCATTCAGTTTGGCTTTGTGACCCTGTTCGTGGCCTCCTTCCCTCTGGCTCCGGTCCTGGCTCTGGTCAACAACCTGTTTGAGATTCGGGTTGATGCTTGGAAAATCACCACTCAGTATCGTCGCATCGTGCCAGAGAAAGCCCAGGACATCGGAGCCTGGCAGCCCATTCTTCAAGGCGTGGCTATACTGGCTGTTGCAACGAATGTAAGATACTGTTTAAATTGAGTTGTTTTATTTTGGGAACATTAACAACAATTGTGAAGATAGCAGTGATGATTAATTTGATGCTTTCAGGACATTTAGTTTCTGTTGTCTCGACAGGCCATGATCATCGCTTTTACATCCGACATGATCCCACGGTTGGTCTACTACTGGTCTTTCTCTGTGTACCCATACGGAGATCACTCTAACCACACCATGGCGGGCTACATCAACAGCTCGCTGTCTATATTCAACGTCAGCGACTTCTCCGACTATAGCAGGCCTCCGCCGACACTTTACAACATCACCACCTGCAGGTACAACGACAGTTTCACTGCATCCAAAACAATATTATTTTCAAAACTTTTGCTTTTTCAATAAAATCAAATGTGCATTGAATTTTGGTTATGAACCTCCCAAAATATCAACTGAATTCTATATTTTTTAAAGTATGAATAACACACACAGATTCCACCTAATTTTAAAGGTATTATTGATCATCCATATGAATAAATGTATCCAATTCCAGCTCCCAAAAGAGACACTGTGTCTTTTATTTATGTAACTTGCATGAATAAGCAGAGGTAATGGTGTAATAAATAACTTCTGACTTAAACACATGCACAAGAAAAAAATAAGAAGGCATGTTCAAAATCTGATTTGGTTCAGAAACAGTTTTGTGACAAGTCATGTTTAACTTCCAGGTATCGAGATTTCCGGTTCCCTCCGGGGCATCCCAGACAGTACGCGTTCAATGTTTACTACTGGCACGTGATCGCTGCCAAAATGGCTTTTATAATTGTTGTCGAGGTGGGTGTGAGCATAACAGGAAATCTTTCTGACACTAAAAACACATTCTGAACATGAATAATTCAAACATATTAATGGTGTACTCTTCTTCTTCTCCTCACAGCACATTGTTTACCTGACAAAGTTCATCCTGTCCTACGTGATCCCAGACGTCCCGTACGCTGTGAAAGAACAGATCAAACGGGAGAAATACTTGACCCAGGTCATCATCCATGAGACCAACCTCAAGCTGGTGACCAAACGTTTGAAACCCACCGCGGATGAGATCATCAAGCATGCGGCTGTGGACCTGAACCAGGAGGAGATGGAACTGGATTTCTCAGACTAAAGGAGAGCATACAGAACATACTGCATATACATGACTAGCCCAGTTTTCTGCAGCGCCTTCCCACATCTGTTTAAATACCGACCAGCATCCTGTGAACAAGTGACAAAATTAAGACCTGGAGCAAGGTTTGGACTTTTGTTATGGAAAATGTGTAGCAACCAGAGAGAAAGAAGACGTCTGAAGGCTGCTGGACAATGAGAGGAGAAACCACTGTTGTATAGTGTTCAAAGTGTGTCAAAGGAAAAACAGTGTATTTATCCTCTATAACCCTCTTAACTATAGCTGACCGCTCCAGTGCACCAACTAGGTGGGAGTGATATGGCCTTCTGTTGCACCACCTGATTAAGTGATTGTTGGAGTTTAGTGGTAAATCTAAATCCAGTATTTAATTTTAATCTATTTAGATTTCGTTTTTAACATTTTTAAACAAAAAAAGCTATACATAACTTGAGTAGGATTCCGCTAAAAATCAATGTATAGTCTCATACAAAGATATCACTCGAGACCCACTAGAACTGTGTGTCTGTATCAGCAGAAACACTGTCCCCTGCTTCTATTTTCTCTCTCTCTTTTCATTTTTCTGTCGTCAGGATGTTTTTGCACATCACCCTTTGGTTGTTGGATGTTACAGCAAAAAGAAGCAGGGATGTTAGTTGAAGTTGAAGCTTCACACCAGTCATGTGGTGGATAAATCATGAAATGCAGCCAAACTAAATAATCCCACCTCAGTGTTCACTTGCTAGTTTTGTTTTTCTAGGGTTTCACGTGTATCACAGGGTTTTCATCAGCTGGTCTAAAATGTGACATCGAAACCTCTGGAAAAAAGTGTGCAAACCTTGAGTTGGGATTTGTTTTTGTCAAAACATATGATGAATATTTTTACCCAGATTATCTTCCAGTTTTATGACTGAGTTTTAGCTCCACTACAGCAGCACTGCAGCGCCTCGCTCCGTCCCCTGAGCTTCATGCCGGGGACTCAAAGCTTTCACACGTGTTACCAACAGGTGCCAGAGCTGGGTTTAATGATGTCATGAAATATCAGTATTATTATATACAAAAAGTGCACCACTTTTAAATGCAATGTTGATGAATTTTGAAGTTTTTTTTAATGCTTCTATTTCTGTTACTAGAACTAAAGAGCTGAGGTGATCTGTCAAACAGCTCACAATGTTACACAGTGAGGAGATACCAGGAGTTAGAATAGACTTGACCCGTATCCAAATCTGCTTTTACCTCTAAAAGTGACTCCATGTAAAGGTTTGTTGTAAGCAACTTTACAAACCACAAGAATGAAACTGAACGCTCTTTCACCCATGCACCAAATGCAGTTGATTTTAGCCTCTATTTTAATTAAATTAATGAATTATAGCCTTGTAGAGTGGTTAATTAAGTCCCATTTACTGTAATGTTTTGCACGTTTTAATTCAGAATTCCACTTCTGCCATGACCACTGCACTGCACATTTTGATTGCATGTTTTACAGTACTTCAGTCTTCTCCTGTGTTATTGCCAAAATCTTAGATCAATACCTCTGCTGTATTATTGCCTCGCCTTTAAGCAATGGTACTATAACCACTATGTATGTAAACAGTATCTTATACCAGCAATATCTGACAATGCATATCTGTTTTATCTTGTCTGTGCCATGAAATTGTTTTATAAAAGTTTCCCTCATGTATTAAGTCTTACTTTAAAGACTCTGTAAATATTAAAAACATGTTCCATTGTTCGTTTTTATTTTTTTTATGTTTCGATTTATTTTACAAACAACAGTGACGTCAGGAGGAGACTTCTACAGAATCTAAAACAGAAAATGAAACCAAAAACATTAGCTTATCAACTTGTTAGAGACACTTCAGGTTGAGTTGAGCCCAGAGCAGCTGCAGCACTTCATTATTTATTATTTAGCACTAAAAGTACAGAAATATGTTGAAAAAACACACGATAATATCAGCCATGCTACAGTTTTTTCTCATTTTGGCACCAATATGAACAGTTTCTGTTGACACTGTGTCATAGAGTAGTTGCAACATAAAAAAGATGTTTGTAATAAATAGTAAAAACTATCAGGGTAGTGCAGTACAGAGCAACATACACCTCTCTGATAGTGTGTCAAAGTCTGTAATGAAACATCAAGTGCCACAAAGGTAGCATCTATTGCAGGCCTGTTGTTGAGTCTGCACATACAGGTGAACTTCATAAACCGGACAGTTTAGTCTCCTGAATGAAACCATGTGATGTCATGCTGTTGTAATCTCCATTACTTGCCAGATGCATTGTGCAAGTGTGCAAAATTTGCCTTGACGTGGTTGGTTGGTTGGTGCACTGTTACATGTCAGAAACTAAACAAAGCACACAGTGAACTGTGCTTTAAAAAACTTAATGTTTTGTTTTCCTTCACAGAAACTACTGAGGCAAATCTCTTATCTCTTATCTCTTAAATCTTAGCACTTATGCACCATTAAATCAGATCCAGCATGAAGACAGACATTTGAAGCAATGGCAGAAGAAGTCATCAGATCTTGTATTCATGTAAAAGTAGTAATACCACAGCAAGAATACTCTTGCAAAAGTGAGAGTCCTGCATTCAAAATGTCACTTAAATAAAAGTATGCACATATCGCCATCAAAGTATACTTAAAGTATCAAAAGTAAAAGTAGTCATTATACATTTATTTTATTATAGTAGTTTATTATATTTCATATTATATGCAAAATAACTAAAGTTGTCAAATAAAATAGAAAGTGTAAAGTAGCATAAAATAAAAGTACCTAAAAATTGTCTACAGTAGTATAAGTACAGTTTTTGAGGTTCTAAAAGTGGTTTAAAGTGGAGCAGACTGCCGACTTTACTTCTTTTAGATCAGGCAGCCTTCTCAACGCTCTGCTGACGCTATCTTGATGCGACACAGGACCCGTTGTAACTCACATGTACGCCCCCTGTGTGCGTGCCTTGAGAGGAGCACTTTCTCTAAGCGTTATACATTTGTAGATTTTACTATATTTAATCGATAAAAAAAAGAAAATGAGCTCCCAGATTACCTGTGTCGGATGGGTGGCGAGAGGCGTTGCCAAGGGAACTCCGGACAAAGTAAGTTAACAAGTTGAGCTAGCTAGCGTTAGCCGACAGGCGGCTAATTTGTCAACATGGCAGGTACACACCATGCTGATATTCTGATTTAAATGACTCCATTTCTAAGACTTTTGTCTGTAATTTTAAATTTTAAGTGACTTAACCGATAAATAGCTGTTTTAGGCTTTCAAAACGTAAACTGTCTTGGTGACAGAATATTAACGGCACAGCTAATGTAGCTAATGTTCGATAACGTTAAACGTTTAACGTTAGTTAAGTGCCAGGATAGTTGTAAACTACATTTTAAGATAATTGAAATACCCTGAATTAGACAGTGTTACTAATGAGACATCGGCACAAGCGACAAAAATAACTGTAGTTACAAATAAGATAATTATCTAGCTAACATGCTGTTTCCTTTTATTTTTCTGATAAACAGTGATCACCTTATTTCCTTTGTGTAATTTTAGCTGGTTGTTTACAGTTTGACGTGTATTTGTTGTTAGCTGATATCTCCTGTGGTGACTTCCCAGGGTATTTACTGTTATAGATCAGGCAGTCTTACTGTATTTTGGGGCTTTCTCTTAAACTATGATGCATTTAGATCATTCTGGAAATAATCTGCCGGTTAGTTTTTTGATTAAACGTTTGGTCTACAGAATTCCAAAAAAAATTGTTTTAAATGTCCATCTCAGTCTAAGGCGATCACTTCTAAATGTGCGATTTTTCAGTCTCAAACCTAAAGATATAAAATTTTATACATAATTTAATAAAGTGCACTGGAAAAGTAATTTAAAAATGTGAAGTTTTTCCCTTTTTAAAACAAAAATGGTAGCTTACATTACACTGTCTTTCTCTTTCTCGTATTTTCTTGTATGTGCTCAGAGCTTGAGACACATGAGCTTTTCAACTTGTTTTTTATTACAGGTTGAGTTGAGCAAAGAGGAGCTGCAGCGCATCATCACTGAAGCAAAAGAGGAGCTGGGGTATGTTGGAATAAAACACTTGTAACTGCACTGATCTATTGTCAAAATGTTCAGATGTCTTTGTCAGCATTGCCAGTCAGTGAGCGCTGAATAGTAATGATAAAATATGATGGTTCTTCCCACAACAACTGCAGCTGCTCTCATGTTTCTTTATGGGCTTCTTTGTTTATATCAACTCTGCTGTATCAGGGACTTGGCAGCAGCGGAGGAAGATGATGATGATGATGAAGGTATAGCCTGTGAGGACAATCCTGATACCACTGGTGCTGAAGTTGCTGCGGCTCCAAAGGATAAGAATGACGAAGGAAATGAGGATGATGACGAGCTGGCGGAGTACGGCCTGGACAGATATGATGAAGAGGATGCAGGTGAGGGGAAGAGCTGTTAATGTCCAGTGTGTGTGTGTGTGTGTGTGTGTGAGACTCATTTCTGCTTGTTGTGTCTAACCTCTTTGCTTAAACGATGTTCTGACCCGCCTTGTATTTGCTGTTTGTCCGTCTCCATTTTAGCGACCGCGAGCCTCGGGGACAGTCTGGCTGGACTCACAGTGTTCAGCTGTAATGACGAGGATCCTTACATCACCATCAAAGACACAGTGAGTGCCATCAGTGATCACATGCACACACACTGAGCACACAGACTCAGTACAGTCAGCGTATACATGGCTAGAAGCACGAACTAAGAACTCAGAAAGGTCTCTGTGCGCCATAACAGAGTTATGATGCTGTAAATTATTTTAAAGAATGCAGTTTGAGCTTATTTGCTAATTATTATTACAGGAATTGTGTAAGAAGTGGACTGAAAAAGGATGGGGTATTACAAACTATATATATATATCGAAGTATTTACACTCTTCCAACCTCTCTTGACTTCTCCTCTCAGCTCTGTGTAAACAGCCCAGATTTTTTGTCCTTTGACTCGGTCATTCATGGCTTCCCAGTTACGCTGAGTGTAGGAATTAATATTTTTACAGGAGCTAGTTATTGCATGAGTGCTTTATTTTTGGACACATTTTGAATGAGACATGGAAAAAAGTGACACATGACCCAAAATTACAAAAAAACAAATCTATGTTTTCTATAATTTCTGTTTTTACCTTTTTTACCTGGCCATGATAAATTATTTGATTTAGCTGATTTATTTATTTTTAATTGATTAATAAATAAATGTATGCGAAACACGTGCCTTTTTAAAATTTATTATTTTATTATTACATGTATTTTTTATTATATTTGTGTGCAGGAATGTTATTACACCTTTGAGAAAGCCATGAAATTGGAGCCTAAAGTTTATCTTTAACTCTGTTTCTCCCTCAAGGACCAGTACGAGCGAGAAGACTTCCAAATCAAGCCGACTGACAACCTCATTCTCTCCGGCAGGGCAGAGAAGGACGTGTGCAACCTGGAGATCCATGGTGAATATCCTCAGATGGGACATGCTGCGCAGACACGATAACCGATAAGCATATTATATGTGAATGTAACTTAAATTAACAAAGATGATCTTATATTATAGAATTCTTAAATATATATTTTATATATTTCCAGTTTATAACTCGGAGGAGGACTCTCTGTATGTTCACCATGATGTCATGCTGCCAGCCTACCCTCTGTGTGTGGAGTGGCTGAACTTTGACCCCAGCCCCGGAGAAGGACTCGGTGAGACTTTTTTTCTTTTTTTTCTCTAACAAACCAAACCAAATCACTTTGTATTAACTTCTATGATTCCACAGATAAGCTTGACATTTATATTTATTATATTTCAGCTAAAGCTGTCACCCACCCATTTATTCTCATGCCAGTGTTGTTACCTGACGCCGTTCTGCTCTGTGTGTCCATTCTGCAGGTAACTACGCCGCTGTGGGCAACATGACTCCTCAGATAGATGTGTGGGACCTGGATGTGGTGGACTGTTTAGAGCCCGCCTTCTCTCTGGGCAGCAAAAAGGCCGCCAAGAAGAAAAAGAAAAGCAAGAAGGTAGGTGCTCGTTTGGTCTGCTAAAGTACATTTAATGTGAAACTTTAAGCATGTGATGAATTATGTCATATTTTTGTGAAATTAGAATTTATATATATATATTATATTTTATATAATCTTTTATTAAAGATCATATAAAAGATTTTTCTTATTCCATTTGTTTTATAGTTTTATTTTGACATCACTGATGGTGGACAGTATTTCTATGGCTGAACTGAATGAGTTAGAAGCCTCATTCATAACACTGTACATTAATATTTGAATGATGTCTACCTTTATTTTTTTGCATATTCTATTCTATCCTAGTCTAGTCTTTCTGTTTAGACACAATATTTCTGCACAGCTGCAGATAACGATTAAGATTCACATACTAATATTATTACCATCACCGTTTTTTAATAATTAGATACCAGGAGGATTGTTTCCACCTCGTGTGATATAAACTTTTCCCATAACAAAAGTCCAAATTCATAAAAAATATTCTGCTCAAATCCATATTTCACACAAAGGGAGGCACCTGCATTAACAGGGCGGCCCAACAGCAAACTAACAGTATCATGAATTACATTTATACATCCAAAAATACTAACATTTAATGCAATGAATAACTTTTTTTCTTTTCAAATTGAGAATGTTGTGTGTTAAAATTCAAAGCTTCATTCGAAAACCTCTGTAAAAGCTTGCTATTATTTTTAAATAGGTAGAACTTTATATATCTCCTGCTTTGTTAGATATTATTAACGCACCACTGATTTTGACTTGTTGATGGCAGGGAGCAGCAGCCGAGCCTGTGGAGGGACACACAGACGCAGTGCTGGATTTATCCTGGAACAGGCTGGTCAGGTCAGTAATCTGAAGCTGATATATTACTGTAGAATACTGGAAAAGGGTCATCCAAAAGCAGCTCAAAATGATTATTTTGCCTTCAAACAAATCCATGTTCCCTTCTTTAGAAATGTGCTGGCCAGTGGATCTGCAGACGAGACAATTATCTTGTGGGATCTGAGTCAAGGCAAACCAGCCACAACTCTGCGCCGACACACAGATAAGGTATTAATGAGAAATAAAAAAACCCACAGTGTGTGTGTGTTGTATTACACCCACAGCTGCTAGAAAACATGTTTTTATCTTTCAGGTTCAGACGATTTCATTCCACCCGTTTGAGGCACAGACTCTGATATCAGGCTCGTACGATAAGTAAGTGTAGCCTTGTATGTTGTTATTGTTGGGTAGAATGAGGTGAAAGGGAACAATGTTTGGAACGTGTTTTCTCTGCAGGACAGTTGTGCTGTTTGACTGCCGCAGCCCGGACAGCAGCCACCGGACCTGGAGGTTCAGTGGTCAGGTGGAGCGAGTCGTCTGGAACCACTTTTCACCGTGCAACTTCCTGGTAGGCGCTCAAATTCTTCTATTTTAAAGAAAACAATCCACTTCCCTTTTAGAAATTGTTATAAATATCAACTACAGATATAGCTGCTGGTGTGCAGTAAACCTTGTTTTTCCCCTGTATGTTATTCACAGGCTCAGTGTCTGACTTGAGTTTGCGGCTTTGTGTTTCAGGCCAGCACAGAGGACGGGTTTGTTTACTGTCTGGACGCACGTTCAGATAAACCTGTTTTCACACTGAGGGCTCATGACGAAGAGGTGTCAGGTGGGTCGATGTTTGTGTGTTTGTGTGTGTGATCAAAGAAGAAGAATAGCTCTACATTCCCAGTTGTTGTCTCAGTGCAGCACATTCGTTGTTTAAACAGCACAAGTGATTGTTGTTGTGCTCTGTATGGTGAGAAGGATTCAATTATGGGTTAACATTGTTGGAGCACACCAGAGACACGAGGGAAAACATGTGGCTGCTTTATTTTAAGTCAGTCTTTGAAAACATTTTGATGAGCCCAGTGAGTAACCAAAGTGTTTCCCACCATGTAATTTTCATTTAGGCTGTTCGAAGTGTGGAGGGACTGTCGGGGAAATCTTGAACACACCTGCTCCTGTAAAACTGAAATAACATTAAAGTCAATATTCCTTTGACAATTAAAATAATATGCCTGTTTAATAAATCAGTAGAGCTTTGAAATAAATAAATTAACAAGGCAATCAATAAATGTAATAATAATTATTAATAATTAGAAATTAATATAAATATATACAATAGTTAAAAAATTGTATTGACTTTTTTTTCAGGAGACTTTTATTTAATAATATCACATTTATTTATTTCAGGAGATTTTATTAAAGAATTTTACATACGTTTTTTTTTCAGTGGACTCATTTTCAGAATGCCACATATATATATTTCGCAGCTCTTTTTATGCCCATTTCTCATATTTAAATGAATGAATGATAATTTCACACTTTCATTCGGAAAGTTTGCATATTTGGCGGGAAGTGAGGATTTCATTAATTATTTAATTATTTATGTATTTATTCCTGCAGGTCTGGACCTCAGCAGCCAGATCAAAGGATGCCTCGTCACCTCATCAGCTGACAAACATGTTAAGATTTGGGACATTTTGGGCAACAAGCCCAACCTGGTGCACACGCGGGATATGAAAATGGTAAAACTTTCATATTCAGCATGTAGAACTCTGATTCTTTTCAACCCAAACTGTTGTAGAAGCATTCTTCCAAAGTTTGTGATTATTAAAGCATTTATAACAAAGTACTTCTCTGTCTTTGAACAGGGCGTGCTGTTCTGTGCGGCATGTTGCCCCGATCAGCCCTTTGTCTACGCCTTCGGAGGACAGAAGGACGGCTTGCGGGTTTGGGACATAAGTGATGTTGCCGCAGGTATAGTTTCTTTTCTACACAGTCCAATATTGTCCTTTGCTCATGAAATAAGCTGTTATGTTAATAATGCTTGCTTGTCTGCAGTGGCCGAGGTATTTGGCGGTCGAGAGCGCCTGGTGGTGAGCACGGGACCACAGGCGTCCAGCAGTGCAGCCGCAGCAGAGATGGAGGTCTCCTAGTCACGCTCTGGAAGCATCAACTACCTGTAAAAACAAATAAACTGAGCATCCCTGGAGACGTATAAGCTGCTGTGCTTGTTGCTGTGTGCCTCATGGTGCAGTAGTTCACGGGGAATGGTTGGAATAAACAAAGCTGCATTCCTGAAGGATTTGAAAGGGTGGCCAGAATGCAAAGTGAACAGAAAACACCTGAAAAACATGTTCAGTTGTCTCTCTGCAGAGATAACAACAGCGGCTCTGCACACTCAAAGATGTGTTAAGAAAAGAAAAGAACATGTTTTTTTTATATTCGTGTTATTTAACATTTCCAAAACTAAAATTTGGATTTCCAAGTGAAAGTCGTGATTCAAATACTTGAATCAGTCTGAATTGTTAATATGACTTTGAGATCTCTTTCGCTTTGCCTTTCTCTGTACATTTACAAATGTAATGTGCTTCTACAACTATTTTCACAGGAAAATATGTCATTTACATGCAAGGTTTCCTGGTAATAAGAATGTTATAATGAAACATTTAAAAAAAAAAGCCTGTGTACTCACATCTGGCCAAAGAATTGAAAAATAACAGACAAGGTTAAATGCTGTATATTCTATAAATAAACAGTTTATAAAATGTGTAAACCCTTTTTTTGTTTGGAGTCTGTGACCCTTGGATGGTGGGTGATGCTCAACATACATGATAATTCTAAAATGGATCCAACCAGTTCAAGTTATAAACATGCAATTTTAATAGGGAGTTCTGCAGAAACTTTATTTATATATATTCTATTTTTTTTTTCGTGTGTGAAAATGTTTATGACAGTGTGTCTTTTCAAGTATTACCATGTTAAGTTGTATAAAAGATTGGTCCTGGGATAGAGTAAGAATTTGTGAACACTTAAAGTCAGAAACCTTTTTAGTAGACACTTGACATTTTGGGAAATAGTAGATTAAATATAGTTTTAGAATAGGAACATATTCGTTTTTTTAACCGTATGGTATATTTATCAATTCAAAAATAATGTAAATTATTTTTATTAATTAAAGAATTTGGGGAACGTCTGGATTGTGTTTGTATGGCTCTCAGGGTCGTTTGAAAGGTGGAACAAATGTCAGTGAGTCTGAGTGCAAAGACGGACCCATTACGTCGGTGCACACTCGAAAATAACTGAGCATGGCGTCGGGTCATTTGTGCAAACTACACAGTCTGTTATCGAGACTTTCTAACGGCACCACAGCGCGACATGTGCAAAGTAAGTTTTGTTATCATACAGTTAAAAGGTTATTTGTTGCAGGTCGCATTAGGTGTGTCTAAATGTTACTGTTTATAGTCGTTAGCACAATGTTGGTAGGAGTTAAGCTAACAGGCTAACCTTGAGATATGTATTTTAGGTATACATTTGCGTTTGGCGAGCATTTATTGTATTTTCCCTGTCAAAACCTTATTTTCTGTAAAATACACAAATACGATAAATTGTTAGCAGGTGTCATGACTGTCTTTAGATCAAATAAATAATGCCAGTGGTAGTCTGGGGGAGAGTTATGCCTGTAAATGTGATTTTTACATTAAAATTCTTGCTAAGAAGCTAAAATCTGTCATTTTAACTGTTTTAATTTCCTTGTATCTGCGTGTCTCTGTTGCAGGATGTTTGGTGCCATTGCGCCAGAAGTCCAGTGGTCCTTCGCTTGATAGTCCTAACTGGTACGTTAAGGGTTAACGGTTTTAGTACCATTTTAATGGATAAATAATATATATATTTAACTATATGTTCATTATTGTAGATGTGCAAAATGTGCTGTACCTCTGTTATCAGGAGTTTGTTATTATTGTTTTATTGGTTACATTTGGTTGTCCTTAATAAATATATTTGTTGGGTAGTTTGTTATGGTTCTAGATGCAGGCTGTGTACTTGGCCGGTGTTAAAAAGTCTGCAGAATATTACAGCAATTGTGAACCAAGTAAATGCAGAAAAATGTGAAAAGAAAAAATGTTGAATTTAAAAAGCACAATATAATGATAATTGTTGTGATCAAGACAATAACCTCTAATTTTTCTTGGAATCAGTAATGTGGAAATCGGTGCAACCTCAGATGGGAAAACCATAGTGTGCTACCATCCCGCTGCCGACATTCCCTATGATCTTACCCAGGTAAGGTGTTTTCCATCCTTAAATATGTCAATATGTCAGTAATAACATTATCTCACGGACTAGCAATGTTTCCAACAAAGAGAGAAATTAGAAGCTCTTCTCTCAGTTAAAAACCTGCAGATTCGTTGCCCTCCGTAGCTCAGTTGCCTACCTCTGTCCTTAAAGACATACACTTAATTTGTTTCATGAAGAACTGTTGAGATTTTAAACCTAAATTATTAATATGCTGACAGGCTTTCAGCAGAAGGGTGAAGCAAAATATAACTGACTGCATACAGCCGTCTCAGAGATATCAGCATCAGTAATGTGTACAAAAAGTACAGATTATGGAAATTAAACCTCTGAAATAGAAAATAGAAGTTATTGTTACATTTTCAACATTCCATGAATTAATTATGTGAAGAATGGCTCCTTAATGACAGACAGTCAAACCTCAGGATAGAATAGTGATATTTCTTTATTCTACATGCTTAATGTTAATAGCAACCATAAATAGCACTTGGCACTCAAAAACATGTTTTTATATAGATTCCATTTTATTCCAATATTAGTTGTTTTTTTTTAATAATAATAATGATCAAAGAAATTCAACTTACATTTTTTAATGATTTATGGCATTATAGAATTATGTGTTCTACTGCACAAATGACAAATGGAGTATATCATCATCATCATATGTAAATGGGAACCTTGCTCATGACAGTAAATCTCTGCAGGCTATAGAACATCCAGACCCCCTGACCAACCCGGCTGAGACCCATGACCAGATTTTAAAGGCCCATCTCAGCAAGGAGGTGCTGCAGGACAAAAAGGGACCAACTATAGAGGAGCTGAGCAAGATGTTTCACACCACCAAACACCGCTGGTATCCAGTAGGACAGTAAGTACACAAAAAACAAACATATCTTTCTTTTCTTTTTTTTTTAGATCAGTTGACTTTGATATAGACATTTGGTGGCTCCTTGTCGTATGTTATGTAACCTGCATGTCAGATAAATATTAGTTTAAATAAATTTCCTTCTGTGTCACTGTTCACAGGTACCACATGAGACGCAAAAACAAGAACCCCCCAAAGGACAGATAGTTGAAACCTTCAAATGATGTTTGTTTGTGTTATTGTCACAATGCTGTATAATAAACTGTTAAATATTTCATAGCTTGTCATGAGTTTTTAAGTCTGTGCTGCTACAATGGAACAGGTATGGTTTTGAAATTATACTTGTATTTGGTGAACAGATTGTAGCTGTGGCGAACAAGTAATTTTGATACATATTTGTTAGCAAAACAAGAAGGCAATCATGCAGGAAATCTCCTTTCAAACTAAGTGGCACATCCTTGGGATTTTTGTATGTGACAGTATCAGATCATACTGGAGTTTGTTTGTGTTCAAACGGAGTGTCATCATGTGCCTGCAAGAAAATGAAACTGTTTCATAGAGTGGTCAAAGTGATTCACACTACAACAAGACACAGGTAACTGAAGAGAATTCCCAGACAAAATGACTACATGACAGTATTTAGGTGGTAATTCACATATTTGTGGGCTGCAGGCCTTATCATACTGCCCACATACTTGCATTTGTTATTATGACCATGGGTGCTTGTTTCTACCTTATGTTCAGTGTATATACATTGAGAGCAACAAAAGGGGAGTCAAAATCCTTGTATGTGTACATACTAAAACAGAATGGGATTCAGATATTATTGTGTAATGCAACATATACTTGTTTTTATACTCTTTGTTTTTATGTGTTTTTAAATTGGATGGATGGACTTCATTGATCCCAAATTGAGAAATTCACGGCATACGTGTTGTCAAGGCAGTGCCTAGGACAATAAAAATAAAATATACAGTACACATAGTTATCAACACTGGAAGGGAGGAATATATATCAGTACACATAGTTAATAACAGGACACAAGAATAAATGTTTGCATACTATATAAAGTCGAGATATACTGTACATGTATAGGGGGCTGCATTGCCTTGCAGCAAGAGGTGTACAAAAATAATAAAAGGCTTGATATTTTAAGTAGCATTTGAAAATTGGGTCATGCATTGAGTTACATTGTAAAATGTAACTCAATGCATGAGCTTAATATTTTAGAAATGACAAGTATAAATATGAAATGATAGAGCTGAACATTTTTATATTTTTGATGATTTCTTGAGCCGAAAATATGCTGAAGTTGAAAAACGTAATAAATAATAATATTAAAGATAAGCACAACAATGTTTAGCATTTATATTTGGACACAAAATCCTGAACAGCAACATATTTCCTTACGTCATCTGAAGCCACCGGAAGAGTGAGTTATCTGTCCCCGCCCCGGCAGCTCAGTCAATCCAACCCGAAGAGAAGGCGAGTCCACGGCTAAAAATAAAATAGCTAACACAAGATGTCCGATTTGCCTCGTAGGATTATAAAGGTACACTTTACACCTGACACAGTATATACATATTAACGAAGACGTGTTAGGGCATTGTAAAGTTAACTTGGTGTAAATATGGACGCTCAAATACTGCCATTCAGCGTGTAGCCTGACGTTAGCGCGGCTAGCACAATTAGCTCTTATCTAGCTAGTTATCAAGCTAGCTCGCTGGTCCGTGTCTGCAAGTGTTTTGTTTGCCACTTCCGTTTACTCCCTTCTGCTCTAGCTTGGGTTTAATTTTAATTCGAGTTGGTTTGTTCGCCTCCTTAAATTGCAGTTTAATCATAACTGGGCTGCTAATTTGTAGTGCAAATCAACAAAATATGACAATTTGTCCCGATCGCCATATGAATGGAGTCGCTCTGTTAGCTAGGCTAGCAGCTGTAGCCTTGGCGATTGGTACACATGTCTGGCGCTGCTGTGAAACGCTGTCCTTGTGGTGTGGAAATATTGAAATGTCCGTAATAAAGCTTACATGTGCGTATTGCTTGTTATGAATGAAGCGAAAATAAAAATGAGGACAGATTTCAGGGCCTGTTGCGTTGCGGTCTACTCCCTGCCTCACCGCAGCTTCACTGGGCCAGGCCCGGCTGTGGGCGCGATCAGCCCGTTCCGCCACATCTTGCAGCTTTTTCTCAGATTTAGCAGCTTTTCTGGGCTACATAACAACATTGACATAGTGAAAACACGATACAGGCGTCCTTTATAGCAACCTGTAGTTTGTTTTTCGGTCTTAACGAAGACACAAGTAGTATTTACAACACGATTAAACCATTTTCCTTCATGTTGACTGCAGATTTTTCGCTGCACCTGCTTTACCAAATGCAGAAATGTTGGTTTCATTTCCTCCTTTTGACTTCCATTGCCAATTATTTCGCAAAATACCTTGTTGATTTGCACCTCAAATTTCTGCAAGCCCACTTTTATTGGATACATTTTATGTCCACAGCATACTGTCATCAGCTGAAATGATCGTACTCAATTAATGGATAAAGTAACTTTGAACAGAAGATTATATATTATTTTCAGAAGTTTGACATTTGGAGGCATGAATATGGTTTTTTTTGCATTTGCTTAGAGAAGAAACAGTGAGTCGATAAATACTTGTAGCTGTTAGCAAAATCTCAGTAATCCATCAGATGTCAAGTTGTGAAATGTTTTTTTATTATGTGTAGTTCCTGTCCAATCAACTATACCATTGACATGAAATTATTCAACTGTTTTGATAAGTAATAAGTCATTTTAGTCAAATGCTAGAAATTCACTGGTTACAGTTTCTAAATATGATAATTTGCTGTTTCAGTTAGTCTTTAGAAAAAGGCTTGATGATATGAGGATGTATATCTTTAAAACAATATAAAAATGTAAATGTGATGTCAAACACGCTAGTGATACGACACTTTACATTTTGATCCTTGCAATTGAGGCAAAGCTGGACCGAAGCATAGTGCTGTTTTGTTCACATTTTGTTTACTGTGTGCTTTATCATTTAAATAACTAGAAGTCATACTACATCATAATGTATGTTGTTATAAAGGTATGGAATGACCTATGTTGGGATATACATTTTTAGCAATATCTCCCATCTCTATGTGATATTTAACAGAATTATGGACATTTTCTGACAGTTTATTAACAAAATGATTAGTTGATGAAGTTTAACAACAAAGGTTTTTTTTAGTTAAGTTTTAATCAATTTCGTTGAGTAGTGCTCCAGCCCTCAGCTGCCTCTTAGTGTCTGTATTAAACAATAGCTTGTGGAATGTGGTTTCGCCTGTATGTGGGTGAGAGTTTGGACGTGTGTGACTAAGCAGGGGGAAGGTATACATCCTCATCCATTAAATACTTGAAAGTCTACACCTACAGTACTGTTTTTCTACTCCGAAATGTCAACAGTAGTGTTGTGTTTTGTATTTCTTATTGTGACGACGCTCAGGAGACGCAGCGGTTGATGGCAGAGCCTGTTCCAGGGATCACGGCTACGCCTGACGATGGGAACGCGCGTTACTTCCATGTGATCATTGCAGGCCCTCAAGACTCTCCTTTTGAAGGAGGCACATTTAGACTTGAACTATTTCTCCCAGAAGAGTACCCCATGGCAGCTCCCAAAGTGCGATTCATGACCAAAATCTACCACCCCAATGTTGACAAACTGGGAAGAATATGTTTAGACATTTTGAAAGGTAAGAAAGACTATGTTGAAATATACATGGTTTTTTCCCCCCTGGAAGTCATCAATGTGCGACCACAAGTGTAGAATTACATTTATTGCTTGCATGGTTTTTTAATTAGGAAAAACATCTGCCAGTAATTTTTGATTATTTAAATCTGTGTATGTGCTGTCTCCTGCTGAACAGCTGGTGAACTGTAACTTTGTTACTGCTATGAGAGTATATAGCAGGCTGCTCAGAACTGCTGAGAAGCTACCTTACAGTGTGAATGTGGGCTGGTGAGCCAAAACAACAACCTGGCTGATACGTTTCAGTGGCTTTGTTGGTACTTTCCACCCTGCCACATTACACCAAGTCATTTGATTCAACATAGAGCCTAATGGATACAGGGTTTTTGAGCCCGATACTGTTTTTAGATGGTAAAAAATCCCTGAGTTGAATCAGGGAATTTCTTGAATGAAAATAAACCATTTATATGTGCACCGATATGATCACAAGGCTGCTTTTTTAAAATAGCTATTTAATTAATTATTACATTTCTAGGCCTAGACTTTTATACATAAATATTTATATTGTAAACCAATTCAAGAAATCAACAAGAAAAATAGGAAATTATAAAATGTCAAATAATGCTGTTTGTTCAGTATCATTCAATTTAAGATAATACTAATATGTTTTACATATTACATTTTGACATTTAAATAAAAACTGAATAGTACAGTAAAATTCTACTTTACTTTTATAATCATTCAATTACTAACTATTCAAATAAAGAATAAATAAAAACAAATATTAAAATAGTGCTGTATGATCAATATCAGTCCATTTCTGACCATTTAAATACAAATAGAATAAATAGCTAAATGACACAGGTTTGAAACCCTTCCAAGTGGTGTTTTCTGAATTAAATGTTTTTAATAAATTGCTGAAGCTCTGTTTACAGAATTATCTATTTGCATTCTAAGTAGCACTCTAAAACATTATTTTAAAAAAAGTAATCATGTTTTTCATTCATTATATTTAGAAATGTACATTTACACTAATGACTTATGGTGAGAAACTGTATAATATAGATCACGTTTCATTTGCTGATAGTTGCAGTGCTTTACTTTCTCTAAATGTCACATCTGAATCTGTTACCTGACTCAACATTGAAGTAATAAAGTTATAATGACCTTGGATCTGATTTGGAGAGGTTAATCCAACTAGAAAGCGCCTAATTAGCGACTCAATTTCCCACCCCGGCAGCAGTGTTAGGAAAAGAATCAGATTTTGTTTGCATGGTCACGATGCAAAAATGTACTAAATTACATTTTTATAATATGAGATGTCTGAAAAGCAGCTGGTAGGAAGCGGTCTGGTGGGATGAAGCCGCTGGAAGCAGAAACGATTACAACCGTTAAATCAAGTTTTGGGGTAAACACACTTAATGTTTTTTTGACAAGAGCAGAACAGACAACAGCAGCGGTGTTGCTGAAGATGCTCTGAGGTAATAAAGAAAATATTGGAACAGACTGATTTGTAAACAAACTCATGCTTGTATTTTATTGTTTTGAGTCATTAGATTTAGTCGCCCCAGAGTTGTTTTCCATGATCAAGTCGCCTTAGGGTAAAGTGGATAAGTTTGTGATTCAACTTTCATTCATGATGGTTATTTCTGTCACTGGCCCGTTGTGGCTGCCTCGCCATCTTATGTCATATCACCCTGAACTTTCCCTCATTTTAAGCGGTTGTCTTTGCATTATCTTTCTTCCAGATAAATGGTCTCCTGCCCTGCAGATCCGCACAGTGTTGCTATCTATCCAGGCATTATTAAGTGCTCCCAATCCAGATGATCCCCTGGCAAACGATGTCGCAGAGCAGTGGAAGAAAAATGAAAGCAATGCCATTGAGACAGGTGAGGATTTGATTAATATTTCTGTTCAACACTAAGCCATGTGTAACCTGCTCTGGTTATGTGTGAGATCAAATCGGTTTTAAAAAAAAAAAACACAGTTTATGGAACAAAGTTTTGTTCCAACCACGTAAAAGCACTAAAGCCAGCAATACAGATTCGGACAATCAAACACAACAAATGGATATTTTGATGCTGGTGACAATTTAATTCAATGTTTAAAGCTTGCTAACTCGGCTGGATGGCTAAGGAACAACATGTGCAGCATATTTGTGACGTAAAACTTAACATTTATAGCAGCAATTCTCTGAGAATCACGGTCCTATTTTCTTGCAAACTTGTGGACCTGCAAAGCCCTTGGAGATAACATGCTGTGATTTGTGGCTTTAGCTACATAAACATGATCTTGAATTAAGCAGAGCAGAGAGCCTTTGGCTACAGTTAGCAACACTTTCTCTCCAGCGCACGGAGGCTTTGTCAATATTGACACGTTTTATTGCATTAGGCTGTTTATCGATTAAAATATCAAACGATTATTAAATAATTAATCACAGTTTCCTGTGTTTTAATCAGGAGTCATCACTTTTCATTGTCCTCAGATAATATGTGATCATGGATATCTTGAAGTCAGAGGTCAGGGAGAATAGAAAATGTAGCCTTATTATTTAGATCTCTTCCCAACAAGATGGATACAAAGATATCTCAACATGGTGACAATGGACCGGTTTCACATAATACTTTTCTCTTGACTATAGATATAAACTCACCCCACTACTAGCTAGAACTTCAATTTTGCGTTCATTGTGGCAAAGTCTTTAAATATTTCAAATGACTCACAAAATTTAATGCGCAAATCTTTTTGATAAGTCCATCTTCGTTTTCTTCAGCATTTTTCTTCGGGTTTCACAGTAAGAAGGGTCAGGCATCTGCATTCATTGGAACATACAGTTAAAAATGACCACTCTCGCCTAAACGACCTGTGATTGCAAACGTGTCACACTGTCACAGGCCAGATTTAAGACGACATCCAAAAGTCTAGTTTTCTCTCGGACCTCTCAAATTAAAATATGTTTTGATCGAGGTTTCTCACTATGAGGATACGAAAAACAAACTGCCTTCCTGAGCTTTAATCAATAATACAGTCTGTCATTGCTGCCCCGGCTAGAGCCAACAAAATGTAATGTTTGCTTTATAAACTTTCTAAATGATATATTGATTGGTTATTAATTTTCTGTTGAGCAACTATTTGAGTGGATGTTTTAGTCTTGTATATAGTAATGCCGGGACACTCCAGTTCCTTTCTGTTGTGAGTTTGTTGGATCGTCTGTGTACACTCTGCAACACTTTCCTTATCCACAACCCTGCACCACCTGACACCCTCCCCCTCCATCTTATCTCTCTGTCTCTCCCCCCTCAGCCCGATCATGGACCAAGCAATACGCGAGCAACACTGATGTATAGAAGAAGAGAGACGAGGCGTCTGAATGTGATCCACAAAATGTACTCCTATTCTGTCAACATTCAAATTTAACGGACACAAAAAAAAGAGAAAAGAAAAAAAAAAAGATTATAAGTCCAAATCTATTTGAAAGAAATGACAAGATT
>CAFUXE010001481.1:320180-334295 GCA_903364295.1 Serranus cabrilla | reverse complement strand
AAAAAAAAAAAAAAATGTTTTTACCAGCGATAAGAACACTGATCACAAAGAAAAATACCTAGCAAGAAAGACAACTTTCTCACTGGACTTTTTTCCTTATATTACTGTTTAAAAATGCTGTTTCGATATCTGAAAGATTAACAGAAATGGGTGCAGGTTGCATGTTCCAGCCAAACTCATAGAGGAGAAACGGAAAACGTATAAATGTGTAACTTTGATGAACAAAGACGAGTTTTGTCAATACCAGGAGAGAACTTTAAATGACAGAGAGTTATATGAAGGTTACTGTACTTAGAGTAACAGCCTCCCTCCACCCTCATTCCTCACACTCTTTGCCAACTCAAACACTCTGAAATCCGCCTGGACTCGTTCAGGAGCCTCATCTTCTCGTCTTTTTTCTCCTTTCACATCCTGATTGTTAATTAGATGACACATAACAAAATCAGTGTGTGGTTTCGGATGGGCATGCACAAGTTTGCTAAGAAGCGTGAGTGAACATTGTTGCTGCTTTCTTTTCTTCAGGCTCTAAACCAAAGATATGTGTTTAATTAATGACTGTTAACAAACACCTCCCTGTGGTTGGTGTTCATATAAATCAGACGTGATCAGATACTGACAATAATCATGTCTGAGCACTGATCTGGTCGCACCCACACACACACACATACATACTGCACATACGTCATCAGGGGCAGGGTGGTAGTCTCACCCAGCAGAGTTAAATGTAAATAATTAACAGCCTCCATTCAGTGAATCTCATGGAAATAAACCCACGACTGTGCACTGATAGATTACAGTATCGGAGGGAGTCACACCGGTGTACGTCACGCTGACAGTGCTGATCAATAACCCGTCAAACTGTGTGCTGATAGTGAGCTTTTAGCGCTCGATACGTCCCGTCTGTTTGGCTGAGTTGTGGCTGTGTGGGTTTCCATGGAGATTAGATTAACACAGGCTAAGGATTGGTTGATTATTGAGACACGGGCTGAGATTGTCGATGGCAGCACTGATTCCCCCTGTGTGAGACTAAATGTGAATCTGCACTCACTGTATGTACTCCTTACTAGTAATGTGTTGGACCCCTGTGTGCCTTCATGCTGGAAACATTCCTCAGAGACTTGGGTCTATATTGACATGATAGCATCATTGATTTTCTGCAGATTTGTTGGTTGCACATCCATGTTGCGAATCTCCCGTTCCACCACATCCCAAAGGTGCTCTGTTGGAATCAGATCTGGTGACTTTGAAGACCATTGGAATACAGAAGTCATGTAGCAAACATTTAACTCACATGACTGATCAGCTGTTTTCACCCTGTCGATCAAGACGAGCTGACACGACAGAAAAAGTACAAGTTGCCCAATTGAATCCAATTCCTGAAAACTTCTCTTAATTTTCTCTCGTGGGTGGCCAAAGTTCTCTGATTAGGAACCTCTTTTTGTTGTTGTTTCTCTTCTTCTTCTCCTGTTTACTGACGGATTAGCCTACAGCAACACATTACGCTGCCATCTTCTGACCAAAGTACATTTATGCAGCTTTGTTTATTTGCTCTAAGGAAGTTGATGGAAACTAATTCATGTTTTCTTTCATGCAACATTTCAAAATTTCGCTTCAAAATTGGTTTCAACTTAAATGGAAAAATTTGGATGCAATTTGGCCCAGAGAACTGCTGCTCACTGAACATTTTCTCTCTTTCAGATTGTTCTCTGTAAACCCAAAGGATGGTAGTTTGTTCAAATCCCAGTAGATCAGCAGTTTGTGAAAGATCAACAACCATGTCACGTTCAAAGTCACTTAAATCACCTTTCTTCCTCATTCTGATGCTCGCTTTAAACTTCAGCAGTTCGTCTTCACCATACAGGCCTAAATGCATTGAGTTGCTGCCATGTGATTGGCTGATTAGATATTTGCGTTAAAGAGCAGTTAAAAATGTTTACATCATGACGTAGCCAGTGAGTTTATGTCCATTATTAGGATGATTAAAAGTTTGAAAACTGTGGTTTGAGACAGCAAAAATGACTGAAGCCTTCATTTTTAAACTCGTGACCCTTGACCTTTTAATAGAAGAAGCTGAGACTCTACAGGCAAAATCATCATTATTTCATGCACCGGCCAATTTCAAGAATTCAGGCTATTTTTGTTAACACTTATTCTTTCACAAAAAAAATAAATATTATACTGAAATGTGCTTGTTGCATAGAGAGGACACCCTGAGTGTCTTGTTGATGGAAATAAAAAGGACAAAATTGTGAGTGCTGCTTGAATATTTTGGAAAAAGTGATCCATCTTATTGCACAATATCTCCAAAACACTAACAGACTAATTTATAAAGGTCAGTGAGTAAACAAACCTGTGTTACCTAATATATTTGAAAACTTTTTTGCAGATCTATCACCCACACACTCTCGCCTTCTCTCAGTCTAATCTGTCTCAGTCAACTGGGAATAATTTGCCGTTGGCAGAGGTGTGAGCTTAAGTGGATTTACTTCACACACAAAGTTCAAGTGTTGCCCTGTGAGGTTGTGAGTAATAGATTTTTCACATGCACCTAAACCCCCGTTTCCTTGGCACGCTGTCACGCCGTCTGGCACAGATGGGATAACCACAGAATCAGCGCTGGTTATTTTCAGGCTATTATGATGATTACACCTCCGACGTCTTGATAAACACGAGTAAATCTGCAGCTTTAGCGTGATTACACTGGCAAATACAACACATATTTATCATAGTACCTGATGTGACCTAATTCACAGCAGTTGTTATTCAGCAAACAACCAAAACAAAAATGAATCATGTGATTTGGCACTTTTTTTTTTTAACAGCACAGTGATGTCACATACAGTACTTCCCTCCCTCTCTCGCTCTCTCTCTCTCCCCCTCTCAGTCTGTCTGTATTCAGGTCACCATTTCTTGCATAACAGCTCATTCATAAAACAGCACCACACCTCAGGGAAGTGATGAAGGAAAGACTGTAGACATATAGAAAGCGTTCTGCTGCAGAGTTAAACAGCTTTGAGAGGCCGTGTCACGTCTTGGTGCAATGTACTTACTGTAACGGAGATGAGGAACGTCGTGTCTCCTGTCAAGTTCAAAACAAGTTTGTTTTTTTTTGCAGAATCTGCATTTCCAGTACAGTTTTCAACTTTGTCCTTCTGTATTTAGGAAAGTTTAGTTGTTATATGTGTTGCAGAGTAACACAGTCACAAAAAGTGCTGCAGGAATGAGTTTGCACTTCTGGTTTCTTCACGAAATAAGCTCCTGGTTAGCATAAGCACAAGAGATTTCTGCGTTTTGTTCACATTTTGTTTAGATTTGAAAAGCTTTTGTTTGTGGTGACTAAATGAGGCTGCAGAGGTTGTCAGGGACATTAAACACCATCATCAGTTTAGTGTTAAAGTCATGTGATCGTGCTGTAGTTCGTTTTTAGCGTTTCACACCTGCTGATCGCATCTACGCTTCAAAAATCCATAAACGTGGTGTTCATTTGTGAAGATTATCTTTCTGAACAAAACATGTTCCATCAACTTTTGTTGAAAGCCAGAAAGCTTATTTTCTGCATGAATTAAATCCAATGTAAATCCCATTGGCTTTCCCTGCAGCACTCTTTGTTGCTTGTTTTGGGTTTAATGGGTTTAGTTTATTCTGAAATGATTCTGTCAGAAATTAGAATGGGTGACTAAACACAAATAATCAAATGAATTTAATAGCGCATTACATAATGTTTTAAAAAATCTCTGACTGGGCTGTTGGGAGCTAAAATGCAACAGCTAGGCCGTCTCTGGTGATATTATAAAACATACAGTAAGCACACAAAAAGAGCAGAGCTGCTATTTCACATAGCAAATAACATTTTAACCAACTTGTGACAAAAAACTTAATTAAGTATGATGAAGAAAATACTAATAATATTTGCTCTGATTGGTCTAAAGTCTTTAAAGTTGTGTATGGACACAGTTTAGAAAAGTATTTAACAGTACAGGTTTAAGAGCATGTGAAAAAATATTTTATGAAATTCAAATTTTCAGTGCCAACTGGTTTAAATAATGAGGTCAAAGTTCACTCACTGAATGAATCACCAGATAAGATGCTTCACTGTCTCGGCTCAACAGTTTCTTTTTTTGGGAAAACCTTGAAATGAATCAGACAATGTGAAGAAAGGACTTGAAAGACCAGGGAGAGATGAAGAAAAAACTGAGGGACATGCACATAATGAGAAAGAAAAACTAAAAAAAAACATACTTTAAGTGGTACACAAACAGAACAGTCTGGGTCCACAGATTGATTTTTTTAATGATAAGAAAACGCAGTGAACTGTAATGACACACTCCTTAAAAATGGCCGGTCGGTGTGCGACTTGCTGTCTGTGTGTAATGGAAGTGCTGCTTGTTCTGACAGGTCTGTTTGTTTTGAACACATGCTGTTCGGGCGAATGCAAAGTAGATGTTTGAACTCCATTAATTCAGTGAATGATTTTCATGTCGTTCATCTCGTGTCCCAAAACATGACGAGGCCTGTCAGAACACGCATTATTAACACCATCATGGGGTGTTTTTTCTTTTTTAACACCTTTTTGTCACTTACTGTGTGTGTAAATCAACTGTTTTTCTACATGCGGCTTCTTCTTTTAAGTTTAATTCACACATTAGTTAATTATTTTGAGGCATATTCTTAGACATAAAGCTTGGCATATGAAAGTGCAGAGTGAGATTATAACATTACGTGTATAACTGGATTTTCTTTAACCTTCTCATAATACTTTATTGATACAAGCCTCTTCATGCTACAGTGTTACCCACAGCAGCTCTTCAGTTAAGGAACTGTTATTTGTGTCCTCTGTTGAACACCCCAAGGTTAACCTCGTCTCTTAAAGTGTCTCACTGGAGTCATTGGAAAAGATGTTTTTATTCAGTCAGGGTTCTTACTCCTCAGCACCTGCACAGACAGAGGTGTAGCGGGCCCCTTTTTGGGTTGTTTTGCATGTGTATTTGGTTGTTTTGAGTCGTTTGTTATGGTAATTTTTACATCTCTATATATGTTGTTATGAGTCTTTTCATGGTTTTGCATCTCTTTGTAGTTGTTTTGAGACTTTAATGGTCATATTGCATTTTGTTGTAGTTTTATTGATTCTTTTGTGGGTAATTTTGCGTCTTTTGTAGTTTTATGAGTCTTTTTCTGGTCACTTTGTACTTTTTTATGGTCATGTTGTGTCTCTTTGTAGTTGTTTTGAGTCTTCCGTGGTTATTTTGCCTCCCTTTGTGATTGTTTTGAGTCTTTTTTGTCATTCTGTTTCTCCTTGTAGTCATTTTGAGTTTTATTAAGGTTGTTTTGCATCTCTTTTGTAGTATTTTCATTTCTTTTGGTCTTTTTTGTAATGATTTTGGGCCTATTTGTGGTCATTTTGCCTCTCTTTGTAGCCGTATGTGTCCCTCTGCAGTTCTTCCAACAAAAAATGTTAGAAATCCCATTAAACAGAGGCTCTGGTCCAGGAGCCCAGTGGCCCCACAGGCCCGTTCAATAATCCCTCCATGCAGAGCTGACAGTGTTGTTCAGGGCAGCTCTCAGGTATGTGTGTGGATACTTGATTTCCTCATCCTCGCCCTCAGTCCCTGCCACAGGCCTTGCTTCAGGTTTTTCCGCCCTTCTGCCTGTTTAGGTGAATAACGTCTCTCTGAGCCCGTGTGTGTCATCATCACTGAGGTTTTGTCTCAGACGACTTTCCCACATTCTGGCAATCTCACTGTCACTGTCTGGTTTTGTTTATGCCCCTTAAAGCCTAATCTTCACATGATTATAGAGTGTCTGTGTTTTTGTTCTACCTCAAGGAGACAGAGGCATCATTGTGACAGGAACATTTGCCCGCAGGCAACAGTCTGAGCAGCAGCATCACACAGGAAAGTCTGGTAGTAAAGCCAACAAAAAATAACTTGCACATATATTATTTTCTATGTTTTTCTTTTATTATTTTGTCTATTTTATGATTAAAATCACAAGCTGTGACTCCACTGTATTTGTCCCTGCCTTTCTGAGAGTGCTGTTTCATGCTTAAGTGATGTTTTCCCTTGTTGAGTCTTTTTTATCCGCAGCTATCATAATAACAGGCTTTAATAAGCACCAACAAGCACCCATTGTGTCCTTCAGCCCTCACAACCAACACTTTGTCATACTTGCATCTGCAGCATTGAGACCTGTATTTATTCTGTTGTATAAACTGTTCAAAGATATGGTGATGTGAGTTTTCCACAGGGATCTCACGAAGATGCTTTTTCCAGTCATCTAAACCTACAAAACCTGTATGGATGGATAGATACCCAACAGAGCTCATGGAGAAAATATAAACTTTAAGGGTCATTTGGTGAACATTTAAATAGCTCGGGGCGAGAGAGGCCATGGTGTACCACAAATAATTATAATTTTGACTTTCTTGAACCAGGCAAACTGTGCTCATGATGTTTATGGACCAATATTGGTCCTGAATGAGATGGTCACACTTTGTCTTGTGTGCAGAGAAAGCATTTTTATCCTATATTTTACATTTACTGTATGAAGGAGTAGCTTTTAACCACCACAAAGCCTGCTAATGTTTAGCTAACCTTGGTTTACTCTGTAACCTTCAGGGGTCACCGATCACCCTCCCTCTAAAGTACATATATATTTAATATAAAAATATATAACTTGATGCTGTCCTAATTGCAACCTCACATTTGCAACATTCAAAATTCTTCATTGAGCATGATTGTGTTTTCAAATGTAAGAAAACTTCATTTTCAGAATCAGATTTTATGTTTTTTTGGTTCAAAATGTTGACCCAGTAAGTCAAATTGAAAAATAATGACCAGGTCACATAGCTTTAGGTTTAAATGGTAGATACAAGCCAAATGAAAAGTAAAAAACGGCCAAAATATCCGGAGACTCCAAAGGATTAAGCTAGCATGTGTCATCTGTTAGCTGCCTTAAAATGGAAATCGTTTTTAACATCATGGACGTCAAAAGACTCCTCATTATTTACTTATATTACAGCCAGTTTTGCCTATGTTATCTCCATGACCAAAGATAAACCAATGATAAACTCATTGCAAGTCTGAGTTTTTAGAACATTTCCTCTTGTGGTTGGGGTCCCTGTGAATATGGTAAAATTACCCCTTTTAAAGGCAACAGTAGCCTGATCCAAGACCCTCATACTAGCATTTTGACCCTGGACTAAAGCCAACAATTAGCTAATAAGCTAACGTCAGCTGCTATCTCACAAACTAACACCAATGGGGTAACTTTGAGATATAAACGTCTCTTAAAAATTGCAGTTCTGATGAAGGGAACTCTTGGCTCAGAAAGGTTCTCTGTTGCTTCGTTGGTGGAGGGCGTAGATCCATTAGCAGAGGCTCTATATCCAACAGTGACAGCAGCTCACATCCATCTTTGCAGCCTTGGCCAGCTGTCAGGAGCTCACTCCATCATTGGATGAACTCCATCCCATGAGAGCATTTACCTCACCCTGAGCACCTGCAAGCACCCGGCCTAGCTTTGTTTGTCATAGCAAATATAAAAAGGAAGGCTGAGTTGACTAAAGCTCAGTTTTAAGCTGAAGTGTCTAATAATGATGACATCACGTCGGAAAAACAGATGGCCACGACTAAAATTAGCCTGATCGCTACTGCCTGATTATCCATCCGCTAAATTTAGGAGGGAATAAATGATGCCTCATTGTCGTCATCTTGATCAGAACATTTATATCTTTTTTAGTGAGAAAGCAGTTTAGTTTTCGGACCCTCTGGCAGGAAGCCATCCCCTCACATGCCTTACGTCTGAAGCCACGGAGGTCAAAGAAGAGACTTATGGGTGAGCAGCTAAGCAGCTCAGGACTTGATACGTGTAATGGAGTTGGCTGCAAACACTGAGTGAATCACAAGCAAATGAAGAGGCAGACTAGACTGTGTGTATGTGTCTTTATGTCTATATCTGCCATGTGCTCTACATCTCTGTGTACAAACTGTACCGACTACATGTGGCGTATGCATTTGTGTATATAGTTTGTGTTTGTAGCTTGAGCCTGTTATGTTATCAGAGAGCAGATGTCATCTGACGCTCCTGATAAAGTGAGGACAGCAACGGCAGCCGTTCAGTTCTGGCTCCTTCGTTGCTCCATCTGGAGAAACTGGATCCCTCGCTCCCCCTCACACCCCGGCTAAAAGGGGACCTCTTAATTGCCCTCGTTTGCTATGCAAGAAGATGATGATAAACCACTTCGAGTAGCCCGATGACAGAGAGATTTATTTTCCTCTGAGGTGACTTGGTGCCATTAAGATAGATGATTACATGACTGAGCGTGTGTTGTTATATTTGGGAGCCGGATTCTAAATTTAGGCCGTTATAAATGACTTACCATCATATATTATATGTAATTCTATAAATACATAAATTTTCTAACATGTGATAACATCCTTTCAGTCACTTTTGGACTCACATTACCTCTTAACCCACCAGGTTTACAGTTACCTCATCTATATATAGCAGTCCATGTGTTAATTTGAGCATTTGCTAACTGTTCTCTTTTATATTCTTTATTCTGTTTATCAATTTTATAAATCATGTGAATGTTTTGTCTGTGTGTATGACTTCAGTCAGTGATCATTACTATATTTTACACTGCTTTTTTGGGCTGCGATCACCATTACATTAATCAGATCCGTGTTATGCCAGTGTAGCCCTGCTAAAAATAATATAATGATGCTGTATGACTTCCAATAACACGCTGGGCTGCAGGCTGATTGTATTTCTGTCACGTCCAGGTGATGACGATGGTGTTACAATGATAACATGACTTGTGCATGTAGTGATTTTTTCATCAACGCTGAGGAATTTCTAGGTTATCTTGAGAGCAGTTATCTCCACCAATTACTCAACATGTGTGCAACCAATTCTGAGTAAAGGTGAAAAAGGGTTATTGGGGTCAACATGTAGGAAACTTTTTTACACAACTAGATGAAAAGTTAATGGTGAACTAAAGTTTTTACAATTCATCTTGAGGGGGGGTGTGAATGTCTGAACCAGATTTTATGGGAATCCGTCCAATCATTGTTGGGGTATTTAAATAAAAAGCCCTAAATATGAACCACATGAGGAAAGGTCAAGGCATCAATAAAGATATTCGGATTCATCCTCTGGGGAACATGAGGATAACATTTCATGGCAATCCACCTTTGATATGAAAGTTATGTTATACTTTCATATTTATTCTCCATCTCTGCTCTGTTCTATAATGACAGCGGGTGTTTATTTATTTATATCAAGTTCAAAGTTCCTTGTGATTGCTTTAAAATATTGCCTTATTGACCATGTTACAAAATACATGTGAGCAGAAAAATGTCAGCACAATATGTGAATTAATAAAAAGTTTCTTGCCATCAAACCAACATTTCTTTTGACGGCATGATTCTGTGTCACTTATGTACCAAAATTCCTGACGACTTTTCTAATCATTGTTCCGACTTGAGGGATCTTTCACATGAAATTTCCCAGTTGTGGAGTAATTTTTCCAATTATTCCAACACCACATGAAGGCAGCAGTTTTTTCCAGGTCACTCTGCTTTGATTTAAGCTATTCAGCCTGTTTTTGCTTCGGTTCTGTATCACTTTATAGCCAATATTACTGACCAACACTGAGGCTAATACACACCTGCACACTCAGCATTTCCTGTGTGTGTGTATCTCTGATCTCCTCAGCTGTGTTGATTGTTAATTGATGCCTCTTCCTCTGTGTGAGCGACTTTATCTCTTATACTCTGTGGAGGTCTTTGAGGCCACACGCTTACAAAATAAATGTGGTTTAAAGAAGATAAGTGTGCAAAGATCTGTGTTAAACTCCCTCTAAAAGTTTTTGAAAGGCGGTCAGATAAGACAAAAGAATCACTGGCAACAATGCTGGATTATCTCCACAAACAAGTGGATTGTCTTGCTCTTTGACCCACTTTGATCAATCTCATTTTCTGAGGTCAGCTGGCTTTTGATGTTATCTGCGGCGTTACGACATGTGGATCCTCCTCAGCCTGGAGGTCAAAGGTGAACTGAACATGCACACTACTAATTTATTAGATAAACGACTATCCCCACGCAGTTCAAATCAATGACATAACTGAAACAGTGTTTAATGAGTTAATAAGTTACTGCAGCTCACAATGCAATCAGAGTTTAAAAACCCCACCTGTGGGGTGGTTACAGAGGGAAGGGATGGCATTATTCATTCACCCTACATCACATTAACTTTAACATGAACCCAGTGACAACATGGGAGCGCCATCAGATACGAGCTGAGACAGATCTTACTGTAATGTGTTTAGTCAGGGGGAGCAGTCAGGAGCTGTGTTATTCACAGTGACAGCTCCCCCTCAAACACACTGTGAGTTAATACACGTCTTAATTTTTGGTCATCAAACCTGCTGAAATGATTGTGTAAATCCTTTTTTTCACAGAGTTTAGAGCTGAAAGTGACGTCAGCTAGGCTGTAAATGTAATGACAGAGGGAAGTTGCTGACTGATTTCCCAACACACTGGAATTAATGCAACAATCCCACAAACTGTTGTAAATGTAATCATGTATGCAACTTTATCAAAAAAACAAGACGCAAGATAGAAAAACTACAATCCAGGAGGTGGCACAAGTAAGATTTCCAGTTAAAGCAACCAATTATTATGACTTTATGTAACATCATAACTTTCCTTTAGCAAATAAAAGAAGGTATTTGGAACAGGTGGAACTCCAAACATTGAACTCCCCCAAAAACTCCCATAAAAGTGCAATAAAAACAGTCATGGGCTGACTGCGTCATGACGATTACATGAGCTAATAACAGGGCTTGCTTTATTTGTTCACCTTGGTTGGCGTTCGTTCTGAGCAGAGTCTGAGGCTTCATAATTGGAGGATAGATGAGGGCCCCGAGCCTGCTGGGTTATGATCAGTTAAATACATTTACACATGTGCTTTTCACGCTGGGACAATTATTTGGAAAAACACATTTTGGTGAATTGAGTTTGAGTTTGAGTGGCTGACTGTGCCTTTTAAGCAATGTATAAAAACATAAAGCAATTCTTGCTTGAATTGGCAGCTTAAATTGTTACATCATATGAAATTTTTTCCTTCCCCAATCTTACTAAGAAAACATTTTGCAAGCTATGCAACACACAAAAACATCAAGGCTGTAGCTATTAAACAGACGAGGTCTCGTCATCTGCATTTTTTTCTGGGTATTTGGGGATTGCAGCAACCAGAGGGAACTAATGTTGAACACATTTGCATTTTTAGATTTAATTAATTTAAGATTTGCATTTGAAAATGTTTAGACCAAGGAATTAAGACAGATAAAATAAAAACACATTTAATGTACAAGGACGACCAACTGGGACAACATTTACATATTAATTTACTTGTATCCAAAACATTAATAGTTAAGAAAAAAGGCTTTTATAATTTTAGGAAAATGTAAATTTTTTGCATAAAATTTTTTTATCCCAAGTACAGTCCACACTAGTACTAAAGGCTTATCTACCACCCTTTTATTCTAGTATAATTTAATTTTCATTTTTTCCCAAGTAAACATGAGTTTAATTAACAGTTCCAGTTATTAAAAATGCAGAGATGGGATGAGTGCTTTTGACTGAAGCCCCCAAGGCCCCTAATACACTGGTATCATTAAAAGGCACTAATTAAAACAGAAGCAATGATAGGAATTTATCAGGATAGTAATGCACCTGTAAGGTCTGATAGAAAGTATTCCTCTGGGGTCTGTTGGTAAAATACCACAGATGGTTGGAGGGTGGGGGGTGAACATATATGTTAGATACTGCACCAACCACAGAACAGCCCTAAATGAAAGATATCTCTTCCTCGTGGACATCTTCACTGCGCACTGTGGTCCCACGCTCTGCAGCAACCAGTCTGGAGGAGTTGAGCACAAATTACGCATTTGTTTATTATCACTGTTTTGACCAGAAGTGTAGCCCCGCCCACCGAGACTAACCCAACCAATGAGCTCATTCCTGCCTCAGAGGAGTGATCAGTATATCTTAAACTCCTGCCTGCCTGTTCATTGTACTGAGTCAGCGGCCATGCGCAAATGGATCCAGAGAAGGGCTGTGCTGTGTAGGCTGTAGTCTACATAAGATCTCTGCCTGCGGGACTGCACACGCACTGCCGACTAGAAATCACAGGCAACAGCCGGAGCCTTGACTTGTATTTATCTCCCGCTGATTTTTTATGAGGAAAACATAAATCCAGGATAGTGTGACGGGTACCTTGGGATCTCTCCAACAGCCCCCTCCTCCTCTTCATTTCTGACCATCTCGGACCACGGATGCAGAGAGCAGCAGCAGCAGCGATGCGGCGGCTCTGCTGTTAACTCGTTGGACCCCTTTTACCTTTCTGTTTTCTTTGCCGGTTTTTATCTAAAAGGAGGCAGAATAAATCCGCAATGAAGCTCAAACCGAACCAGACCAGGACATACGATGGCGAGGGCTTCAAGAAACGAGCAGCATGTCTGTGCTTCAAGAATGAGCGTGAAGAAGAGGTAAGATGTTCCACATGATCAATATCCAGGGGTTGTGTATGACTTTGTGGCCTAGTCATCTCCTGTCTGCGCCCGGTCATTCAAACAGCACAGGGGTGATTGTGACTCAAAATGACAATAATGCTTAAAAATACATGTGGGCTTTCATTTAAGTCGGGCCTTTTTAGGTGTAGTTCTGCTTACACTGTTTTTCTGTCTCCCACAATGCCTCTGTTTTGGTTTGTGTTTCCGTGCTGCTGTTACTGCTGCTGTTGATGCGCCTTGGGCCATCCAGTTTAGGCTAGTTTGAGGAGCTCGTAGAGAAAGGGGGGAAAAGACTGTTGTCAAGTCAACTTCTACTAACAACAACCAACTGACGGTTAGGACTTTAAAAATAAAACGCCGGAACGCAAACCCCATTCGAAACTGCAAGGGGGTTGAGAGCAAAGCTCTTATTTTGAAAACAACTTTATTCAACTTCCTGTTAGCTTCTTGTTAGCTTGAGGTAGCTAACAGAGAGGGGGCGAGGCGCTCTGTTGCACGTTTCCTTTAATAGCGGGGTTTAACGTCGGCTCGTGTTGAGTGAGGAGATAAAAATACGGTTCACAAGTCTATTATTAAATATATCTATCAAATGTCGCGTCACTTCTCCACATTTAATACCACGACAGGCTAAGCATCCATTACCAGGCAGTGGCCATTCATGATTATGCTGCATCCCGCCGGCCTTGAGCGGGCAGCTGCGTAGCAATTATGTGGATGAGGATTTAAAGGGGCCCTCACCATGTAAATAATGAATATGGGGTGACAGAGTTATATTGTTGTTGTGTCTTAAAGACTTTTCTATGTGATATACAATACAGCAGTCACACTTTAAAGCTGATTTCCTAGCCTTTCAGAAGTGTTTTCAACCTCACACCTAATTCAAAATACATGAGCTGTGATATTCACCAAATAATAGGAAATTACAATAACTATTATAAGATATTGGTGGGTTGTGGGAAACTCACTGTCTTTCTTTATTAAAGAGAATATATATATTATATATGAAATAAAAGTAAAAATGCAAGAAATACTGCTAACAATAATAAGTACATTTTCAGTTTCAAAAAAGGAAGTAAACGGTAAAAAGCAAAATATAGAAATTAGTCAGGCTGCATGGTCGTGCTCTAGGTTTCTTATTAACTAAATGAATAAAGTGAAAATATGTGTATATATTTATATATATGTCAAAGTGATTCTGAAAGCTTAATGAACTGGATACAAGCAAAAACCGGTAATTTTTACAAGATTATTTGTGAAATTGTAACCTGACCACTAACAAGGCATCATCATAGCTATATGAGTTTCACTAAAATGTACCAGTAAATAATCATCATGTATCCACAGTATGTCATAGTTATATCCAAACTTAAAGGTCCTATATTATGCAGGTTTAGCCCTTTTTTAAACATGTCATATGGGTCTCTAAATCAAGGTTATGACCCTATTTTCTCCAAAACACTCATATCCAGCCTGTTTGAGCTCTCTCAATTTCAGCATTTTCTGCCTTATTTTCAGCAGTTTCTGCTGAAGCTGTTTC
>CAFUXE010001481.1:297652-316349 GCA_903364295.1 Serranus cabrilla | reverse complement strand
TGGGGTACATCAGTCAAAAAGATTGTTCTGAGCTCTGATGACATTCAGACGCTGACCTCTTTTTGAACTTCTTACCCTTATTTCAGCGAATCCGCTGGGTTTCTAAAAGTTGTCCCGGTGACATGGCGCTCTGAGGGGTGAATAGAAGCTCGCAGGCTTTTGTTGTGACGACAAATGTCTCGTCTTGCTGAAGTGTCCGTTTGCGAAGCTTAAAGCCAAACCCTCGCTGCTCCTTCTTATGAGCATGTAGCTGTATTCATCTCAGAGGCACATGTGAAGTATTCTTAATTTCATTTCTTAATTATACACAGTTTGTAATATGTCGATTCAGTGCTCTACATTCCTATATTCATTAAAAAGGAGCTAATTGTAGCCTGTGCTGTATTTCTGAGGATGGACAAATAAGAATCAACAACCAAAAGATAAAAATGGAGCAGAAATATGTTTCCCCGGAAGCTCTGTGGCTTGTGTTTTGTATACATCTCACACTTTAGACTGAGGACATGTTGACACCAGTGATCTCCCTGTAAGCCTCGCTAGCTGCAGCTCAGCACACAGACACACACGATCAGACAGCGAGGGCAGCGGGGTGGAGCGCTCTGAGATCTCAAAAACACATCCACAACACAAATAATGAATTTTTTATTACGTCACAGCACTGAAATAGCTCATCCCGCATGGAAGTACATGGCACAATATGAGAGCAGGCTTCCGGCAGGTGACATTGAAGTTCAAAAGGAAGACCATCCTTATTTTTTTTTCTTGTTTTTTGATTGAATGTAGCGCCCCTTTCTCATGTTGGGTTGAAAGTTCAGTTTGTTTTAGCTCACCTCACTGTCAAAGGCCGGCCAGTTCATCAAAGAGCTCGCTCGAGCAGGTTACTAGGTTGCACATTTTTTACAGTCTGCACTCTACTGAGAAGACGTCATGTTCTGCAGCACCGCCGTTTGTACTATCAGTGCACGGGCCCCTTCCTCGAACACACGTTACTGTACACTCGATCAGACACACACCTGCTGTGTGGGATAAACACCTGTCGTGGGTTTTTCTTGAACCTTTTCCATCGACAGGAAGTGTTTACTGATCGCGCTCACACTTAATCCGCGCCATCATGCCTGACATTCGCACCGTATATCAACCCCTCCGCCCCCGCCGCTCTTCATGTTAACCTATATCGCCTGGGAAGAAGCAGGTGGCTGAGTTCGCTGACTGGGCACGTGAGAAAGACGGCAGCCGACAGCGCTCACCGGTAAAGCCCCGAGCATGTGCCGTCCAATCGGTTTGGCCCCGGTCCCCTCTGCCTTTACAAGAGCATCAGAACGAGAATCTGCAGCCACAATCCCATTAGAGAGCGTAAGGGAAAGATATACAAAAGCTGAGTTAGGATTAAGTGACAGACTTACTCTTTTGGAAGATTAGTGGACATGGTGACCAGATGGGTGACACAAGTAAATGTCACCATATGTTGTACAAGCTGCTTAACACACTTTTTTTCTCTTTAATGCATGTATATTTACCTTCATTGATTGTTTTCTAAAATTCAGAAAATGCATTTAAGAGCCACTAACAATCCCTGAGTCCTATTTCATTGGCTTTTCTCGTATCCGCTGCTAATATTATTACGACCTCTTTCCCGTCACAGGTTGTGTTTTAATAATGCGCGAATCACTCCACGGCAAATGTGATAATGTTTACAGCAGGTGTGCTTGTGTCTGTTGTGGTTGCTATATGGATACTGCTAGAAACTGCAGTCACAGGCACATCTGATCCGAGCATATCGGTGTACACTGCAACTGTAGTGTAATTCAAGCTCTGCAGGCCGCTGAGGGGAGCACTGACAGAATTTGAGTGGCTCATGCTTGGTTTACAGGCATTGTTTGCTGGGGTCATGTTGTGTTGGAGCCGTTTCAGCCCCGGCTTTGATTGAGCTTTCTGTAAAATCGCCAAAATGTTTGTGGCACAGACAGAAACTCAAAACCTCTGAGAAAGAGGAAAACAAAAACAGGAGGATGATTATAACAAATACATGCTAAGATCCCCAAAAATGTTAGTCAGAGTGAGCTAGCTTCCTTTTTTTACTTTATCTACTGTTAAAGTACCATTTTTGGGTGCACATGTGTCTCATATTTTCATGTATATTCCATCAGTTCTGTGTATTTGTCACTCTGAAGAATATTTATACCATGTTAGGATTCAGTATTTAAAGCAGTGATTGATTTAAGGTCCTGTCAGTAGCAACAGAGAATAAATAGCAGAGGCAGCATCAGTCATCTGCCCTTCAGACTTGAGTCAAAAGGGTCAAAGGTCATCATGTCTCATGTGAAGTCCTCAGTTTCAACATGGGATTAAATGCACCTCTGAAACAACAGAACGTCTGCTTTCCCTGATGTGACATGTTTATCTGTGTCTAAAGGGGCGTTTAAAGGCATGTTATATGATTTTTAAACATTATTTTATTCTCTTATAGGTGCTCCTGGTCAGCAGCAGTCGGCACCCGGACCAGTGGATCGTCCCCGGAGGTGGGATGGAACCAGAGGAGGAGCCATGTGGTGCCGCAGTACGAGAGGTGTTTGAGGAGGTGAATAAAAATAAACATTTATTTAGTTTCTTGACTTCTAAGGGCACCCTGCCTTTCGCCCAGTGTCAGCTGGGATCAGCTCCAGCCCACTGCAACCCGAGTCAAGACAAGAAGGTTAAGGATAATGGATGGACTCCTCAGGGCTGGACGATTGATCAGAATTTTATCGAAATCACACTATAGACGAGGAGGCACAGTATTTGTTAATGTCCCAGCCTTAAGAAAATAACATTGTTTGGTAAAGATCCTCATACTTAAAATGCATTTTTCAATGAAAATATTGATGCAAAAATCCTTCCTTCCAATATCGTGAAACATACTGCAATCACATTTCCATCTAAACGATCATAATTAGATGTTTTTTCCAAAATGTTCAGCACCATCCTAAGTGAGTTCCTTTTGTGTGCATGCCAAGAATAAAAAGGTTTTCCATAGATGGTTATGCGCTGCAGTTTCCAACCAAAAACCGCCAATTTAGGGTGTTTGAATCTGTCAGACAAAGTATTTGTATGGGGTGCATTTTGGTTTTCCTTTGTAGTCCAAATGTTATTTACCAGTTTCAGGAGGCTTTGGTCGACTGCAGGTAACCAGTCATTCATAAAAAGATGATTTAGCTAAACTAACTTCGCTGAACTGACAACTCAAGGAAACAAACGGGTCATAGACCAAGTCCGTCAACTTTGACTCCATTCTTGCTTGTCAAGCTGCTAATGAGCCTGTTAATTATGACAGAAGAAAGATTCTTGGCCCGGATATCTGTTATGCGTTATTCAGATATGTGCTGCCGTCACTGGAAAATTAGAAACGTTGGCCTGTGCCCACGGAGGCTAAATCACCACCTGACCGATAGCGATGGGTTCAGAGATTGTACAGACGGCGACTTGGCAAATTCTGGGTGTTTGCTCAAAGGCCATTTGAGATGACATGCTGAGATTCCACCTGTGGTGTTTATGGGGATAAGGAAAAGTCTGGGATAAACGTGTGAGTCTTTTGGGGTCACAGCACTACAGTTTTCCATTTCCAGTAAAAAGTTCAGAACAGAAGTCGCTCACAGTTGGCTGCAGTATGCACGCCAAGGGTGAGACTTTTTTTTTTTGAAGGGCCACAGTGTCAGTATCTGGGTGACTGAGGAGTCCGCTGGTATTCCAGAGGTCCCCTTATGGTTGAGAACCTTGTGTTCTGAGCCACGTCAGCGGGCTAAACTTGGCTCCTCGCTGGATTCCTGTGCATTCACAGACCCTGCAGCCCAACCCGCCGGGCACATCAGCGGACAGAGTGACACTTGTGAAGTATGCTGAGAGGGTGAAAGGACAGATGTCATATGTCTTGACAGTAATCCGATTCCCGTGAATTAATAAAGCAACTGTTGGGTGTTATGAAAGAGGCATAATGACATTTCCGCAATAACACTCTTTTAGGATTTGCGCCAGTTTTTTTTTTTCTCCTGGCAAAGTGTCATTTCTAGGAAATAATAACGCTACCTTGAATTAGAATTACTCTTAACTTCAGCCACTCTGAATCAATACGTGGTTTCAGATAGAAATCATTAAAGAGAAACTACGATTATAGCCTGGCTGACAGTTTCTCCGTAAATCTTAAGAAGCTGTGCTGCCACAGAGGACAAAAATGAACTCCAAAAATACTTCAGTCTGGGCACAGAGCTCTATTCTGCCGTGCAGTTCTGAGCTTTTTTTGTGTTTGGGTAATTGTTTGTGAAATATTTCTACATCAAAACAAAGCCTGGGAGGTTAAAGTGGAATTCAGTGCATGGAATCCTCCAAAACACTGAAATGTAATACACAATACCCATTGTTGTGGCACACTATAGTGTGTGGTTTTAACACAGCTCTTCTAATGTTCCCACCCTCTATTCATTTTGAAGGGTACTTAAACTGTGAGAAAATCTCACAAAGAAATGTCCTCTTCTGTCGGTTCGTTCTTCACACCAGAGCCTTAACCATTTTCCCTCATTTACTCCTCAGGCTGGTGTGAAGGGCAAGCTAGGACGTCTGCTCGGTGTATTTGAGGTAAGCTTTTAGCTTTATAGTACTCTGGTTTATATATAACAAAGTGCAATTACAAGGGTGTAAAATGCAAAGATAACAACATTTTTTATTGTGAGAAAGTCTGTGCAACAATAATATTGTTGACAGGAGAAATATTTGTGTGTATATATGGTTTTGTATCAGTAAATAATCAGCTTCCTTTCCTTCTGATCCCTAAAGCAAAACCAGGACCGGAAGCACCGGACGTATGTGTACGTGTTGACCGTCACAGAAACACTGGAGGCCTGGGAGGACTCCGTCAACATAGGTACGGTTTCCCTTCACTGTGCTTCTTTCTTCTCGCCCTGCTCTGCAGAGGACTAGCTCTCCTTTTCCAGTTTTTAATTTATGTGAAGGCCAGCGTACTGCATGGAGACTATATGGCGTATGCAGCGACAACAGGTGCCCATAAATCTGGGCCTGTGGTCGTAGCTGCGGTTGTCCTGAGCTGCAGTGTGTCACAGCTGTCAGCGGGCTGGAGAGCGTCCGCTACCTGTGGGTGTGAACACGAGCCTGAGACGTTCACTGTGCTGCAGCCGTAAGCAGATTATGAGACAGAGGGCCCCTGGACACAGATATACAAAAGGCCCCAGCACCTCTCCTACAGAGGAGAGATACACACAGACTTTGTGCTGGTTTTGCCTGTCTTTGTGGTAGTTTGGTGTCTCGTGTCTTTTTGAGTGATAATTTGGCCAGGGTGGCCCCTGACACTTTGGGCCCCTGGGCCTGTGCCCTGTAGACCTATTCAGTAATCCATCCATGTACAGTTTTAGGTATATATCCCATGTTTTCATGTGCATATGATGATAATCTTGCTGTCAAGAGGAACCAGTTAGCTGAGGGTGAAAGTTTAATACAATCTGCCTGATGTAGTAGCTCTGCTTGGAGATAAGAGAGTCACATGTTAAAGCTTGTGATTTCCTTTGTCTCTTTTGCAAATTTACTAGAAGAAATGCAATAGAAACCTGTATGTAGGTTCTAGCTCTGATTGCGCAATTGTTGTGTATACAAGGAAGCCTCCCTTTAACTCATACGCTGTGCTCTGTCTCCCTCTGCAGGCCGTAAGCGGGAGTGGTTCACCGTGGACGAGGCCATCAAAGTGCTGCAGAGCCACAAACCCGTCCACGCAGAGTACCTGCGGAGGCTCCAGCTCAGCTGCTCCCCAACCAACGGAAACTCCATCCTCCCGAGCCCACCGCCCAACGACAACTACCCACACTACAGCGCCACCGCCACCACGCCCTCGACGGGCAACGTGCTGGGCTCCTCCTGCAGATAGGACTGCACCTAAAGCTCATGTCCTGTCCAGCTCGGACAGTTCACTGAAAGTCTGTACAGTCTTGCATGAATCTAATGACTTTTCAGAGTTCCGGCTCTCCTGTATGTATCATTTCTAGTCTTAGCTGCAGGACAGACCAAAGCCATCACCAGGACTGTGTGAAAGACTCGTGTGACGGAGCAGGAGAAGTCGCTGACAGGAAAAACTGTGGATATCTCAAGAACACTTTTTCTTTTGCTGGCAAACACCGGAGCGATGAGCTGCAGCTCGGGAAGAGGAACCTGCAGACTCAGCTGGTGAAGGAATGCCTTACAGAAACTTTGTATGAATGTTGTATTCGGGCCGTTTTATTTCACTACCGTCATTTTTTATTTTATTTTTTAGCAGAATGGATATGCTTTCTAGTCAATAAAAGAGTAATTGACCCCAAAGCACGTCCACGTGGGGAGTGTTTCCAGGCTTTATGATGTCATCAACCCATGGTGATGAAAGCATACATCACGTTACACTACATGGAAGTTATTTTCTTTTAAAAAGACGCCTGGAAATAGATATGTTTCAAAATTCTGTATCATTTATTAACATTTTTGTAAACTTTAAAGGGATAGTTCAGATTTATTAAAGTGGGTTGTGTGAGGTACTTAAACACAGTCAGTGTATCCATATGATGGCCACCCAGGTTGGAGAAACTGAAATATTTTCACCCCTTTACTGCACCGTCAGGAAAACGAAGGGAACGGAATCCATTATGGGGATTCTCCTCAAAGCCACCAGACTCCATTGACAAAAACAGTATTTTTACCTTGACTAAACATGGGAGTTGCTGGTCTACCACTGCCTCAACAGTTTAGTCTGTTTGCGTTATTGTGTGACTAAGGGTTAATTCAGATTCATGAAACATGAGACTCTGGATAAGTTCCTCATACAAACCTACTTCAAAAAATCTGAACTGCTCAAAATGATAAAGCGACCCTGAACATCACCTTTAAACGAATGCATGATGGCATTAAGATAAAAGTAAAAACACAAGAATAGCTTGTGGTCCCAAACAGCAGGGTCAAAGGTCAACGACGTACTTGCAGGACTGCAGCTGCTGTCAGTGAGTCGATACCTCAGTAAACTGAAAACTGGATCTGAGTCATACCGCTGTGTTCGATGTCCTTTCACACGACTGCTGTGCTCATCGTTAAACTTCAGCTAATTCCCGCCGAAGTTACGACTCCACTGACCTTGACTGATACAACACACCGGTCTGTTGACTGTTCAGAGCCACATACCATCTGTTACTGTTTCCCACGTTATCAAAGTGGAAGTATTTGTACATCTTTGCCTTAGGTATTACATGCTGCTAGGGTCAATTGAGTTTTTTCAACTCCGGTAATCAAAGAAGTGGATTTTTCTTTACATGGAAATGGTTAACTGCTCTTTGAGTTAATGTTGAGCAGTTTGGTCATGTCTAATGGTGCTGCAAGGCACTTTGGCGGTTTTATTTGAAAAATATCTCAGCATTTCTTCATGTTTTTTTGGTCATTCACTCTCCTCACTCCACGTTTCCCTGTCTGCCTCTCGACTACACATGGTCAGTTAAAGGCTCAAACAGTCCCTCAAAACAAGTTATTTTTCAACATGAAGACAGAAATCCAAACAAAAAATACTCACGTTAGCAGTTAAAGTATTTCTTTGCTCATATAACTGGACACAGCCACTCACTCCTGTGCTGACAGCTGAATGACGACTACAGAGATTTGTAAATAGCTTTGAAGAGAAAACATTGAACACGTGTTTTTAACATGAATGTACCTGTAAAATTTTCTCTTAATATTTTATATATTTTTTAACAATGTGTAAATGGCAGGAAACAAACAAACATGTAGAAAAACCCACTGAGAACAGTATGTACAGTATATTTGTATCGACAACAACGTGCCACGGGTTACGGATATGAAAGCTGGGATTCAATAGAGATGGTTGGAAATGATGAATGCGTTTGTTAAGATTGGCAAAAAAATTACAGACTGAACCTTTAAAATTTGAGAGCTGTTGGGTAACTAAATGATTTTTGTTTTTTTTTACAAAATATATAGCATCTTGCTAATCAACTTGCATCAGATACAAAAGACTAAGTATAGATATCAATAATAAAATTGGGTTTTTTATAAAAAATGTTTTGGCAGGGCAGTAATGATCAGGGGAATGTTTTGGTAAAATCGTTTGTCATACATTTTCATAGACTAATGTCCATTTCATTGCTTATTCTGACTGTTCTGAAGGAGTAAAACTAATCTCCTTTTTTAGTATCTTCCCTTGCGACCCTGACTTATCCTTCAAATCTTTGGTGACCTTTCACCTTCCCCAGATTCACCGCTCATATCATAAACTCACCAATACACCAACTCAGCTATTATAAACTCTCAGCCTTGTTTGATGCTAAGATAAGGACTCCAACACCTCAAACCTCTGTGTGAGTGTCTGTATGAATGTGTGTGTGTGTGAATGTGTGAATGTGTATATTGTGGGTTAATGAACGTAAAATATAATGTGCCAAACTGGAAAACTTGTTTGTATTCAGGTGGGAAATTTTTTGATGTCACGTTATATTATACAGATTTTTAGGCCAACTGCTTTGTGAAAAAAAAAAAATCTCAAACATTGTTTGATAAACTTAATTGATGTAATTTCAGAATATAGTCATTTATAATGTGAAAAAATAATGTGTTTTTAGAAATTGACTGCATCCTTCATTGTTTTGAATAATAACTAATGAACCTCGGCACTTATTCTTTTTACCCCACGCTGTTTTAAACATCCACTTGTCATGTAACTGAGCATATAAGACGATCCCAGACTACAATCAAAACAACATCAGTTTAACTTAAACTCATTCATGTTGATGTTTTCTGAAACACGCTCTTCCTCCACTTATTTGAGCCTCTGTTTGATGCTTGGCTCTTTCTCTGAATGCTCCTTTTTTTTGAGTAAAGCATGACAGTAAGGATAAGAATCCCACAAATGAAATGTATTTGCTCATGTAAGACAGCCTGCGTCCACTCAGCGACCAGTGGATTTGGACCGCTTGATTGTCTGCTGAACACATTGTAAAATCACATGGATGTATCCAGAGCATTTTACTCGAAGCCAACTAAAGATTTCTCACCGTTTTGTGATGAATATTATGCACAGAAAAGTTAAATTTGAAGACGTGGAATGGAAAGATTGTTTCTGAGAAAAGATTTCATTAAAGGGGAAAAATCTTATTGTAACTGTTGTTGAATTCTCATTTGTTTGAATGCACTGTCTATGAGGCAAAACGTGATCGTCCAGGTCTGGCAAATGAATTAAAAGTATGTCACTAAGTCAGCAGCTGATGAGCTATTATGTTTGAATCAAAAGGAAAAATTCCGTAAGGTTTAGTGCTGGATTAACCTGCTGTAAGGCCCCAGGGTAAAAATAGGCGCCACTTCCCACCCACACCCCCCATTCTCAGCAGGGACTAGCATCTGTAATGTGACACCTTTGCTAGCTGACGTTTTTGGGTTGGTAACAGATAACAATGGCTATAAAACTACATGTTGACCCTGAGAAGGTAATCTGTTATAATTTTATTCTTATATCATGCATCCCAAGCTAAATCTGCGTTTGATCAAGTGCCACAAACACACAGAGCATGATCCAGGTTTGTTTTGAAGTCATATAATCGAGCATATTATCATATTCTAACAATGGGCCAGAAAGAATAGAAGATGATCTTTGTTCTCATCTGAGACACAAAAAAGACACAAAGTGCAAATGTGGAGGCCAAATAATAAAAGTATAAATGTCTGGATGTTGTTCATGGGAAAATTCACGGCAATAAAAGTGTATCACTTGTCAGCTTGCCTACAGGCTAAAGTGACTGGCTCCTTTCCCTGGAAAGACACACCTGGTGCGACCGACCTGCCTCTTGTGTGCGGCTGCAGTTTCCCTTTATAACTCAAGCCAAAGAGGGCGGTGCTGTGCTCCCGGAAAGGGATCATGTTGGCAACTCCTGACTCCTGAAGTCCTTTATTACTGTGTTTACCTATCAACAGGTGTTATATACCAGAATCAGGTGGTTGCAATTGCAAACTTTTTGAAGAATTGCCCAGTCTTGCCTTGCAATGATCTGAACCGCAGCTAAATATAAAAAGTAAAAGTATTTTTATGCAGCAAGCAGCAGGCTATTATACAGCAAATCTGTTATATTATTAGCCAACAATATATCACTTGAATGTTGTCACTTTGAGAAGTATTTTAATGTTTTGCCTGCTAATATTGGAGCTAATTTTCAATTAATTTTGGTTCTCATAATTGCTGGCTAGCTTAGCTTAGCATAAAGACTGAAGGCAGTGGGAAACAGCTAGCCTGGCTGCGGTTTCATCAGAAGACAAAAACAAAGTGGTTCTTTGGTGATATTTAACCAGGAGAGTAGCATCATAAAATCTTAATAGCAAACTCTTTCCCAGAAGACAAATTAACCTAATTCTCAAAATGTCGAACTATCTATCTATGTTAAAGTTAAACCAGCCCTATAACTATAACTATATATATATATACTATGCTGAATTATTCCTTATAAAAATGATTCCCACTCTAATTAATTTGTGCTACCTCCGTTTTAATTTAAAACATATTTTAAACAGCTTTTTTAAATCATTATTGAGTGTTATTATTATTATTATTATTATTATTATTATTATTATTATTATTATTATTATTATTGCTGTTGTTACTATGGCAACTTACCTTTACTATGCCTACATTTATTTATTTATTTATTTTATTTCATTTTACAGCTGTTTGAATGTAGTGGCGTTTAAACGTAGCTACCGTTACGTTAAAGCAAAAAAATAAAAAATAGTTCGGCTACCACCTGAGTAAATGTACTTGGTTGTATTCCTCACCAGGGAAAAGTATAAGCTAGTTAACCGATACCAGCCAGCTGCGACACCTGACACCTCAGGTGCGTCGCTTCAGGCCCCGCCCTCCCGGTGTCAGGACCCACCTCGGTGATCAGAGGGACAACAAAGCAGCGCTACACATTAATCCAGGAACCGCAGCCAGCGAGATAAATAAATGAAGCGCCCGACCTAGAGTGTGGATTTGGATTAGTGCGCGATGGACGAGGTGTTTTTTAAGTCGGCGTTACCTGCTCAGGACTCGTTCGTGCTGGATGACAGCAGTCTGGCTCTGCCGGCCGAGCTGACTCCGAGATCCTCGGCTCGAGTGAATTCAAACGACCGGAGTCTGCGCGTGCACCAGCAGGTTCAGCTCACTCTGGCACGGAAGGCAAAGAAGTCTGTGTCCAATGGTAAAGTTCATGTTGACGTTTTCTTCTGTGGCTGTGGTTATAATGTATGGATGTATGGATAAATACAACACACACTCTCTCTCTCTCAGATACACTCACACAGGTATCCACAGTAATGTGTGGTAATTACAGAGGCTGGTACAGGGAGCATTCACATGTCTCCCTCCTAACTATTCAGAGTTACAACAAAGAATAATTGCATTGAATTATATCTAATTTGACCTTTAGTTTTGAAAGCACTGTGGATGATTAAACTATGATATTAAGCAATAGTTCCCGACATTTATTGTTGAATGAACATCGTGACTGGCTTATTGTGTTAATGAGTTGTGAGCATACAATAAAATTCTCAAATTGTTTCATTTTAACAGCTAAAAACCAAAGTCCTCTCTGTAAAGTCACATTTAAAATATGATTTATTTATATCTTTTTTTAAATATTCAGACAGAAAAAAAAAATGTCCATCCCAGATTCTCAAAGTCCAAGGTGATGTCTTTAAATGTCTCTTTCTATCAGTCCAAACTCCAAACATTGAGATTTATATCATTTAAAACAGTAAAAAAAAACAGGGAATCTCTATGTTTAAGAGGGAGAAAAAAGCGCTCTCTGCCATTTTTGCATGAAAAATACTCAAACGATGAATTGTTGTAGCTCTATAAGTGGCCTCCTCTATCCAGGCAGTAAGTAGAACTCAGTGTAGAAGTTTACTATCGTTTGGACTAAATACAGGTATTTTCATGACTGGAATGCATGCTTCCTAGTAGTCTGCCCGTCCAACAGGTTTCTGCAGTTTCATTCATCTGCCTAAAGGGAGACGGATATGACAGCTGACAGAGCTTGAATATGATATCTCCCCCACTAGCCTGCTTTCCACAGCCTTACGTCCTCATTTATTATACATTGGTAGCCTAAATCAAGATAAGGAAGGGTCGGCTGTGAAATCCAGTCAAATATAAATGATATTTTCAGGACAGCATTGATTTTGTTCCATAAAAGATCAGTCTTACAGTGCTGATCAATAGGTGTTTACACAAGATGATTGACCATGTTGGCCTACAAGTCAGAAAGAGAGTTTTTCTCAAATAATCATTATAAAAACACATGAAAAGGTAAAGATGTCCCTCACTTTTTCCCAGAACCAAATTCAGATGTCTTGTTTTATCCAACCAAAAGCCAAAAATAACGAAGAATCAGTCAATTATTTGCTGCCAAAGTAGATCTTGATTAATTTTCTGTCAATTGACTAATTAATTAGTTGACTAATGGTTTCAAATCTACATAAAAATGTGGCCTTTGGGGAGAAATGCTTCACATTGTAAATACTAGGTATTTATTTTATTTGCTCATCCATTTCATGTTGAGCATCTTTCAGTATTTTTTAAAGTGCTATACAATTTTTTGATCAGTCATTTCTTCTTCTTCTTATGAATATATCCATTTTGCGATTTTAAAGTCTGTTTTGGTAACTTTCTGTGTCCTCCCTCAGCCTTCCTCTTGTTAATCCCTCATAATGCAAATGAACACTTTGCTTTGTGTTAGTTTGCTTGCGCTCACAGCACTGCATGTGTTTACTGTACGTTAGTAGCGCGGGCCTGCAGGGTCGGACTCTCCCCCCTGATCTGAGGAAGTGTCAGTGCTGCCATGTGTTTATGTAATTACAGTGTTAAACTGAACACTCTGACAAAACCTCCTCAACTTGTTTCAGGCAGTGTCCATTTACTGAAAAACACTGCGAGGAGCTTTGACGCGACAGATGGACTTTTACCAAACATGAAGGTAGGTGACTGACACACACTCATGCATGCATAAACACACACACACACACACACAATTAAGTGACAATTATCATCTTCTTTGTGTTACTATGGTCCGGAAAATAAATCTTATTGTCCTTTTATGCTACAGCTCCTGACATCCTCTAGCAGTGGTGGAATGTAACTAAGTACATTTACTCAAGTACTCAACCCTATTTCCACATGTGTAACTTTATACTTCTACTCCGCTACATTTTAGAGGCAAATATTGCACTTTTAATCCACTACATTTAGCTGATTGAAGTACTTTTGCTTTTGATACCTTAAGTACATTTTGATGCTGATACTTTTGTACTTACCTAATTGAGTTTTGAATGCAGGACTTTTACTTGTAGTGGAGTAATTTCACAGTGTGGTATTAGTACTTTTACTTAAGTATGGGATCTGAATACTTCTTCCACCTCTGATGGATAGTCACTAAGTGCCGTCAGTTTGATACTGTTTTCTTTGTCCTCTGCTTGAATTTTCTACCATTATAAAAGAACAGCGTGGACATATTGTACGCTGTAATTTGAATGTAGTCAAATAACCTGCTGCTGCTTTATATTCAGAGCCTCCAGGCCAATCAGATTAATCACTGTGCTCTTTAGCCTGACATAGATAGATTATCTTTAGATAGATTATAGATAAACTGAGTTTTTAACAGTGTTAGCTTAAGGTGTATGGAGACCTGAAACTGACTAGTGGTAGAATAAAAGGAAAGTTTTTTCCTCATCTGTTGAGTTGTATTTTTGACTCGTCTGATCACCTTTTACTGTCAGTTTCGGGGCTCCATGTAGATATGCAATTAGCACATTTGGCCATATTGTAAAAAAGAAAAAGAAAAATGTTGTTCATGGCAAATTAGCCGCAGAATAAATAAGGCACAATAATAAACTGCAACCTTCTATTGATCATTTCAGCTATATTACATCTGGGAAGAAATGAATGAATGAATGAATGAAACTTCAGATGTGTGCGTGGGTGGGTGTCGATGTTGGAGTTGGGTTGTGCTGTATCATAATACTTTGTTTAAAAAAAGACAACAAATTCAGTTTAAAACGTATCAAACTGCTGATTGTGTTTCCTTTTCCCAGGTAAACAGATTGGGCCTCACTAACCATTCCTACTCAAGCAGCCATGTACGACCCTCCAGGAGGGTTGAAGTGTCTCCGGCACAGAGCCCAGAGTTTCCTCGCTGTCGCTTTAATTACAGCACCCTCCGTAATGGGACGTACACCCATCCAGGACCCAGTCACTCGCTCAGGACGGGCCCTCTGCTGGACCACTCACTGAATTCATTTCACCGCTACGCCTTCTCAGACGCACCCCGTGTCACACGCCCGCTCGCATCCACATCCGCACACGGATCTGCACACGGGACGTCCCGCCAGAGGTCGTTCAAACAGACCGCAGCACCGCAGCCCGTGTTTGCAAATGCAGCGTTTCAGCAAAGTGGTGAATACGGCTCTCGCTGGAGCCGTAACCAAACTCTTGTCAAACAGGAGAGACACCCCGTGCAGGCACCGAGCGCTGATATGATGCTCGGCGCTGTCCAGCCCGATGAGGGCTTGTCCTGGTTGGCTCGAGTCAGGAGGGAGGGTCAGGGGCTGCGCAGACTGAACTCATACCCGCCCTCGGCCACCAGCATGGAGGTGGACATGGGGCAGCTGGAAATAGAACCCCCCATTCACCCGGTAAAGGCACAGACCCTCATGACGCTGTAAGATCATGTACACTTCACAATTTAATGCTCATGAACCCTATTTAGAGACATTTTGGGATGGTAAACTTTCCACCTTTTCACGCAGGATATCAGAAAACAAGCCTCCAGAGATGACGTTAGAGCGAGCCGTGAACCTGCTGTCCCAGGACAACGAGGAAACGCTGATCAGTGCAGCCACCCTCATACAGAACCAATGTTTCAAGAGTGCCGATGCTAAAAAGATGGTATGTTTTATCATATGGGATCATTTTACTGGCAGTTAAATATCTAACACACAACTCTGCTTACCACATGAGAGTGTTTTTAGATGTTTTCTGGGTTGTATTTGCGTTTTTTCTTCTCCTGGACTTCTTTTTGTACTGTTCAAATGTTCCAGTTTCTCATCTAGCCATTGTTCCGGTAACATCCTTTCATTTCCTGATGTGGTTTGGCTTTGAGAGAGGAATCTCAAAGGGATGAAACATAATGTTTGTTGGCACGGGTAACAAACACAAATGACTTTTTCTGGAGCTTTGTAAACGCCTGTTGCAGCAACTTCGTACCACAACTTAACCCTCAAGATTGTAGTTGGTGTTCCTGCTGCATTTCAACAGACCCAAGCCAAGTTGTTGAGACATTTTGGTTCAAACATCAATGGAGAGAGGGTTCACCTCCAAAATAAGAGAACTACATATTTTTTTACCTTACCTGTAGTGCTATTTTACTAGTGTTTTGATGTGAGTTCTCTAATATCATGGAACTAGATAGCTTGTGGTGCTCCAAATCCCAAAAAAGACACATTTGAAAAACTCAACAGCAATGTCTACTTTGAGAAGTCGTGACCTGGCTAGTCAAGATAATTTGCAGACTTTGTTGTGCGCAGTTTCATGGAGGAAGTATTTTCCTTTTTCCGAGCTACACCTGCCAACAGTATCAGTATCTAGATTGATAAAAAAAAAAAAACACTACAGGTAAAAGAAAAGGCATGTGTTTTAGATTCTAAGGTGAACTCTCCCTTTAAGTATTTCTGTCTTCCAGCCAACCACCATAACATAAGATTTGGCCTCGCTGGGACACTTTGAATGTTGATTTGGTCCGGTAAGGTTTAACAGGACCAATAAACCAGGTGATCTAATTTGGCTATGTCTTCAAAAGTGATATCAGCCCTCTCATGTAGGTAGATGATTATCAAATGACCCTTTCTGAATCTGTTAATCAATAACTCACTCTTGTTTTTAGGTTTATTACCTCAGTGGGATTGGAAAGCTCCTGCAGCTTCTCGACAACGACAACGAGGAGGTGCAGCGCGCCGTCGCTGGGGCTCTACGTAACGTCGTTTACCAGAGCAGCGAAAACAAGATGGAGGTGAAGGAACATGACGGCCTGGCTATCATTTTACATACACTGAAGAGCTGCCATGATAAAGAGACGCTACGACAACTTACCGGTCAGTTGTTGGTTTGATGCACACAAATCCCCACCAACTGCCTTTATTTTCTCGACAGTATATAGATATTCTGGGGTATTAACCAACCTTTTGAGATCATATTTATATATTTCCGTCTCACTCCCAGGTCTGTTGTGGAACCTCTCCTCTCACGACCTTTTGAAGGAGCGTCTCTCCAAAGAGGCCTTGTCGGTCCTCACCCACTCGGTTCTGGTGCCCAGTTCTGGCATCTCTGAAGGCGAGAACCCAAAACACGAGCTCCTCGCTGATGCCGATGCTTTCCACAATGCTACCGGCTGCCTGAGGTACGCTCCTTTGTTAGCTTTGAAACTAAATACTCGCTGCGCTTTTTCAGTGTAGATTAAGCGATTAAAGTAAACAGACACCACGACCAGAGACTCATATTCAGCTCATACAAAACTCAATTCAGCTGATAAAAATAGATTATACTGCACTGATTTTTATCATCAACGCCAATGAAATCATACTCTCTGATCAGAGTAGCATGTCTGCAGAAACTGGTACAGTGAGTTCATCAGCAGTGAAATAGAAGCACAGTTGAGCCTTTGCCTCGTCACTGCGCAGCATTAATTTTATGATATCACAAAGGGCAAGAGTTAACAGATGGCCGAGCTACAGTAATATACAGTATCAGCCTCTGTCGAGGTGAGTTATGAGTAAACAGTCTCTCGACATGGTGTAAGCTGTCATCATCCTTCATCTGACTCCGGCTGTAATAAGAGGCAGGAAATGCTGACTGTATTTCTGTGGAAAGAACTATTAATCTTTGCTTCATTTATGGTGAATCTCGTTGGCAAAAACCCAGTAAAAGGAAACTGAAAGGAGAGAACAAACAGCAGGACAGCTGCTTGATGATGGGATGAGGAAAATTCTAGTTTAGGTTATCACATCTTGATGAGACTTAGACCCTGTTTACAGTTGGCTTTAAAATGCGTCTTGGGTGATCGAGAGAGTGCCAAAAATGAGAACAAACGGGATGAAAAACTCTTTTGTAACCCAAGCCATCACACAACTAACTCTAAATTTAAAAAAATAAATAACAAACTGAACAGTTAGGATACACCCATTGCATTGTAACGTCATAATGGTCCTGCCCTTATGCACTTATCCCCTTTCAGTGTTATTATTTCCAGAATGTATGTGATCGTGTTTCATATGTCTTTTACCTGCCTGCAAAGCAAATTTCCCTCAAGGGACAATAAAGTTGAAGTTGAAGTTGAAGTCAGATAACAATTAATTTTTTTGTATTTAGCTTAACACTTGTGGCTTTCTGAGGTTGTATTTGTGCTAAATGCTAACGTCGTCTTGTGTTGGACGTTTGCCAATGATTCTCACATGGCCTTATAACGTTAGACAACAGTTCTACCTGGTTAGGTTTAGAAAAGTTCATGGTTTTGGTTAAAATAAGTATGTGACGTCCAATACAACTCAATGTGGACTTTTGGTAGCACACAGGACAAGAACAGCTGGGCTAGATGGGAATGTCATTTATTTAACAAATGGTTGTTAAGATATTTCATTCAAAACCACATTTGTGAACGTGAGTTATTACCATGCATGCAGGTAGCAACCAAAAACAACAACAAGCTAGGCTTACATCAAATATGTACAATCATTTAATACATTTATAGCACAAACAAAACATATTGGCTGCTTGTGATTTTGGCAGTTTCTTCCTCCAATGATCAGTTCAGTGGCTACTAACTACACCATCACATAAAGCCCAGATGAAAACTGATACTGCTTTCTCATCAAGCCTTAATAGATCAGTAATCCCCATCCTATTTTTATACAACATCTCTACTGTAATGACATCGTGTTAAACCGTCTTTTATCCGCCGTGGTCTGACATTATGTTTCATACTGTCTTAACTGTGAAGACATATAACATCTCCCTGTTTACAAAGCAGGAGATATCAGACGCACGGCTCCCCTGGCAACCACAGCCGGGTCAAATGAGTGAAAGACTGAATTATTCATCGCGCTCTCTCTCTTCTCTCCTCTCCGCTCCGCTGCACTGAAATCACTAGGTCCTCACCGGCCCAATGTTATCAAGTTCTCCTAATCATGTTCTCAAACCTTTTGAGCTCCCTGTGGATGAGAAAAAATTGAAGAGTCCCTTTCTGATTCGCACAAAGGAGCTGTTGTGTGGAGTTAGAATGTTAATTGTTGGATTACATAAAAATGTTTTGTTGTTTGACATGATTGCTGCTGGCTTCGGAAAGGCCGGAGATCCAAAATCGTGCTTCCATTGACTTGTTATGATTATGTTGTTGACAGAAGGGGATTTTTTTGTTTCTATCTGTCTTACTACAACGTGGGAATTCTCCGTCATCAACACTGCTGACTTCTCTAATATGGTTCAGTTCACACGTCACATTACTTATTATTGTTTTGACTGTTTTTGTTTCCAGAAATCTGAGCTCTTCGGGTCCAGATGGCAGGAAAGCAATGAGGGATTGTGAGAATTTTATCGACTCTCTGGTCTACTACATCCGGGGAG
>CAFUXE010001481.1:249594-291391 GCA_903364295.1 Serranus cabrilla | reverse complement strand
AAGTTTTTTTTTTAGAATTTCTGATTCAACAACATTCAAACATCTAGAATGAATATGTTGAAATGATACTAGTTCATGTAATACTAATACCACATTGACAGTTGACAGGAGTGTTTCTCATGTCCAGCAGGGGGCAGTGGTGTAGCATAGATACAACTACTCATCAGTCACCTCGATGAAGAGACAGAAAGATTTAGTTTGGATCTGTAAAGTTGTCCCCAAGTGGTAATTTGTTCCCACATAACATTTATTTTTCCCATTCATAAACTTGATCCCACATGTTTCAAAGTGGTTTAGCCCTCAGATTAAAACCCTAAGCCGTTCTATTTGAGGAACTCAACTCTGCTCTTTCCTCTTTTTCGCTTATAATCTCTAATTCACCCACTTTGTGAACTATTTCGGTGACAAAGTCCTCGATTTTCAAGCCTTGGTTTTGGCGCAAGGAGAGAAAAAAAGCTAAATCCTTTTAACAAAAGCCTACTTGTCTCTCCACAGCTTATGTTGCTCTGAGAATTGGTCAGATTTCTTATTTCACAAGAAGAACCCTGTTCTTTTGTAATGGAATTAATTAGGTGACCAGGGTTACAGACAAAAAATATCGGGGATTAATCGATAAAAAATCAACACAAACACATGGATGGATTACTGAGCACAAAGTGTCAGCTCCCCGCTGGCCTTCACATGTAGTGTGTTACTCAAACAGACACTTTCCAACCAGGTAGAGACTCAAAATGACCAGACAGAGACACTAAAAGACTACACAAAGACCAAAACAGTGACTCAGAGACTCATAATAACTATGAAAATGGGCAAAACAACTATAAAGAGGCACAAAATAACTATAAATTACACCAAATTACTAAAAAGGCCAAAAACCACAACCACAAGTAGACACACAAAAAACAAAAATTACACAGGGCTACAAACTACAAAGATACACAAAATGACTACAATGAACACAAAACAACAATGATACGTCACATGACTACAAAGAGACAGGAAACAACCACAAGGAAACAGAAAATAATGATCAAAATGTCCAAAACAACTACAAAGAGATGCCTCCTCACCACAAAGATACATAAAACAACTACAAGGACAGTGAAAACAGCTGCAAAGAGACTCACAATGACTATCAAAACTAGCAAAACAACCACAAAGTGACACAAAACAATCAAACAACAAACAAGACACAAAATGACCACAAGGAGGCTAAATAATTATGAAGTCTGTGTGTCCCACTGCTCTGTGGGAGAGATTTGCATGTCTGTGCCCAGGGGTCCTTTGTCTCATGCTCATAATTTTCAGCCCTCAAAAGTGCCAAAGATAAGATGCTTGTTTTTGTCGTTATCTCTCGGTGTGTGGGGGATTAACAGCCCTGAACCCTGCAGACCAACACAGAAATAAAATATGTCCAAAACACCAAAATAGCCGACAGTAACAGGTGTCCAGACACATGAGAATGGGTTTGTTTACTGGAGCAGAGTGGGGTGAAGTGGACCATGCTGGGGCTGTCACATAACCGCTGAACATGTTTAGTGGACAGAGTTCAGGAGAGAAAGACAGAAAGAAAGAAAGGGTTCTTTCAGAGGACCAGCAGCAGTGGAAAACAGGCTAAAAGAGAAGCAACTTTTTTCCAACACTGACGCCATTGTCACAGGGGTGTCAGCACTCAAATTTTTTTCCACTGACATAATCACTCAAGAGCATTTTGGGTTGAAAATGAAGTGATATTTTGTTGCAGAGCATTCCATGGTTTCCTGCAACTGCATGTGCTTTTAGCTCTCTGATCTGTTGGGAATGTGAGGAATGAAGTACCACCCTGTAATGTCACAAAGTCAGACGCAGTGTGATGCGTGTTTTCAGTCAGGACCAGACGGTTTTAAGTAGAGAGCTCACTTAAAAAGTACCCGAGGCTGCAGCTCGTTGTGTTTAAATTAAAAATGTTTGATCCAAATTAGAATGTATTTTAAATGTATTTTTGACAAAAAACGTTTCAAACAAAACTCACATAATAATAATAATATAAAAATATTTACTGTCAACTCTTTTGAATCCTATTAATTTAATTTTTATCTTATTTATTTATTTATTTTTATTCAATTGTCTCTTTTTCATCTTTTTTGTGAGGTTATACTGTCATCGTATTATTGTGTTTTTATGTGTATTATTATTTTTGCATTTTGGGTAAAATAGTAAGAATTTGCAATTGATTGCTTACTGAAGTGAGAATAAATATTTTTTTAATTAAAATAAAACTTCACAAAGAAAAAAACAACAAAAGATATTTAAAAAAATATATTGTTCTTATTTTATGAATAGGAAATATTCATAATTATGTATCCTGTTTGCTGTATAAAGCAACACAAACAGGTTTAAAATGATTATAATCTTGATGAATTTGAGTTTCTCCTTGTTAACGAGCTCAGCTGTGGACGTGCCTGCTGCTCGTTATCACTCACAGCTTTCAGCTGAGCTGAGTTTTTAAAAAGCCTCAGTCTGCTGCAGCTCCTGGTCACTCGCTCTGTGGCTGAGAGGCTGTATGTTCTGGGTTTTTGTTTGCCTCCTTTTTTATTTTGCATTTTAGCTTAGGAGTCAACCCCAAGCAAGCCCCTCTTTCCCTTTTGGCACACACCTTTCTTTTTGAAGAACCCATGTCCCCCCTGAAGCCTGGTTATTTTCTCAGCTTTGTCCCTGTCAGTGTTTGAGTTAATCCCTGTCTTGGGGAGCAGCAGAGCACTTGGTCAAAGCACAACTAATTAAAAACACTTTGCCAGATGACGAGCATCCTGAAATTCACTCATCAGCTGGCAGAGACAAAGCAATCATTGAGTCCAGGGGGCAGAGCGCTGAGATCGTATAGAAGTGGGACAAAAGTGTAACAGTCCCCGAGGTGGAGCAAAACTTCCCAAAGCTGTGCAGTCACACACAAATGAACTACCTGAGACATTTAAAGACTTAATGAGAGTTGAAAACCTGAATGATAATCAGGCAATGTCAATGAAAGAGATGGGACTTATGATGTCTGCTCAACCTTCAGAATTGAGCAGACAACCCAACACGATGGGTTGCAAAACAAAGCTGAGGGGTTGCAAGAACATAAACAGGACAAAAGCTTAAAAACATTTTTATTCTACCAAACGTCATGGTTCTTTTTTCAGACTGTCTTTAAATCTTTATCTCATCTTTCCTGAAATGCACCCAAAAAAGCACCCCGTTGCATGACATAACCACTGCATGTGTCTTGAAGGGGTGACGCCGAGTATTCAGTGATTTGATGTAAGGAGCCTGATTTGACTGCCAACACGTGGTTATGAAACAAAGCATCGTTCCATTTAGGTTATACGAGGGCTCTGAATGTCTGATTTTATATAGAGTTGCGGGCATATTCTCCTTCAATGGAAAGACAAGAAGTCCCCGATTCTTTATTCTTGGCTAAAAGACTTGAAGTTCTTGCTTTACTTACCATACCGTGTTCGAGGAAGTTCCGATATAAAAAACTGGGATTGTAGGAGGAAGATTAACATGGTTTATCTAGTATTAAAGAACAAACAAGATAATTTCTAAGAATTTAAATTTAGGTGCTATCAGTCGCCCGATTGTTAGATTATTTTGAACATGATAAAACTGGGTATCATGCACTTTTAAATGTACTTTTCATGTATATTAATAACCCAATAAATATACATGAAATAAAAAGCTTGGTTTAACCCAGTAATCATGATACATATAACCTATTTTGGTTCGGCATACTTAGCATGATGTAACCCTAACTTCTGGTGAATTTAGGAGAAATCTGCAGATGCTAAATAAACACCTAAATATGTATTTTCGATGTTTTCTTTCCATTAGTCTGATAGAAGACATGTTATGGAAGAAATCTCAAAACGGACAAGTACATGACAAAAGAGGAAAGACTTTCAGTAATCTTTGAGTCTTTGGGTAGACCACAATTTAATCTGATGTGCCAGGTTAAGTTTCAGATGTCTCATGTGACTTCAGAGTGGTTTAAAAGTCAAGAACTATACTAGTAAAATATGTAAGACATGAAGTAGAGGAGAGAACATAACTTCACTCCTTGGAAAGCCAGGAGGGAGCCAAGGACTGCATGTACTTGAGAAGGATTCCAGCAATGAAACCTGATAGATGCAGTCAGCCAGGTAGAAAGACACCATATGCAGTTAAATTCTCAGATCTCGAGGACGCGCCGGTGCCAACGAGGAGCCGGCTGACTGTGCCAAGCGCAGCAGACGGGTCAAGGAGGACGAGGGCCGGGAAAAGTCAGGCAGCATGAGAAGTGTGGAGTCCGGAGAGATGCTCGACTCGTGAATGATTGGGGTCAGGGAGGATGTGTTGTGACGGGTGCAGAGAAGGCATTCGGAGGGATGAGAAAAGGATCAAAGCAGTGATTGTGGTTTGTAGGACAACAAGAAAAGGTCAAGAGCACGCTTCTGGTCTTGACTCTTGGCAAACACAGACAGCTACACGGATGTAAGAAAAGGCAGAGGGGCTGATAGAGGGACACGATGCGGCGGCCAATAGAGATTTGGGTTCTTCGGGACACAAACTTTTGAAGTGACTGCTGAAGTGAAACAAAGTTAATTTATTCTTAGAATAAAACGAGCAGTAAATCATCTGATGTCTTAAGAGTATGCACTGCAAGTCTTTTAACACAAGGTTACACGGCCCAGGACTGTGACACCAGCTACTACTGAATCCATTAAAGCCTGTTTAGACTACCTCATAACTAAATAAACCAAGAAACATCTTGGTTAGCAAGAAAAGAAGCATAACTCGATTGTCTAGATGGTGGATCTTCTTTATGGCGGTGAAGTCAAATAAACACCAAAACATCACCAAACACCAAATGTACTTAAAGCATCAAAAGTAAAAGTACTCATTATGCAGAATGGATCCACTGAGATACCTATGTTACATTCCACCATTGCCTATATGGTAATTTTGGCTGGAAACGTGCCAATACTTTTACCTGTTTTCATTTTTTTAATCGTAGTGTGAAAGTGTGACCTTGCTAGCTAAAATTGTGTTATTCAGCTGAAAGCATTTCTCTGTTTGAGGTGTGTTGTGTTATTTTTGTAGCATGTAGTTTTACATCTTCCAAGTTTGGATCATTTCAAAGGGTTTGATCAGTTCTTTATTAGACTTACATCTTTTAATCTTTCTAAATGGCAAACTAACTAAGTAAATTAAGTTAGTGATGCAACAGTTCGCCTACAGCTGGAGTTAAATAAAACTAATCTTTACGGAAGAGAGAGTTTGTGTGGTACACCCTGTTTTAATTCAGTAACACATAAATCTCCACTTTAAGCACTTTGCTGCTCTAAATTTGAACTCAGGAGGAGCTGGTGCAGCACACACAGGTGTTCCCACTTGTCCTGGCTGATTACACCTCTGCTGCTCAGGTTTGGTCTAATGAAGCAAAGTGACAACAACTGTCAGAGCACCTCAGTGACTTTTGTTCATATCGGGCAGAAATGATGCTTCTGTCTCTCACCTTTCTCGCCAAAAAAATGCTGTATCTACACAACAAAAGTGCACATGTTTTAACTCTGTGATGAATTAAAATCTTTGCTTTACGTTGTATAAGCAGAAGCCTGACTATAGCAGGCATTTAGTTTGAAAATGCGGCTTTAAATCCTGAAAGCATCTGTCAAACCACCGCCTGTGAGAAAAACATCAATCACATGTGGGTTGATTGTCACAACAGCTGAAGCACATGTTGAGGATTAATTGCAGAGTTTAGTCCTGAACTGATATATGGACCTACAACACTGGAGAGAATGAGTGCTATTAAAATGAAAGCTAGCTTCAAGCAGAACCATATTGTAGTTTTTATCAAATTTATGACTCATGTAAAGACATTTGCAGACGAAATGAGTTTGCGAGAGACTGCTTAATTGAGCGTCTAAGAGCAGATTAAACAGTGGCAGGAGCTGTTGTGGGCAAATGTTGTTAAAATGGAAAATGCTACTTTTTTTCAGTCGCCTGCGTCATGTCGGCTCTGAAATTTACAGTATGCTGAAAAGCTGAAGGTCGTGTGTGATTCTGCCTGATCAGCACAACAGGCGGCTGTCATGATTAATGCTCTGAAACATGAAGACACGCGTGTGTTGGCTGGAATTTAAATAAGGAAAAACACACACAATCTCACACCTTTTTTATATATATATATTATTTGGAAATGAAACAAGCTGCTGCTCTAATAAGACAAATTAAATGATCACAGCAGTGACTTTTAAAGGTTATTGGTGCACAAAGACTGTTGCAACAGCACCATGAAACGCAACAGGACTTGAAAAATGTCTGGAGTAGGAATACAAACACATTACTGGAATCACAGGAAATAAATCTCTTCTTAAACTCTGACCAAACCTTCAGTGTCCATCTACTCCAATGCATGTTGTGCAGCTTTGCATACCTCAAACCCACAGAACTGTGTTTAAATTCTAGTGGAGATCCCAAAATTTCCGAAGATGCCAATTAGACTGTATCTTTAGGAAAGTGTGTTTGTGGGATGATGCACTCCATATTTCACACTGTCACGTGATTTAGTTTTTTTCTTCTTTTTCTGAATCTAAAGGAGATCGACAAGATTAAAGAGGTGAAATCTTTGCAGAGCACTCTGTGTGTGTATACTCTGAGATGTTTTTGACTTGCAGATTGGAAAGATACGAGCTCTGTGCCCGCTGTTGCTATTTTTAGCTCTGAAATCTGTGCACAGCCACTTTAAGATGTATACCTGAGAGCAGGATTTTGTGACATCACAATTAGTTTGAAGCCAATCACGGTTCAGTATGACAACTTCGACAACTTGAAGGCTCCAGTGCACATGCAGCGTACGCTCTGCTCCAGATCGCAGACCTTTTCTTTTTACTTGAAGTACATACTGCAGCTAACCTTACTGAGTACATATTGTATTTATTTTTAATAACCTCTTTACTTTTAACCTATTTTGTTTTGTTTTTACGAATAAATTGCATTGATTTTGAGAGCTTCTACTTTAATATAGTTGTACTTATGCAATGAAGAGATTCTGATTCTGATTGCACCTTGAACTTTGAACCTTTTTACTAAGATATGCTGCACAGGTGAACACTGACTGTGGGGGGTCAGGATAGCAGTGAAAGCATGTTAGCTTGCATCCTCCGAACTGCGATAGGATGCAGTAGTACATCCTGGTATTTTTGGAATACTGCGTTTGATTGCGTAATCTGTGATGGGACAAACTCAGTTTGTTCTGCCATACTAACTAGTGTGGTAGTACAGGATTTTAAATGCACCCAGGGACATCTTGTAGCCAGTAGCTAAAGGTTGGAAACAAATATTAATTTGCTTATAAAATGTTTGAAGAGAGAAGAGAGTTGAGTAAATACAGTCAAACTTTAAACAGTTTATTCAACTACTCGTTTTTGTAAAACAAAAAAAAAATCAATCAAAATGTACTAAAGTAAAAGTACTTCCTCTGCAAAATGGCCCCAATCCGATTGTTATTTATATATTTAAAATATATTATCGGATTATTCAATTATTCGGGGTTACTCTGAAAAACAAACCAAAAAATAAATTACTCACAAAAGATTTTTTTTCAAGTGAATGCAAAACGCTTCCATAAAAAAACAAAGCCACGTGAAACAAAAACCCTTAAAATAACAGAACACATGGGGTGAGAAGGCTACAGATGTGAAAACTTGCTCTTTATGTGACCCTGAAAACGCTGCTTTTTATCTGAACACACACACACACCGCCTCTTTCTTGTGTTTGATCAAACCCCCTCCAGCTCCATCGTGACTGCAAACTGCACCAGAGCTGAGCGGGTCTCCGGGTCCATTTGCGTCGCCAGTGCGTTGCAGCTTTAAGCGGTCCATCATGCCTTGCGGTGTCCCAGTTCAGTTCCGATGCAATTTACAAGCAGCACTTTGGTCTCCCCCTCACTGACGGCCGGATCAGCGGGCTAACAGGCGCAGCGGCAGATGTTCAGAGCCGCATGTCGGATGTCCAATAACCGGACGGACGCGTGTTTACATCCATAGAGGCGGGATGTGCGCGCAGAGATCCCTCTGATGCGGAATACACAGGATCCCCCGCATGTAACCCGCAGAACATGCACCGGAAAGTAGCGGATTTTATCCCAGAGAGAAACACTGAAGCTACAGCACAACAGAAGAGTTTCCAGTGATCTGCTGCTGTAAACAGGTATGTTGTTGCACAGACTGCAACAGCCTCTGCTGGGACCTGAATGCGTCAACATTTAAAAGCTGCTTCCATGAAAACAGGTTGTAGGCTGGTAAATAACCTCACATATAAGGTTTTATAGTGAATATTCTTCTTATTCTATCTCTATGACACACACAAGGGATCACACACACTGGTCAGCTGTAGTTGCATAACTTTACAGTCAGATTTATTCCTGTTTTTTTAAAATCCTGCACTAATGTGGCGGGCAGTTTTAAGTTTATACTTCACACAGGAATACATCCTTAAATGGAGCGATGGTGCTGTTCCACATGGTAACATACTTGATCTATGAGCCAGCAGGAAATGAGTGAGTGGTCGGTGTGTGTGAGTGGATCCACTGAGTCCTGCGATGATGAATCTCTTAATAGAGTTGAGCAATAAGCGCTCACTCAGCAGTGGCTTTAATCAGAGTTCCTTCAACTGAGTCATACAGCCACAGTACGAGAGGAGAGAGTCCTTGAAGCACAGTGTGATGGACGCAAGGGCAACACTCATTCACAGGCTGTGTGTGTAGTGGGAATACTGTGCAACACAAAAATAATAAGATATTAGTTTCTTCACTTGTGCACAGGGAGATTTATTTATAGGCATTTGAGGTGTTGTTGTGCAAACAGAACTTGGCTTCTGGAAACTATTCTTCTTGTGACCTACAAAATGTATTTCGTTTTTAAAGACGCATATGTTTTAAAGAAATGTCGTACTTCTTTCAACAAGTAACCTCTTTTATGATTCACAGAAACGTACATAAATTAGAGATCAACTTGTCGGATTGAAACGTAACTGTTGCACTTTTTAAACATGTTGTTAATGTTGTGAAACAGCTGCAGGATTTGTAAAGTGTTGGCACCAAAATTACATGGTTAGGTTTAGAAAAAGGTTGTGGTTTGGGTTAGGGTTACATTCAGCGTTAAATATGATCTGTAGCTTGTAGTTACATTGACCAGTACTCCTTTGAAATACAGCTCTTATATCTCAGTGGGACCTTTCTGGCTAAATAATAACAATAATTAACAAATCAGTTCTTTCAGATATAAAACCTCAATGTTTATTTTCATTTTCACATCGGAGACAAACAGCAGTCTCCTGGGTGAAAGTTGTGATTCACACGGACTTTGTTGCTCTTTATACTACGTCACCTGACTTTCTCCTTTGTACACTTCGTAATTACTACGACCGCTGGAGGTCACCACCTAATAAATATTCATACAGGTCGTTTTAAGCTGTTTGATGTTGACGAATGAATTCATTATCCTGAACCCTTTCCCTAATAGATGTTTCATGTCAAGTAAAATTATTTGACTTGATAAATAGGTCTGCAATCCAACACAATCTAACACATGTGCTGTGTTCAGATTTCCTTATGCAGTGACTTCTCTCAGCATCCTGTTCATTTGTGTCCCTTTAACAACAAGCTGAACATCAAAGCTCCATTTTAAAGCCCTTGGTTGTGTCTTTTTTCTTCCCCTCAGTCATTTACATAATCCAACTGATTAAGTGATTTCACAATACACAGCTATCTAAACTAGTAAACATGTATTTCCATCTAGTTTGGCCTCAACGTGTGCTCCTAAAAGCAGAAAAACTGTCATCTAACAGACTTTAAATCCAGTCCAGACTCCCCCTCCCACCACTTCCATGCCTGCTAAGCTCCGAGTCTTACAGGGTTAAAGGCTTATTGTCTCCAGCAAGCTGATTAGTTTTAACTTTTGAGACTGCAAGGTGGTCAACCAGTGTCAGCACGGTGATGGTTCCCAGCACATATAGAATAAACACAATGCTAAGCTGGATTTTAAATGTGTAACAACTTATTTCCTCTCATGATAATGGAAATTGCAGCAGTTGAAATGTTTCCAATGCTTTAAAATGCCCTTCAAATGGCATCCATGTTAAACTCCACTGCTTGTTTGTTCACATGGAAATCTTACATTGTACCTCACAGAGAGGATGGTTGACACTTCCTGAATGGAAAGCTTTTCTGTGTGATTCCCACCTGAGTCTTTTCACTCAGCTCATTCCATCTTTTTGTTTAACCTGCAGCCACCTCGCTCTCCTCAGCTGACAGAGCTGATGTGGTATTAATCTCCTCTGAGTGCTCAGTTTAACACAAACACACTGAAGCAGAGGGCGTAAATGGGAAAAGTTTCAAGTTTTTTGTTAGTCGTGTTTCCCTCAACACATTTCTATGTGCATTTTGAAGATTTGCCTGATGGAAACACCAAAAATTGCTAAGTTTAAAAAATGTGCATAAATGGTTTTTACGGTCGCTTGAGGTGGTTTTTGTCTTTTTCTCAAAATAGTTAATGCGCTCAAAAGGAGATGGAAAAAATTTTTTCCAAATAAGTTCCGATGGAGCGAACACTGATCAGCTATTTTCCGAGCCAACATGTCCAATTAACCTCTTTTTTATGTAGTTCTGTAGTCTCTCTAATGCATTCTCTTCTTCTTCTACTGTTTACTGACGGATTAGCCTACAGCAATACATTACACTGGCATCTTCTGACCAAAGTACGTTCATGCAGCTTTGTTTATTTGCTCCAAACCAGTCGATCTTTAATGCAATGTTTCAAAAGTTTGCTTCAAAATTAGCTTCAACTTTCTTGCAGAACAATTCGTTTGGACTGCAAATCTTAGATCTCAGACTCCGTCCAGCAGTGTGAATTTTAATCTGTTTAACAAGAAACACAAAGTAAACAAATCTAAAATGTAGAATAGTGCAAAATTAAAATATAGGGATAAAATAGGGCTGAGTATAGGCCAGAACCAGGCAATACAATACACATCATGATGGGAATTATAATGCAATATATTGCAATACAGTAAGCAGGATAACATAAAAGCATGAACCTAATATTGCAGTACTTATATGTATCGATACTTTCCTACAGCCCTAAAATGAAATCTGTGAAATGATATCTTTGGTAGACTGTAGAATAAATAAACTGCAGATTGAAACATGAAATTGGACCAAAGCTGACAAGTTATTTTAATATCTCCATCATGATCCAGTGTGGACTAGCAGTGTGTTCAGTGGAGGGGAAGAGAAACAGGAAGGAGCGATGCTGCTGTATGATACGAGGCTGCGTGCCAACTCAGAATCACAAAGTCATGAGCTGATTACTGCGAGGGCCACTGAGCCTCCACCACAGTCCATCAGGAAAAGTGACATTTTGTCTGAGGACGCAGGTCAAATCCTAATTTAATTGGCTTTGTATATGTGAAATACCTGCTGACATCAGCGTTTCTCGTGCCGCAGCTGCATGGATGGTAACGTGGCTCAGACAGAGAGAAATACCTGAACTATCGGATGAATCGACATGAAATTTCATACCGCATTCATGTTCTAAAAAATGTATGATATATTTTATTTTATGATATAATCTTAGTGCACTTACACAACTGACTAGAAATGACTAAACATAACATAAAATGCTGAAAAATGAAAAAAAAAATCATAATTATGATTATTTTGGTCAAAATTGACTTGACGAAAACTGTTATCATTTACTTTGCAAGAAAAATTAATCTTGTCTTTTTAAGAGTGGATTTTCTTTAAACTTCAAATATAATTCAACTGAAAAACAAATTTAAAAAAAAGAAAAAAGATAAATAAATAAAATAAAAAATATATAATGTATACATGTATGTCAATTATATATACATGTTTAAATAAATAATAAACATTTACAGCCCTGAACATACTTGTGTGTTTAAAACAATAATAATTCTGCAGTAGTTGTGTGTACTAAATGAGGTGTGTGACTCCAGCTGCAGTTCTGTGGTTCACCTCCTCCACAGACCAACTCTGAGTGATCCGGCTCCAACACCCGACTCACTCACTCGTGAGTTTAAAGGAAGCACACACCTCCACGTCTCCTCAAAGCCCACATTCAGAGGACACAAAGAGGAAGTGGCAGGAAAGCACGGGTTGCTTCTTAATTGTTAGTGATTGTTTGGTCTACTTTCCCATACCGTGCCCTCCAATCAATCCAGTCATCTGTGTAAGGCCTCGGACAAAGCCAGAGCTGTGTCGCCATGGTGAGGGATTGTTTGCATCCAGTCATGCCGCGAGCCATGTGGGCTCACACACACACACACACTGCAGCATGCTCTTTTGTCTGGGTGCCACTTGTTTCAGTGGACCCCCTCCCGCTGCCTCAACCTCCTTGTTGCTTTAAAAATTGGTCCCGGATTGCGTCATTGTTGTTGTTGAACGGCTCACTGCTGCTGCTTTAAAACGTCACGTTTTCTTGATGCAAAGTCATAAAAAAACGTCTTTACATACAGTCAGTTAGTAGTAGTAGTAGTAACACGATTTAAACCTTGAAATTACACACCAAAACTGAATTTTGTGTTGCCATTCTGTCCCCCTTGTTAGTTGGAGTTATCGACGCCCTCGATCTGTATTTATTATGAATCCTGAAACTTTGACCCAGAACAAGGGTGCCCTAAAGCTAGAGAAGAGGTTGATTGTTAGTATAGTATGCAAGCAAAACTGGATTTTGCTGTATCTTTGCACGTAATCTAAAAGTGTGTTATTTGTATGCAGATTTGTGAGACCGGTTTGTAATTTAAGCAATCAACAGCACTGTAGTAACAAAATCATTGAAATGATGTAAAAAAAAAAGTCTGGCAGAAAAAGTTGCCTGACACTTATAGATAAATATCAGTAAACAACCGTAATTTATATTACAGATTTCTTTAAAAATACAGATAATACACAGTGAATATTTGTATTCAAAATATATATATCTGTAGGTTTGTTAAGTGCTGGGCAACTGCCCGACCGTTTTTAACAATTCCTTTTTACATTAGAATTAAATTTCTACTTCAAGAAAACAGAAAGTTGCCTTAATTTTACAAATATAAATCTATAATGTCCCAAGATATTACATTATTTGCATTTAATGTAGATAAAACAACAAAAACCTGGAAAAACAATACAGTAAATATCTGGAAAACAACTTTTTTTCTTTCTGCACTGTGAGGACATTTCATAGTGATCTCTGTTGTTTTTTACCCTCTTCACCTGCAGATGTGTGGAATATCTTTGAAGGTGTTTTCTCAAGAATCTCTGTTTGTTGCCTCTCGTAGAAGTAAACCAGGGTCAGAGGGTTCAAACTGAATCGATGAGTTTGTTAAAGTGTAATTAAGTGATTGAGTGAGGAAGCACTGGACTGAAGCAGGAAACGATCCCTGGCAGGTACAGAGCCGCCAGCCAGGTTGGAGATGAAAAAGTATCGTACCTGAGGCCTGAAATGATCGTATTTTGAGGAAAATATTGCACATAGTTTTACAAAACGTGCATTTCTTTGACATGCCTATAAATCTACCCACTTGTATTTATTTTATTTCAAGCAAGTGGACTTAGTTGTGAGTCATGCTCATTATACTGTAATATGATCCAAACATGATTCACTGGAATGAGGTCAGGTGAGAAAAGTGGCACAAACACAGACGTGGGGTCCATATTTTACTACTCAGCTGTCAAGTTCAAGTTAAGTAAATGCATGATGTTTCAAAGTCAGCGAATAATCATGTTAAATACTTGTGATTGACCAAAATAACCCAGATTATTGCTCTTTGTACCTTTTTTTTAAACTCATCTCGGTTATTTAAGGGCCTCCCAGCTGTATTTTAGCACTGATCCATCTCATAAATGACCATGCCTGTTGTAGGAAACATAAATAAGAAACACTAAGCCGTCCCCTCCCTGGCTCTGCCTTCCTGTGGCATCCTGAGAATGAAACTTCAGGGGAGGCAGACTGAAGTCACGACTAAGTTTAGCTCGACGGTTTATAGCCCAGACGACACAGTATTTATGTCTGAAACCGCACGGCTGCAGCAAAAGAACCACAAATGTCAGCCTCAACAGAAGCTGTACACAGATAACTCCACCTGAGCGTCCCTGCAGTGCCTCCGTCTGCAGGACGCTGAACTTTCCCTGAATGGATGACTGCGTGAAGGCTTCAGCATGCAGCTGGAATGTGAAGCATCGCGTCCGTGTGTTTATTAATCTGTGACTAATGGAAAAGGAAATTCCAGCAGCTCCGGCACCTTTCCCACAGGTTCTGCAGTTCTTCACTGTGGGGATGTGAAGCTCGGCCTCGCACTAAATATGGAACGTACACGTTTACGAGCGAGCCGAACCAAAATAGAAGCACACGTGTTGCGGAATACTAATTTGTGTACGCTCACCATGCAGCATGTATGATTTATTTATTGGGACTGTAGCAGCGGGGGCTTCAAAGTGACTGTGATTTCAGATCAAAGACAAACCAGAGTCAAAGTATGGAAATAGATGATGAAAATTCAGAACAATAGTAGCAACGGCTGCAGTGAGAGAGACACAGAGGTGGCTGAGCCTCTTAGTGATCCCAGCGTTGGAAGTTATTAGCAGGGTAAAGAAAATCGAAGCTTGTTTCCAGGAGGAAACAGGCTGCAGCGGGGAAGCTGTTAGAGCTGTTGTGCAGAGAATTCGATTAGTCTTACATTGACATAATGTGACCTTACGCTCCCAGGTCACAGCTTCTATATCCTGTTGGGTTCAAGATTTAGATTCCCAGTGAAGTCAGCCACTGAGTGGTAATAAAAAGATGTTTCATCAGAAGGATCAAAGTATGAAAAGCTAACTATAGGCCGACTGAAGATCAGCTGAACATCTGCTTCTGCACAGCTGCCTGCTCCTATAGCTCCATACGCTGCCTCTCATATGCTGTGATGTTTGTGTCAGAGGGCCAGTGGGAGCATGCTGCAGTAGTTGGGGATTGCAAGTACAGTAAGCAGTAAGTTCTCAGGAATACTTCAGAGGGAAATATTGTATTTTTATTGTTGTGGTTCAGTTGGTAGAGTGGAAGATTGAAGGTCGGTGGTTTGATCCCTGACAGTCCACATGGTGAAGTAAGAACCCTATATTGCTCCTGATGCTGCTTTCATCAGTATAAATGAATTCCTGATGGTGGCAGGTGGCACCATGTAGCGTAGCCTCGGACACCAGTATGAATGTGTGTGTGAATGGGTGAATGAGCGTCGTCTGTGATGTTAAAGCACTTTGAGTGAACGCTAAGACTAGAATAGCACCATAAAAGTGCGGCCCATTTACCGTTAGTCCACATACATGGTGGACACAGAATCCCTCTTTCATTCCTTTAACCACCTGCTTGTAAAGTTTGGTGTTGCTAGATTTCCACATTCCCAAAAAAAACAGTTGATAACCAAGTCTTGTATTATTTTTGGCTGACTGGAGGTCAGCCCTACACACGGGTGTGTATGTGACTGAGTCACTGCTTGTCTGCTGTCCTTGTCTGTATTGGCCTGTTTTAAAACACGTCACTGCTGTAAAAACCCAAATAGAGACAATATTCTGAATGCGTTGTACACAACCAAAGAATGCTCCTAAAGCCTGAATAATATCAGCATATCACACATCCTAACTGGAAAATAATATTCAGAATAAGGCCCAAATTCAGAATATCTGAATTAAATCATGCTCTGTACGTGACCTGTGTCAAATTTAGATGTATATTCAAATATATTTGCGTACATGTTACACAATATTCTGTACAGTGTTGTTGTGTTACAGTCAGTGTTGACTCATTTGGATTCGAATAAGGTGAAAATGAATTTGCTGCAGCTTATTTCACCCTGTTTTGATAACAGCGTTATGATGATTGTATCACAGAGGAGTGAATGACTTCAGTACCACATCTCACACAAGTGTGTGTGTACAAACAGAGCGTGTGTATCCGTGTGCGAGCGAGATAGAAGGAGGGAGCAGATTTACAAGCTTGTGTCAACGCTGGCTCTTCCTCCTGGTGTGATTTCACTATCAGCCGTCACCGAATAAGCATCGTATCACAACATTTCAGCAGCAGCTGCGACAGTTTGAAGGCGTCATCACATCTGTTGGGATGCTGTGTGTTGTGAAACCATGTCACGAACCTTTTGTTCGGCTGACAGCAAATTTTGAGCAACAAGTCTTGTTTAGAAATACAGTTTCATGTCTTTTTCACCCCAAAAGAGTCTCTAAGCTTTCTTGTAGAAACCTCAAACCCTTTTTCTACTTTTTTTTTTAATCCAGCTCTCTCTTTATTGTTTCACCTTCACGCTCCTTTTTTCTTGAATTTCTCCCCCCTCCCCTGAGCTGCATTCATGGATATAGTTTCATTTCTTTACCGGGCTGTAACAGGCGTCTGGCATCCTGCTGTATCTGTCTACAGTTACAAATCATCCCGTTCCCCACCAAAGGCAGGCCGTGCCCTTACCAGATGCCTCCAGTGCAGAGGAGTGTGCAGTGTAATGGGGTCTCAGTAGGAAAAGGCCTCGAGGGGGGATTGGTAGTTAAATTGCAGGGAGGGATGGGGGTCCCGTTCCAGCTGTGATGAAGATCGAAGCTGCCTAAATGGTTCGGAGAGGCCTCAAGCGATGTGGAAGTCAAGGATAAGAGCTGAGCTGATGGCCCAGTCAGGAAAAAGGAGCGCTGCTGCCCAGTAGGGTTGCAATAGTCTGAGCATTAGACACCAGCTCCTTCACTGCTCCGTTGCGCTGGCTTGCTGTCGTGGCCTTGCCAGGTTGGTAATGACTGCCTCGCTGCTGAGGTGCTGGTGTCAGCAGTTTGAAATGGCTCTCATCCTGCGTGCATGCAGCCGCTGTGAGCTCTCCTGCACCGACACCAGCAAATGAAAAATATATTGGATGAGGCCTGCTACACGGTCACAATCACTGCACCACAAGTGTGTTCTTGCAGCAATTTATCAGCACTATTACAGGAAACTACTTCAGAAGAACAAGTGTTGTTGAGTTGTTTATTTACAGGAAAGTGGTGTCAATCTGTACGACCAAGTGGCTCAGTTGATGTTAAGCCTTTTCTATCAGTACTGTATTGAGTGTGCTGTCTTATGGTTTTAAAGTCATACTGAAAATAAATAACATGAGGTTGAAAAAAATGGCTTTTGTATAGATATTACAATTGAGTCATTAATTTGCAGTATAGTTTTAAGTGACGTTCTCAAGTAAACTGTAATTAAGAAACAAACTTTTACTGTTTTGCTTCATGTGCTTACTGGAAAAATGAACAGTGACACCTTTGATTGTGTTTTTAATACAACTGAACTCTGAACAAGGATTTTTTTGGTGAACAAAGTGTTGCAATTGGCTGAAAACAATCTGTGAAAGGGTCAAGACAAAAACACAGATGACGGTTTCATGTATATGCATTGCTACGCCTCTGTCCTGATTAAAAAGTCACCATGGTAGTGACTTGTTGATTACAACACCTGCCTTAAAGCATAACCTGCTTTATCACCTATTTTACTCAAAATGTGACCAGAATTTACAAAATTAACATCATGCTGTATTGAAGATGTGAAACTAACGTATGAGATCATAAAATCAAAAGGAAAATGTTTCCTGAGGTTATAAACAAGTTAGAAGTAGGTTCATTTTCTCATAGACTTCTATACATCTGCCTTAGCTCTTACAACCAGTGAAGTCGCCCTCTGTTGGCCATTAGAAAGAATGCAAGTTTAAGGCACTTCCATATTCCACAACACTGAATATTGTTTCTTTTCTCTTTAAGGATGGAGAGTTAAACCTCATTAGCACCCCATTGTGGTGTGGAGGAATGAGGGCCTCTGGATGAAGGCCATGGAGCTGAAAGTGTGGGTGGACGGAGTGCAGCGTATCGTGTGCGGGGTCACAGAGTTCACCACGTGCCAGGAGGTGGTCATTGCTTTGGCACAAGCCATCGGTAAGAGCAGAACCACTTACCACAGTATGAGAAACCTTCGTCTTCAGAGTTCACAGGTGGAAGATCCTCAAAAAATATCTTATATTACAAGAATATGAGCAGTAGATGGGAATTATTATTGGTTATATGATAAGTGATGCACAGCTCAATATAAATACAGCAAAACCCCAACTAATAGTACAACAGAGACCCCCAAAAGAAGAGTAGATTTAACACTGTAAGATGAAAACTTCTCTATGTGCTGAAAAACGAAGGTGGTGTAAATGATATTTAGTCCCACACAAATCCCTATGGGGATTTTCTGCTTTGTGGGTTGTGTCCGATACTGGCCAGGCAGGTTGTCAGATATACCGGAGATGATAAATTGCAGTGAAATGAAAAGTGACTAGAGGGCACAAAGAGATTTTCACCATAAATGGGCTGCAGAAAACGAGATGAGTCATGCTGCAGACTTTGGTTTATTTACGTGCTGTACGTTTGCAGAGAAATTAGTTGACACTCTGATATTCATTGCATGGGTTGTATTGTGCATATCTCAGTGAATCCAAGTCCATAAGATCATGATTTCATCAAACTGAAAGGTGTACTGTTTTGGATAGATTTCTACAGGGATTTCTCACCAACCCCCTCACAGATGGATTTGTCACAGCGCTAAAAGACGCGTGTCTTTCATGGCGACAGTGTAGCGGGAGTTATGGCGTCCACTGTCCTTTGTGTTCTCTGTGCCTTTTGTCCAGGCCAAGCCATTCTGATGTGAATGGCTGTAGTGATGAATGTGCCTCTTTTACAAGGACCCTTACTGTGTCAGACGAGGGTGAGGGTACGATGGGCAGTGTTTTACTCTTATCTGTATGTGCACAGACAAGAATGCAGGCGGACACACACACACACACAGAGCCGTGAACCATTGAACGTAGCCCTTTTCCCAACACAATCACTATTTGTTGAGATGAATTTTCCCACTGTTAAGTTCTTTCACTAAACATGCTGGTGAAGTTCTTTGAAACTACCGCTGCTGTACAAGCGTGGGAGATTTGTGAAAGACTCCATTCAATCTCTTTCCTCTTTTAGCTGCAACTCACTTTTTTAAGCCGCCCTGCAGAAACTTCTTACCACCGGGAGTTTGCACCATGACAACATACACAAATAGTTTGAAATGAAATGGTACCAAGTCATAAAATGATGCAAGTGAGTTTACAGGCCATAAATCTGGATTGTGTTAGCATAACAATGAAATTGAATTGTGTGACTCATGTGTCCAAGCGGGCCAAGAATAGATCCTTGGGGAACACCGCGGGTCAGCGGGACCTCCCAAGGAAAGAGCAATACCAACTTCAACAAAGACTGCTTTGCTGAGCAAGTGTGAGCTGAATCAGCCAGTGAGATTATCACTGTTGAAACTCATTTTCTAAGCAATTAATAAAAAGCAAAGTTGAATTAAATTTGAAATGAGAACAGTCTCCTGAATCAGCACCAGATAAAAGCACCAGTTATGGATCTACAAAACACACCAATCCAAGAATTAAACTGGAGAGGATCCAAGAACACATAAAGTTGGAACACTTATGTCCAACATGGTCCCAAGAGGTTAAAGACGGACATAAAATGTAAAATGAAACTGAGCCATTAAATTTTAAAACCAAATCTACATTCATGCAAACAAACTGCATTCCACCCGAGTATACTGATGGATATGATGTCAGGCCACATAATAAGCGCTGAACCAGTTGAGAGATAGAAAAATGATCCTTACTGCATGCTTCCATGCGTGTCATCCATCTCATCTTTCAAGATTTTGCTTTTATGATGGATTTGAGCTATTTATGCTAATGAGTTCACAGGCTGTGTAGCAAGATGAGCTGACTGAATTTTCACCCAAAATGTTCATTTATACTTTCCAATGTAGTCTCCTTAATTTTGATAATTATTATCGGTCTGGAATTTTTATTTGACATATTACAGACATGGCAGATTTGCATGGTATTGAGATTACAGACATGGGACATCTGCTATAGAGGTCCCTAAAATAACAATACAGGGGAAAAAGTGAAATAATCAAACATGTTGTTATTTGTCAGATCCCATCAATCATACTAAAAGCTGATTGTGTTCTCAGGGCCTTTCAGATCTCAAGATTTTTTTGTAATTAAGCACCACCTGCATCAATATTCTTATCTTTTTCCCAGGACGCACTGGCAGGTACACTTTGATTGAGAAATGGCGTGAGACAGAACGTCACCTGGCCCCGCATGAGAACCCTGTGGTGTCCCTCAACAAGTGGGGTCAGTATGCTAGCGACGTCCAGCTCATCCTCCAACGAACCGGCCCGTCTGTTAGCGAGCGGCCCACCTCTGACGGGCAGGCTCGTGTCCCAGAGCGTGGCTTCTACCGGCAAAGCCTGCCACCTCTGGCCAAGCTCCGCCCGTCAGGGACAGACCGCTCGCTCAAACGAAGGGAACCCAAACGCAAGTCTCTGACCTTCACTGGAGGGGCCAAGGGTCTGCGGGACATATTTGGGAAAAGCAAAGATGCTGAAGGTAGCGTTATAGTTTGTCAAGTATATTCAAGCCCCCTGTTGTCAGTGATAGTTGTTAGTTGTGTCCCAAAGTCCTGGTTTTACTGACTTTGTTCTCTTCCCTCCCTCCCGCTATGTTTTTACTTGCCAACAATCCAATCTCCATCCTTTCATCCATCCAGCCAAACAGCCCCAGCAGCGGGGTGTGAGTCTGAACCTGAGCAGGGTTGGAGGTGTTGGAGTAGCATCTGTACCTGGGAGTCCAGCCAGAGAGCTGAGCCGGCTGGTGCAGCTGCAGAGAGACAAACTGCAGGCCCTGGAGAGTCGTCTGCTGGGCTGCGAGGCCGAGCTGAGAGACTGGGATGAGGCCGCCGGCGAGAACGATGAAGTGAGTAAAGTCACAGCTGCCAGTGCTGTTACTTACAGGAAAAGATAATGTGCAGATCCATAACACCTGCACTCTAAACCCTCAGAAATCTGTTCAGTTTTACGCAGCACTAAGCACAGCATTTTTCATTTAAAATCTCTGCACCCTGTTGGGCTGCAGTGCCAGATCCCTTTCACAATTAATAGCACTTTCATCCCTGCATCATCTTTTATTCCTTTACCATCCTTAATAAGTATTTTATATTCTCTTTGTGGCTGGAGAGTTTTTAAATTGAATCATTTTTCACTGGCCAGGGAGGAAACTTGGAGGAGGAGCTGCTGTTGTTGGAGCAGCAGGTGAGAAGGAACGATGCAGAGATGGAGGAGGAGGAATTCTGGCAGAACGAGCTGCAGATTGAGCACGAGAGCGAGCGGCAACTCCGGCAACAGCTAGTTGAGCTGCAGGGCCGCGTACGAGACTGCGAGGCCAAGCTTTCAGAGTACCTGGCACGCATACAGGTGAGCTCAGCATCACAGAGAAGCTACCACTGGATGCTGTTTTATTGGGTTTTAAAACTGGAATTAAAAACTGGAATTAGTTTTCTGTGAAGATTATTGAAGTTTTTCCATGTTATTTATGGCCTGTCATGTTCTGTAGAGCATGGAGGGAGGCGTGGAGCAGGAGCGGCTGCAGCAGGAGGCCGTGCTCAACCAGAGGGTCAACGAGGAGGAGGTACAATCCAGTCTACTTCTGTCTCCACAACACACTCAACAGCATGCAAACAGAGAGGAGGATAATAGTTTGTGGATCTGCTGAGATCTCACAGAGGTCTCATACAGAACCCTCTCAGTGTCCATCATGAAAAGACAACATTTAACTAAAGCTATTCCTCACATAGATGAGCACAACTCATAAAGCCCAATTCAACAAAGTTTTGCAGCACAACAAGTTGAGTCATGCAACCGGTCACAATTTTATTGCTTGCTTTTAATGACTTTCCAGACTTCTGGTCAAACTTCCAGTTTTTCAGGCTTTTTTTTACACCGAATATAATTTGTAGTGTCTTAAAATGTCTCATTTGAAAAAATGTATGTTGCAAACGACGGATTTCCTCAAACAAACAGTTGAGGTCATTGTTTCTTTAACTGCCATTTCCACCATGGCTCGCTAGTTAGCTGGTTGGCTAATCCCAGCATGCTGTCATGCTACACAGTGAATTAACTCATTCATTAAAGCACAAAAGAGTCCCCCTACAACTTTGCTATGAGGATGAGTTACTTTTGCCCATTTCCTCTGAAAGTTGTGGTCAGCATTGGCTTTCTCCCTCTTCACTTCCACTCTGGATTTCAGGTGCAAGCCCAGCTGGAGAAAGTGAGGGCAGAGCTTGAAATGCAGAGCCAACACACAGCGCGGCTGGAGAGCAGCTGCAGGGCGTTGGAACGCTCACTTGGCCAGTCCAGCAAGAGATTACAGGTCTGTTTAGTATTTTTACTTCGTTTTATTTATTTTTTTTACCAAAGTCTTGGAAATTGCCTGTGGAGGATGCTGAAGCTTAATTTCAGAAAAATGTTTTAAAAATTCTCATTAAAAAAGTTGCAGTGTGTGAAGAATCAGCACACAGGTGGAGCCGTAGAAATCTAAGCTCATTAAGTTGTGGGCAGCGAAGCGAAGTTTAATCTCTGGCTTGCAGGGATGTGCAGTGGATCCTTGCCTGTGTGCATCCCCGTACGGAGCGAAGTGCTCTTAGTACAGGCGAGGTCCAGTAGGGTGTGGGAAGCATGAGGTAATGAGAAGGGGAAGGGAGGGAGGGTATTACAGCATTCTTCGCCTGATTAGAGAGGGGCCTGAATAAGTACACAATCCCTCGCCTGCAGTTGCGTAACCATCTGGGAGCTTCTCTTTAGCTGTCTCAACTGGGCCGTGACTTCTGCAGAGATCCTGAGCAGAGTGTGATCTGTTATTGATTTGCATGTATTAAATCCACCTGCGTTTCGTGCAGATATATAAACTAAAAGTAGAAAAAAAACACCCCTGGTGTGTTTTTTCCCATCACAGGAGAAGGAGCAGGAGCTGGAGCAGCTCACAAAAGAGCTACGACAGGTCAACCTGCAGCAGTTCATTCAGCAGACTGGTACCAAGGTCACCGTGCTGCCTGCTCAACCTGCAGGAGAAAACAACAACGGCACGTACACACACACACACTCGCCTACACACACAGACGTGCATGTAACACACCCTGAGAGACTCCTTGATTTACCACATTACCATGATCGTGTTAAAAAAAGTTCAGTCGAAATGAGGTTAGTTATGAAATTCCAGAGCTTTACATGCACCATTGTCCTCACATGTGTATGTACACAGTGCCACCTTGTGGTCGTCATGAGTTAGACCCTAGACTTGAGCTGCTGAGACAAGACTGTTGTGCCATAACAGCTTAAATCTGTAACCCTATTACATGGACCAAATCACTAACAGCCCTGAAATTCTGCAAGACTTTCACAGTTAATCAAGAAGGAAAATCCCTGTTTCTCTTTCCTCAAGAAAAGGAAAAGTCCCCTCAAAAAAAGTCTAATTTTACTCTTTCTCAGTTCTGTTGTCGTAGTATTAATATCTCTGTCTTAACTACAGTTGCATCTGTTTTAAGTTACTGAATTTAATAACATCTAGTGCAGTGGTGCATTCACACGCTCCTGGTTGTTCTAACAACCTTTATTTGAGTCATTATATGGAAACATGGATGCTACAAAGAAGATTTGTTGTATTTTATTGCTCAGAGTGTATAAACAACACTGTGTCCAGTATTTGTGTGACAATGAAGAATAAAGGAAACTGATCAGGCAGGTCAAGAAATATGATTGGAAACTATTTTTTTATTGTTCTGGCAGCACATGAATGCAGCACAAACACTCTACCTTGCAGTGTTAATGGGAGTAAAATTGACTTGGGGTATCAGCTTCATGATTTGGATCCTTTCCTAAATTAATTGCTATAATCTACACACCATGAAAACCGGGCCAGTAGTTTTTCCACAATCCTGCAGACAGATAAACACACCAAACTAAAAGCATGACCTCCGTGGTGGAGATAATAATCCCGATTGCAGATAGAATATGATTTCAGACATTTAATTAAAGTCCTCTTCTTTGTTTTGTTGCCTGCTACAGAAGTGGACTCTGGTTCCTTGAAGCGACTCGGCTCTTCTCGGCTCTTACCCAGCGACCTTCGCACCCTTCAAAGCACCGTGACCTCCAGCCTCAACCCTGAAGGCATCTACGTTTGACCCCAAACTGTGCAGGAAACGTTACGTGATTCAGCCTGATGTTCCTACGGACTGTTCCTATGACAGCAAGTCCCCAGAACTGACTCCCAAAAGTGCTGAAATGCTCTCAAGCAAGGCACTAAAACAAACTGTGGATGGAAAACACTACATGCAGGATGACTGGGCTATCACAAAAACAGTTCTGCTCTGCCTCCTCTTCCATCTTACTAAGACTGGGAATTAAACTGATGTCAGTATCCATTTGCAAACTAACATTTAATCTCTCAGTGGGTGAGTGAAGAGTCCTCTTAAATCAAACCCAGTCTAAAAAAAAAGCTCCATTTCTCAGAATAAAAAAAAGAAAACAAGGCAGCAGATGTATTTCTGTTGCCTGGAAGGCTTCAGCCAAACAGATAAACTTTTTGTTTGTTGTAAATCATAAACTAGAGGAAGTTTAAAACATTATCCATGCACGAGCATGCTCACACACTGACACCACACCTGTGCTATAACCATAGCCATATCTGATTGCCTTACTTTGGGGTTTTAAAACCAGATGTCAATAATGTCAAAACAGAACTCAAGGTAGCTACTGAACTATGCGCCATTTAAATTTGATTAAATACTTGGCACCAATTCAGGTGATAATGGTAACTGATGTCAGTATAACTCAACTGTGGCTCAGCCCTTTTCTTTCACATCAGTTTGAATATTTTTTATTGATTTTAACTGCTTTTTTATTTCCTGTGTTTGGCAAAAAAGGAGAAACCGTCTGCCTGTCATATAAAGAAAACAACAGAGGAGAAAATATTTGGAGTAACAACATCAATTATTGGACATTTTTGGTGTAATAGTTTGGCTCCAGGTTCAGTTTTTATGTCACATTTGGTGCAGAGCCATTAATCTCCTTCGTTTCACTTGATTTCTTTCTCCAAAAAGCTGTGAAAGGGGCGATGAGTGATGACAGAGGCCTTTCAGCCTACAGTGTAAAAATCCAGCCTGGAAAAGTTAGACTTCATACCCACTGTGACCACCAGGTGGCGACAAAACATATATAATTCAGACAGGTGGAAGTAAGGTGTGTGAAAGTTACTTCTGCTCTGATGTTAATCTGTCACATAACTGTGTGTTTTGTGTTGTTGCAGAGCCTCAGTGCTTTAGCCTCCAGTGTAGCTAGAGTCTGCGGTGTCTCACTGTGTTCATCCAGCAGACACACACACAAACTTCCAAAAACAGTACAACACCCACATTCTTTTACTCCATTTGATTTCTTTTTTTTACAAACTAAAGATGTCTCATATGAACCAAAGCTCGTGTGGAAAACTATAATAGTTAGATGAATGTACTTTTTTATATGAATGCAACATATGCCCGTGAAGTAAACCAGTTTAATATGAGTCTAATAATATCGGCAGTTTCAGTTTGAACAGTTTGCTCGTGTTCGGTGACAGATGGTTGAGCTCATTCTTGTTAAAACTCGAAGAAGTTGACAGTAAAACTAAGACAACTTCTTTGCTCTTCAGGCTAGAATGAAAAAAACATTTAAAACAAAAACAACTAAAATTCTACAAAAGTCTGATTGTTGCTGGATTTGCCTGTTTCGAAATGATAAATTCTCAACGTGGAATAAATGAGGGATTATTGTTGGGTTTCTCAGATGAAACTGACACAAACTGTGTGGCTCAAATAAGGGTCAATGAGTGTTTGCACTTCAAAAAGTCTGTGGTTGTATATCTAACTTGAAGTTAATTCAAGATTAAGATTGTAAATTTACACACAAAAAAAGAAAAGAATTATCAGTCATACTTTTGCAAGAAAGAAAATCTGAAATCCTGAAATTGAGGCCAGAAATTTCAGAATACAAGAGAATTTTCTTTTTGTTTGCTAGCTTTTGCAATACTGTGATAATTCCACTTTTAATCAGGCGAGGGGTACGTCCACTACCAATACATTTTGTGCGCTAATTCTTTTTCCCGCATCTACAAATCTTTTCAAAAGTTTAATTTCTCATGCACCAATTTTTTTTTCCTATCAAAGTCTGATTTTCAACCACAAGCTTTGAAATCACTTCATAGGCTCAATACCTTATTGACCTCCGTTTGAGCCCACATGAAGCAGCGTGTTTGTGCTGTGAGCGAACCACAACAAAGTGAATTCCTCCCTCCGGTGTGAAGGATCTTCGTTGTTTGCTCTGCGGTGCAAAAGGTAACTGGAGGAATTCATATCACAACTTGGCAAACTATTCTCAGAAAATGGTTCTTTTTTTCTTCTTTTTCTCTTTTTTTATTTCCACCTTCACTCTCAGTATGCAGTATTATCGTCATGGCAACAACTTCAGCAGTGACACAGAGACTAATAAAGGAATCACAGCTCTCGTTGAAGGAAAGTTTCGGATAATGGCATGCCTTACTGAAAAAAAAAGCTGTAAATAATGTCTACATATCACATCGGTCTATGGACTATTTTTTAAAGTAGGTTGAAATATGCAGAGTGCTAGAGGTTAGATTTGAACGCTGCCGTTCAACAGGCAGCTCTGTGTGCATGCAATCATGTGTGATTGGTTTCTTTGGACTTCCAATTAGTGGGTGCAACAATTCATCAGAGAATCTTTTTATTTTGTTGTGTCCCTTTATGCCTTGTTGACATTTACACTGGTGGAGATTTGAGCTTTGTGCATACGAGCAGTAAAAACCTGCACGTTATTGTTTTCTTGCCTTCATTCAAATTCTGGCAAATACAACATCTGAGGATGTCAAAGAGATACGTGTTGCGTTAATACGTTTACAGACATTGCCAGTGATTGGTTTCTGTTGTGCCATCAATGGTGCTTTTCAATAAAAAGAGAATATACAAATGAGATGATGGAGCCATTATGGAGACAGCCATCATGTGTCGACACGCTGCGGCTCAGGGATATTTCAACACACAGAATTACCCAGACAAGAATGGGCAGAAAGTAATTATGGATGAATGCTGTTCACGATGTCTCGAGCCATTTGACAAGTTCAATCGTGTATTTGCTCTCATTGGGACTCGAGCAGCTGTTTGACAAATTTAACATGTAGCACTGGCTCCTAGATACAGCAGGACAAATGTAACCGATGTAATTATGTGTTTCTGAGAGAGATGTCGCTTTATGTTAAAAGTAAAGTGTTTAAGCTGAAACATGAATCATGAATGGATTACATGAACTGTGCTTGGTTAACTTCACTGACACGCATTAACTCATCATAGAGAAAAATCATTGCATAGTATGATTTTGTATTGTTTACTCACAAATTGACCAGCTGTATTTTTTAGCTCTCAGAATTTAGCAAATTCTTCTTCTTATGCTCATTTTTTCAAACAACACATGTATGAAAGTCATGAAAATCAAACTCAAGAATAATGTAAAATATATAAATAAGTGGATAAAATCTATTTAAAAACATGCCAGAAATGAATAAACTGCTATACAGTGCTGAGGAGTGTGTTATGTTTTTGTATTATTTAAGAGTGGTCCCACTCAGATTTATATATATATTCCAAATATATAATTGGATCATTATTATTATTGATGCATTTATGTAAGCAGCATTTTACTGTCTTCAGGGTCGGGCTAATTTTAACTAATTAATACACTATTAAAAATGTAATTAAGTAGAAGTACAAAGTTAAATATGTGGAAAAACTCAATTAAAACGGACCTTATCGCTCTTTATATTACATCACCTGACATTTGTTGAGTGTCTGCTATAGCAGAATGAAATAACACTTGAAAAAACTTTTTAAAAAATGTAAGTAATAACACATGAAATGACTTAAACCTGTAAGAAACTGGTGTGTTCTTACCCCATTTGGTGATAGATGAGCACCAGCTGAATTTATCAAGGGCATCTAGCTAGATAATTAAGTTAATGATAGCTCCATCAGTTCATCTCCAGCTGCCTTTGTGTGTGTGTTTCCACTCCTAAGTTGTTTTAAAATGAGAACCATATGAAGTGGTCCTGAATTTGAATTTGATGGCATTATGATGGTATGATGTTGTGCTAAAGCTAATTATCTACTTCCTCAAGTGTTTGATTTATATGAAACATGATAGCAAAGCAGCAGCATTGTTCTTGGATTTCAAGGGGGAAGGTTGTTACTTATGATAACTTGATATATACCATTATAACCTTATATAATATAGCCTCATGCACCAACAATGTGCGTAAATCCACTTGCTGACAGTCTGAAAATCTAAATACTTATTACTGCTACTTACTAAGAAAACCATTTCAAGCACCGGTAATATCAGGAAATGTTAGTGCCGTTTATCCTACAACACAACATAGATTTTTTTGGGTGCCGTCTGCACTTATAGTGGAGAAAAGCTGCTGCAGATGCATCCTGAACGAGCTGGAGACGAGAGGGTAACTTCTGCAGATGGATGAGATAAAAGCACGGATGACCTTCTCCAAATCTGCGAAGGATAAAAACAACTTAATTTTTAATATGTTTCTGAATTGCAGGAAGTGAGTCTCAGCAGCCTCTTTACCTGCACTTCAGAAGTCAAGTAACTGTCAGAATCGCTCTCCGGTCAGCCGGCTTTGTGTTCGCAGACAGACAGCCTATACTGAAGAATCGACTGAAATAAAAGTTTCTCCGGATAACACCCAGTTTCAGATTCATATTCGACTTTTGATACTTTACACAGAGTTGGAGAACTTTGGTTATCACACCAGGTGTTTTTGAGAGAAAAGTCATTTGTCTGTCCCTGGTGTATTACTGCTTTAATCCTTTAAATGGAGCTCAACAGCTGGGTCAGAGGGGCTCTTATTACATCTGTGACCCTCTCACACCAGACAATACCTCAAGATTTGTAGCCTTACATGCTGCCAAATTCATCCAACCTGCTTTTTGTCTAACCATCATCGTCTCCTGTTGTTTATAAGGTGCCATCATGAGATTTTTATAGTTTGCCTTTCTTGTTTTGCAGCCATAGCTTTTGGTGATGTATTATACAGTAGTCTAGATCTCATTAGGGAATAAAACTTGGAAGTAAGTGACAGCAGCTCTCAGCATGCAGGCACCAGCCAAGCCTCCAGCCATTAAACCGCTGCACTATTATTCACTTTAGAATGTTATTTTTCTACATCAGTGCAGTGTTTTAAACTATGCTCGCAGAGGAAATAGGACTGGATGTTAAATGGTATTAGAGTTTTTTATTACAATATCAACACTATAAGTCCATCTTGAACAAAAAGTTGCTACGATCCAAAATCTTCTTGTCTTCCTCCAACTTGGGCTCCTTAAAATTACGCAACAAAGTTACACAACAAACAGTTATTTTAACCCACCATCATCTTTTACTAAACCTAACCAATTCATTTGATTTCAATTCACAACATTAACTATGTTTTTAATTAACTTCCACCAAGGAGGTTGGCAAAGTAGAAATAATGTTATGGAAGTAGAAGAATTTCTAGTACTAGAAGTTGTTTATTATTCAGGGCAAGTAAAGACACGATTACCATATCTCTGCGACAGCCATTATGTGTCTTGAAATTATAACTAGTACATTATGAGGCTGTGAAAATATAATTTATCATATTCCAATATGAACAAAATTTACAATAAGATACTTTGAAGGCACAAAAATTGCATTTCCTATCAATGTTCGGTTACAAATATATTTGCCCAATTTAATGTGACTTCTGTTATAAATCGTATGTATTATGGTCTTCTATTCAAAGACAAATACAGAGATGGATCGTTTTGTTGATTGAACAGATTCAGACACACATAATGACGTCTCTGTACATCTCAACCCGATATGTACAAAACAAACAACCTGATTTGTTGGCTCTAATCTACAGTGTTACCAAATGTTGTCAATCACAATAGGTTTCTAAATTAAATACAAAATAGGTAAGAATACAGCATCTTACCGCTCCCAGAGTTGGAGGAAGAGTCAGATTTAGCTCTTTATTGGCTGCTTTACTTCTAAAATGTTTGTTAGTTGAGAATTTATCCCTAAATCATACAACAAATCCACTTCCCTCTAAGCCATTATCGGCTCCATTCTCTATCCGGAGCTCTGCTGATTCAATCACGAAGCCGTCCCAGGGCTTGCAAAAACATCAAAGTACTTTGATTTTATCAGAAGGAAATCTGTACGATGCCGCCGAGTGACAACTTTTGTGAGAAACAGCCTGGATGGAGATCAGAGATTTTATGTGAGTTATCTGAAAGTCTTCTAAAAGGCACAGTGTGATGGGGATGAGTAATAGTCTTACACTCATGAAGCCTAATTAGTTAACCTCAATTTGTGAATTATGATGCAAATGTTGCACCTTAGATGGATTAAACAATTGTGTTTAGAATGAATTATAGTTGTGCCGGAAGATTGATTAGACTACATTGGTTTGTGTATGTGTGTGTGTCTCTGTGTGGATATTTGCACAAGCCATGGCTGATGCTGTCATTAAATAGCCCCTTGGCCCCTCTCCTGAATTTGTTTATTCTGCACTGGGCATGGGAGGAGGTGGCAAACAGATGGGCATCCATGAATTATGGAAATTATGGGCTTTGATTAACCACCACACACTCTGCTGGATAAAAGTAACTACAGGGTTGCCAAGTTATGTGGTGCACCGGGCTGTGCTGTCAGTCACGCAGCAGCGTGATGGACCTGATGCTTGATTGATGTTGTTTACTGCATCTCAAAAAGCGTAGAACAAAACTGATGTATCTTTCATTTAAGTTCGGTCCAGGCGAAATTTGGAGAAATAATTGTATTCACTGTTTTGCTCAGAGTCAGATGAGAAATTTGATACCACTCTCAATGCCGGTGCATAAAATATGAAGCTACAGCCAGCAATGGTTAGCTTAGCTTAGCATAAAGACTGGAAACAGCTAGCCTCGCTGCCCAAAGCTGAAAATACCTGCCTACCAACACCTACCAACTCAGGTTAGCTCCGGTTTCGCCCTTTTAACTGTCTTCTAGAAAACAAGAAAGTATATATTTTCCTAAATGTCAAGCTACTTTATGGAAAAGAAGTAGATGTGACCACCGTGAGATCATCCAAATATTTGTGGACTAACATTTTGAAGCCTTGAGTTTGGCATATGGCCATTGCCATCACAAGGTAGCCACGCCCTAATAGAGATGGACTTTAGAAACCAGTGGAGTCGCCCCCCGCTGGCCTTTAGAAAGAACGCAGGCATAAGACACTTCTGCATTGGCTTTATTTTTCAGACAGACTATGGGTCTTTCCCACAATTTTTAATGTAATGATGCACCATGTCTTACTTTGTGTTACAATTACACTGCATACTAATTATTAATGGTCCCATATGTTCAGTTTTAGAAGTATATTTTGATCAAAACAGCGATTTGGCTCCTTGTTTCCCTCTTCACACTTTAATCCACTCAAGACTGAGTGTTTGAAACTCGACATTCAGTAGCATGCTGCAGGATAATTAATCATGTATATCATAATCATTTAATTCTTCAGTTATTCTCATCAGATGAAGTCACATTTTCTAAAGTGTTTAATCAAAGCTCTTTTAAAAAAGTATTTGATTTGTTTGAAACAGGCTCCAATTATCTCAGTATTGGCCTTGCAACTCGTCTGCAACCAGCACACCCCCCCTTTAGCATCTGATACCCAACCCCCCCTCACACACACATACATACACCATCCGCTGTCCCCCAACACACCACTGTCCCCATCTCTTCACTTTCATAAATGAAGAGAGACAGCCTTATCCCGGAACCAACACGGAAAAGCAATTAAAAAGGAATTAAGGGTGTGCAGGGAGAAATTGGATATGATATCCGACGCCTATTGTAAATGTCAACGTTATTACTGTGTTGTTGTTTCCCATTCCTTTGGCCGCCTTGCCCGTTTTCAGGAGTGACAGCCCATAGTCTGCTGGGCTTAATGAAGCCGTCTCAGCAGCCAGGGTCTTGGTATGTAAGGTGAAGAGTGCTGCTTATCCTCTTCTGCATGCAGCGCTCATTAAGATCAGTTTCGCTGGTGAATAGCAACAACCCCCTCTTCTCTTCTGTGTCTCTCCTCGAGCAAATGTCTGTTAAACTTATTTAACACTGCTGCCCCAACACTATGTGAATTGTTACTGTACTTTAGGTTTATCTAATTGTGTTTTCAGCTCAGCTCACTCCGAGGAGGAGGAGAGGTGATTGCCTTTGGCATTAACTAATGGGGTCCTTTGGAAAACAAAGCAAAACAAACACCTGTAAAACTGATTTTTTTTTTATGCTTCACATTGACATTATGTTGGTCCATTAAAAAATATCCAGTGGTTATGAGCTCCAGAGTTAAATCCTGACGTACCTGAGAAGACTTAGAATGAGGGACTATAATAGATAGATAGATAGATAGATAGATAGATAGATAGATAGATAGATAGATAGATAGATAGATAGATAGATAGATAGATAGATAGATATGTAACCCCCATTAATTTTACTAGAGATTAATTGCACTCAAGATTAATAATAGCCTGGTTGCATTTAAATAAGAAAAAGCTTTCAGCACATAAAGGGGTAATTTTGTATTATTTACTCTGTTCAGCATTTATAGGGTTAATGTGGGAATTTTCCCGGTTCTCATCAGTTCTCACCAGCAGAGTGCGTCTTCTCGCGGTGTGTCATTTTTTTTTTTTGATGGATGCCAGAGACCTGAGCAGATTTACCGTACTCTCAGAGCACTTTTATGTTTGTAACTTTTTGTAAACCTTGTTTGAGAGTATTGTCTTTCCATAAGAGCAGAGTCTGACCAGCGCGGACATTCCTGTTGTTATGATTTTCTGAGCAAAGCTCCGGTGAGTGTCACAGTCGGCAAAATGTTAGCTTAGCCTGCTAGCTAATATCACGCTATGGTGTATTCATGCTGTGTAGCTACGTGAGAGTTATGCATCGTGTTATGGCTGACGAGAAAAACTTTCAAAAACTAATCGGAGACAGACTGTGTGGAGGTAAAAATGTATCTGTTATGTTATGTTCATGCTAAATGTAGAGATGGGTGTGCATTGACGCCGTGATATAAATGCTAAGGTTACTGAGCTAGCGTAGCTATAAAATCTCTAGTGTTGGAATTCATATGTCAATTGAATTTATTATTCAACTGAGAAAAACGTATTGTACTGTGCAGTAAGAAAAGATATATGGATTTTGATTTGGAAAAACAATTGCTGCATGCAGGTTGGTTTTTTTGTATGCTGTGGAAGTGTGGATTCTGAACGGCGAGCCATTGCCCAGAGCAGAGAGTCGTGAGAGGAGCAGAGGACCGGATCAGCGCGCGTGGAGGGCGCGGCATCCATTCTTGCTCCATCATGTGTCCAGGAGAAGGAGCACACATTGCACTCAGCTAAGAATTTTCCCCTTACACCAACCAAAATCACACTACCTGGGTAGATGAACTGAACTGAACTGAACTGAACACATTCACACATTCCTTTTATTATTTTTTGGGACACTTTATTATTTTGTTTATTTCTATGAAAGTGCACTATAAAAAGGGTTGTTTAAGTGTTTTATACTTACCAGTTAAGTCTTGTTGAAGTGACGGGTTGTTAAAGTCATAATAAGATATGTTATGTGATCAGTACCACTGACGGTAATGTGAATTTAAATAAATGTAAGCCTTAATTTCCTTTGCTAGAAGTTTGTCCTTGTCACTATATTCTCCTTGAGCGTACCTAGCGTTACCATTTCTATAGAAAAGGCCCATATGCTGATATTTGTTGTGCTGAGATTGGTCACATAAATTTTGGTACATAAACATATTCATCCTGATTGCCACATTGGCATTAAGGAGTGTTAGAATCGGTTACAGATAGATAGATAGATAGATAGATAGATAGATAGATAGATAGCAGACATACTAATTCAGTAATAATCAGTATGATGTAAATGTGTAAAAAAACAAAAACATTTCAGGTAATTAAGGCTAATTTTATTTTATTTTCAGTTAATTGAAACAATATCCAGTGGATATAATCCTTAAGGAAACTCTAAGCGGTTGGCACCCACTAGTGTTTGACATGGGAGGTCAAAGGTCACATCGAGCTCCAGAATAACATCACTTGACCTCTGAGAGGTTCACCGTCTTAGCAAAGGACACTTGCGCTTGTGTGAACTGTACCACTAATTACCTGACGTATGACTGAGCCCAGTTTTATTTGGTGTGTCTCTAAATAAATCCTCACAGCTTGAAAAAAGAGACATTTCCTGCCTCTGACAGGTGAGACTTCCTCATGAAATCCGGCCATGGATTATTCACTTAAAAAGAAATCTACCTGGAGATGGGAGTTTGAAGACACTGAAAAGCAATTTCAATTTCCCCTCCGTGCTGACTGCTGTCCGAGCTGTCACTGAAAACATAAGAAGTGATTCTGATAGGAGAGAGTGAGAGGAATTACTCTGGGATCTGGGATATCCAAGGTGAACACGGCTGGCTGTATTACTGTAATATGTGAATGTCCTGTTTTATCACAGTTTAATTTCCCCAAGGGACTTTTTATTTTACACCTCAGCCTTGGCTTAAATAAATTGATATTCCCCTGGGTACTGCCTGCATTCAGATTTCCTTTAAATATATCCCAAGTGGGGTCTCGCCAGCTGCTTTTTTCAGCCTTGTGCTTTAAATTCACGCAGACATTGAGTCGGTGCAGCCACAGTCTGATGCTGTTGGCCACTGAGCAGCTCCACTGGAGCGATTTGAGCTTTAAGTGGCCTCCTCAAGGGCACCACAGCCGTGTTTGTTGAGGGAGCTGAGAGTGTTGCTCATTCATTTTCCACACCTAGATATCCCCGAGATTATCTGTCCTGAAATCTCACATCGCAGGTTCAAGTAAGAAGAAGAATATCTATCTTGGTTTCTGCGATTATACAAGTCCAACCAGTCCAGTGTGTGTGTGCGTGTGTGCATGCGCGTTCTCTGTTTCCTTTGTTCTCACACTCCCATCTTACAGTCTGTCTTGTGTGTCCCACTTCATCCTGCTGTATAATGGAAGTGGGTGACAGCCACATCTGAAGTCAAGAGATGAAAGACATCATTTACAAGTCGGTGTCTGCTCTCCCTCTGTGTGTCTTTCTCACACACACACTCAGACACCCACACACACACCCACTCACAATATGACACAGTGTGTGCAGCAATGGACCAAAGCGTCACTAAAAGAACAAAAAAACACAGGTATAAAAATGTTTTTCTTTCTTTAAAACCTGGATTTATTTCTTTGTTTTATTTTGGAATTATTTATTCATTTATTTATGTTGTATGATGAAATTAGTTATCATGATGAACAAAGAGGTACAGATGGATGAAATGATTAAATAAATAAAAGATAATGAAAAAATGAAAAACCAGGCTTACTTGCTATTTATTTATATATATGCATTACATACAATAACCTTAATTTTAGCCAGCAAGTAACAAGATTTAAGATAGAAACACCTGTTGCAATAAACACATAAACCATAATGTAATGTCACCAACAATACTTCAATGTAGCATACGTTAAGCTACCTGTTAACATGGCAGTGCATGCTGACATTAAATGGATTTGCAAAGATGTGCATTGACCAGATTGCTCTTTTTTTAAGTAGTGCTAAATTTAGACCCCTCTGTTGTAACCTTTGAGGCAGATTCATAGGTTAAGTCTGAGATGACATTTCAGTTTTTAGGTTGCAGAGGAAAAGGGCTGCCTAAGTGGGAAAGTAGTAGATGTAATGTAATGGTAATGGTTTATTTTCTGGGTCAGTTATTTCTGAAAAGGTCTAATTAGTTTCAAGTTTCCATAAATAAACTCTATCTTTGGCAGTACTTGTAGGGGAAATAGAAACACTGTTTAATTAGTATAATTTTAATCAATATATTTTAGTTAATTGCTATCATAACCCAGAGTTCTGCACCAGGCTAAAAAACCTGCTGATGTTTCTAAACTAATGAATCAAACCAACCTGACACCTGAATCGATATTTCATCAATATTTGATTTATTAGATATGAAAATGAAAACCCAAGCCAGCAAGAAGTGACTTAAACCTGCACACTTTCTACTGGCCAACAGGGGGCGACTCCACTGGCTGCAAAAAGAAGTCTGATTGCATAGAAGTCTATGAGAAAATGAGCCTACTTCTCATTTGATTTATAAATAAAGCATAGTTTATAAATACAGAATGAATAGAAACCTTAAAAAAGGTTTTACCTCTAAATTACATCCTAACTTTCCAGGAAACTTCCAAGGAAATTAGTAGCAAATAATATATAATTACATGCAGAAAAAGGTGATTTGGTGTTCCATACTCTATTACATATTTTGACCTGTCTGCAGTTATCATTATAGACGGGGGAAAGTCTGACAAATGTTTGAAGGGAAAATGATATTCTAGGTGAGGTCTATCGCTTTAAATAGATGCACACAATCATTGACAGTGACACAAGCTTGTCATCCACCCCCTGCTTCTTCCTTTTGTTTCAACATTTCACTCGCAAGCAACAGAAACACTCTTTTCCTCCAATTACGAGAGACATAACCTGCCAGGTCTGATTGTGTATCCGTAATCTCTGCACTTCCTTGTCTCTGCATCCTACTGTACCCTCTGGCGTGCACAAGCGCCATGAGGGGTTAGAGTACAACCTGCACTGGCGTCAACCCTCTGCACCTTGTCTTGATGCCCTTGAGCGGTAATTGGTTGAATCCCTCCAGAATCTGACTTGAGGGCACAGAAATCCACAGCTCCCCAATCAGCCGGCTGTCAATCATTCTGCCAACTAAACTAAAGCCGGGGATAACTAACAGGCTGAGATTGGAATTTAGAGTTAGAGAGACATAAATCTTTCCGACAAGTTTGTGCTCATCCAGGTACTGCTCTTATAGGCAGGGCTATCACCAAATTGGATGATAGGGATGTTGCCAACACGGTGGTTAGAGGGAAGCCCAACATCCAATTTGGCTTTCACAGAGAGACAGGATGTGCAATTTTCTTGTTCCAAATATGTAAAAGGTGACAACACTGAGACAGCTCTAATACGAATACTGAATGGATGCTCAGCTCTGGATCATAAACAAATCCAAACAAACTGGATTTAGAAGCAAATCTGTGTTTCTTATTACAGTATTTGTCCCTAAAGAGGCACACACACAACACATCAACACATTTCTCTGCGCACTTTGAGGATTCACATGACAAAAGCTTGATGGAAACACCAAAATTCAATAAAACTTTTGAAATTGCACGTAAAGTTTTTTCCTCACTTGACGTGGTAAATTGTTAATGTGCTAAAACAGGAGATGGAAACACTTTTTCTGAATAAGTTCTGACGTACCGAACATTTGACTCACATGACTGATCAGCTGTTTACACTCTGCCGGTCAAGACTACTACTATCTTTTGGCAAATGCCCAAGATCATTTTTTCCTTTCCTTTTTTCTGGGTGGGACCAAGATATCCTCCAGAGTTGTACCACCATATCCAGCTCGCCTTCTCAAAGTGCTAATAAAGAGCAATTTATTTCCTCTTGGTGATGGAGGTATGAATGTATCTTGGTGTTTCTCGAGCACAACAACAGCAGAGAAGCCTCCCAGTCGAGAGAAACCATCCTGTAAGCCATAAAGTCCCAATTCGATCCTCCTGACCCCCGGCATTCACCCTGAAGAAGTGTCCTTTTAATCACAACTCTAAATCTGTACCGGGGTCCACACAAGTGGCTGACCCTGCCATCTGACCTTCCTGGAGGAGAGAGGCAGGCGGCAACACAACAGCTCAGGGATCGATAGAGAATTAGAAAAAGTTCACAAGCCATTTCGCTGCCGTTGGTTGATCACACTGGAAGAGTAGCAGTGGACAGTGATCCCATTCAGTGATGATCAATGCAGCAAAATAATGATCTGCAACAACACAGTCGCTCTTGTGCTTCAGTGGGACTCTTGCTGCTATTTATAAAGTAAGTGACGATATCATGTGCACAAATTCAAGCTGTATTTATTTAAAATACCAACTGTTTTACAAATGCCTCACAGTGAGTAACGCCAGGGAAGACCAGCTGTTCTATTAGGAAATTATCAGTATGAAGGAATGTCTCTGAGTCCAGGATGTTGTAACAGTGTTATATAATTCATGTGAGGACACAGTCAGTCCACAGTAAATTGTGCTGGTGTGTTTTCTAACATTGTTTCCTTCCAATCTTCCACCTATTGGCTATTGCTGTCTCAATATGCATACTATTTACTTATGCTTTCTATTTTAAGACCATAAAGACTGTTCAGACTAACAGTACGAAAAAGTGACTACCTGGATGTTGTACTCATATCCATCAAAAAGTTGAGTTTGAAACACTTCTCACCCTCAACAGTAGCAGAACAGGTGGCAACACTAACTTATTTTAAACCTGTAAAATGGCTGGAAAGGAAACTTTAAAGTTATTTCAGTTCATCCTTTTAGGAACTTGAGTGTTTGTATGAAGCATCTGCAATCATGGTTTCTCATACCACTGTTACGCCGATGATACCCAGCTATTCCTGTCCGTCCTGCCAAATGATCTCACTGTCTCAGCTCGTATCTCTGCTTGTCTGGCTGATATCTCTGCATGGATGACTGAACACCGCCTTCAGCTCAACCTCTCTAAGACTGAGAACTGATATTCAGCTCAGATCAATGCAACTTGTACCCTCAAGTTCCGCCAAAATTTGGGTGTCATAATTGATGACCAACTGGCCTTTAAGGATCTTTGCGGCCACAATTGCCAGATCGTGTTGATTCTCCCAATACAACATTAGAAAGATCAGACCGCACCTGATCGAACATACAACACAACTCCCTCTGGATATCACTAATAGACTACTGCAGCGTCTGCTAAATGACATTGTAAAATAGTAGATTTTCTAGAATGAATTCATGCCAGTTTATCTAGGAGATAGATGTTGAGATATTTTACTGGATTGGTGACATTTTCTGACCAGCAGGTGGCGCCAGATGAAAACTAGTAAGATATATCCTCTTGGGAACATGAACGCCTGCACAGAATTTAATGGCAATGAACCCAGAAGATTATAATAGTCCAAATGAAAGTGGTGGACAGGCCGGCAGACAGATGACCTTTGAGACAGTAGAATAGATTAACAAACACATCCGGTCTTAATGTTGTACAATGATTTATTCCAGCGTTTGAGGGGGTTTACACCTTCTCTGCCTGGCATCATGCAGTAGACTCATGCTGAGCACCACTCACATTAACATTCAGATTGATCAACTCTATCCCATAATTCATTTCTGCTCTGGTGGGAGCATTGTCGCAAAGCACAAGTGGCCATCCAGTTGTTTGATGAGCGTGATAATTATTTCAACCATATGCCAAGGCTTTGCAAAGCGCCTGATCTGAACCCAACATCAGGCGGAGACAGACTCGAGCGGGAGACATTGTTTGCCGCTGACAAACCGTCTTTATTGATATTCTCTTTATTCATTATTTGCTCCTTTATCTCTTGCTGTTTGCCCTTTTTTCTATCATCTTGGCCATTCCTTCAACCCACTCCCTGTTCCATCTCTCGCCCCCAACCCCCACCCCTATCCCGTTCACTTGATTATGTTGAGCCAGAGTCGGGGAAAGTGTCACTATGGAAACAGGGGCAGAGGCAGTGGAGAGAAGGGGAAAAGAGACGGAGAGAGAAAAAGAGAGAAAAGACTGAGAACTGGCCAGCGCTAAGGAATCCAAGAGTGGTCATCTGACTCAGAAATACCAGGTAATAAATGAATCTTATTCACCTGTAAGTGGTGGAAACGCACAGTGGGTGATATAATTCTATTCAAAGCAACTCACTGAGTCATAAGTGCCTTTCTTGTTCTTTCTGCATTCATAAGTCCACTCATTTCTTTTCACGGAGACGGTGGGAAAGCCATGAGTAACACACCAGATGTGAAGAGATTTGATCACCGAATGTACTAAAACATGAGCAACAGCCTTTTCATGTTGAGTTTCAGACCCTTTACCACGATCCACCACACTATGAATTATATTAGATCTTAAAAATAATTCACTAACTCTCTGCTTCTAATTATCTACATCTCTCCGTCTGAGATTTCTATCATTTTAATAAGGGCAATCAATAAATGATAGAGGCTGAATTTAACTCGTCTTCATGCAACAACTGAGCAACACTGGACCATCTTTCGAGTCCACAGTAGAGCTCAAGTGATTTGTTGATTAATTGATCTCAGGAAAAATGTCGTACAGTGGCTGCTTCCAGTTTTTCTGTGAATTTTCTTTTCATTATATATGACAGCCCGGTCTCCAAAAAAGGATGAAATCAGAATTTCTCCTGGATTACATTTGTTTTTGACATATTACAGAAATGTTTGAAATCCAATTTCGTGGATGTTTGTGCATTGAAGTGGTTCTGTTGGATGGAGGGCTTGAACAAACACAGAGCTTTAACCCTGGAGATCGCTGTTCACATTACTTGTGAAACCAAAAATAAACAGTGTAACTTCAGGTGACAAACAAACGTACCACTTTTCAACCTAAACCATGATATTTTAATAAACCTAACCATGTAGTTTTGTTGCCTTAACCAGACTTTCACCCCAAAGACTTCTGTTTGTGTCCTGTGATCTTCGAAGGGAAACAAAGTGCTACTTATTGTAACCCATGATCTTTTACTAAACCTAACCATGTGGTTTTGTTGCCTAAACTTAATGAAGCTACCTAACAAACAGATTTATTTCTACCCAAATTATAAGCTTTAAGTAAACATAATCCTAGTAGTTTTGGTGCCTAAACCAAATTTACAACATTCACAGCATCAAGCATGTGTTTTAAACTGTAACTTTGAATCCCTCAAAATGAAATTGAAAATGCAGTTTGGCTGTATTGTATATGATGGAAAACTGAATATCTTCAGGGTTTTGGACTGATAGTTGGAGAAAACAAACATACGTGAAGTTGGACTTGGAAATGACAATGATCATCTTTCCCTTTTTTCTGATCTTTTATCAGCAAAACAATCTATTAATTAGAAAAATGATCCACTAATGAAAACAGCTGTTAGTTGCAGCTCCAGTCCACAGTGTGATGTCATCACACAGATGTTGCATTTTCTGAACCCTGGAATATATGAAACTAACCTTACCAGATGTTCAAACAATGACTTTTTGATTGATTATCCATAAGCAAGCCAGCAAACATTTTGTGGAAAAACTAATGATTAAAACCTTGATTTCCTTTGTCACCCTTGAGTTTGAGGAGCAGGGTGGTGTAGGAGAGAGGAGCAGGTTATAGAAAAGGGGAGGAGTAAAAAGAGGAGGGTAAAAGAGGAGGGGGAGCAGCACGGGAGGGAGGTATGATAGTGAGACAGTAGCAGAGCGAGCCAGAGGCAGGGAGGAGGCAGCGAAGGAGCAGCTCTCCTCCTGAGTCTCCATCCCAGAGAAGACGGAGAGGAGGAAGACCGGGAGAAGTCGACAGTCCCGCCTCACAGATGCATCCCAGCAGCTCCTGAAGTTAAAACCAAGACGTCCGCTGTGAGGTATGTTACACTGCCTGCCTCCTTTGTGCCTCTCCTCCACCTCCTTTCATCTCTCTCCTCGTCTTTAACAGGACTGTGAACCAGCAGCAGTCAGGCGCTGGGGGTGTGAGGTATTGTGTGTGTGTGTGTGTGTGTGTG
>CAFUXE010001481.1:231417-249567 GCA_903364295.1 Serranus cabrilla | reverse complement strand
GTGTGTGTGTGTGTGTGTGAGTGTGGACATGTGTGTGAGTAGATGGAACAAAATAGGGTCTGATTTATCAAAATGTCAGCAGCGATTGTGCTGAGATGTAGTTTCTTTGACATTTGAAGACTGATAGCATTTCCTGCAATCAGACTCATCCCCAGCACAGTGTGACCTGATGTTACAAAGGACACTGAAAAGAGCTGATCACCTCAAAAACTTGATGTTGCTTCTCTTCTTCTCGTCCTTTTACTCACAGTTGGTGGTGTGCCGAACAGAATACATCACTGACACCCTTAGAAACAGGTCACCAGAGCTTGTTGTAACTCATATATCATGTTAGGTGTGTGATTATACTTTAAATAATCACTTTTAAAATAGTCCCAATGATAGTTTTGCAAAATTACACATCTATTTTTTTGATAATTTTGTCCATATTTTCTTTATAAATCCACTCCTTTTTTCTTAATCTACTGCTGTGAATGGACAAAAATGCTTGCTCCACTCGTTAAGTGTTATGAAATAATGAATGAATGCCGTTTTCAGCCCAACTGCAGTCATTAAAACACATTTTAAAATGTGACAATCATCCAAAACCCCATTTTATGTCCTCTGCGGCTAACAGACTGTTCCTCTGACCCAAGTCTCCCTGAGTCTCTGTCAACCACTCTCTTCATTAGTGCCATTAAGGACGGTTTAATGTTATCAGGCACATTGGCGGTATTGATCTGCTAACCTGTTCCCAGGGGGGCGATAGCGCCAGACAAGCTCCAAGTCTTCATTTTAAACTGTGCTGCTCTTCACGTTCAGAACACAGTGGAGAATTATTGAGTGGACTAGCGCAGGGACTGTCTTTGTGCAGATGTCATGATGTCATACTAACTCTCCCTCCTGGCTGCACACTAGAAAATGTCTTAACATTAAGAGAGGAAGTGAACTGTCCCGTTGTAACAAAGAACACTGAAGTGCCGAGGTAATTTGTGCTTTTTACGGGTAATTTCAAGTAAAATTGAAGAAGTGAGCTGAGCCTTTCAGTCGTATTGTGGTGTAGCAGTAAGTGTGCTTTGGCTGCAAAACACATGATGTCATGTGGCTGCTTTTCCCTGCAAATTAATGCTGATAATTCACAAAGAGAAGGTGGATTATATTATAAAGGAGGCATTTAAAAAAACAGAATACTCTTGACTCTGTTTACTGTTTGTGGCATTAATGAAAATATTCCTGATTTCAAGCGAGCAATTCTGCAATTTACATAATTTCCACAGCCTCCCGGTAGCAAATAAGAGCTTTTAATGGAGCTTTTCGCTGATTTGTTCCAGCTTGCGGTGTAATTCAGAAGCTTACCTATCTTGTTAGAGAAAATACCTCATTACTCTTTTTCAGAGTGAGCCACGTTCTTTGTCTAATCTCAGCCGAAACAGTGTTTATTTGCTTGTTTTGTGTATGAAATTATCAGGGATGGTGTGTTTTGCATGATACCTGTTGATGAAACCATAATGTACAAGATGATGCTATGATGTTGATTGTGAGGAGAAATAATTGTGAAATTCATCCCGTCTTTTCACACATTGCAGACATTATCCTGACACTTATTTATCATATTTTTTAAAATGTACGCATATTCTTTTAAGATATGCTGTTTTATTGGGGCTGCAACAAAACATTTTAATTATTTTTATTATTGATTAATCTACAGATTATTTTTTTAATTAATTGATTCATCTTTTTGTCTATAAAATCTCAGAAAATAGTGAAAAATTACCATTACAAAGGTCCAGAGCTCAAGTTGCTGTCTGACCAGCCATCCCAAACCAATAGATATTAATTTTAATATCACAGGAGACTAAAAACAGCCAGGAGTCTTGAATTTTCTGCAGTTTTGCTTAGAAAATGAACATATAATTAAGCAATTATCCAAATAGTTGCTGATTAATCTGCTGTCGATCAACTAAAGATGAGTCGTGTTTCAGCTCTATATCTTTCATTACATATATAACATAAGAATGATTCACTTTCAATTGTTGCAGTGGTGAGGTCAGACTGTAAGTAGCCCTACAGTAGATGCATGTATTCATGTGGCTGTGGGCAGCATCTGTGTATGTGTGCATGGCAAAGAAAGTATATGGAGATCAATGCAAGCAGCTGTTCTCTCTGCACTTCAAACGCTGCTCTGTTGTTGGCGCATCAACGCTCCGACAGGCCTCGCGCAAGGGGATCAAAGGCTAATGAGACAGCCATCGCACAAACGCACCCGGCAGACCCATGAATATTGATACGGCTCAGGAGAGAGATGGAGGCAGGGTGTCTTCACTCGCTCAACAGCAGCCCGATAAATTAAAGAGGGGGGAGGGCGGTGCAGCTGGAGGCTGGAAGGACTTTGGGGTTTAAAATATCGCCTGAATGTGTGGTCACTGCTAAACAGGCTTAGATTTCTCAAAGGTGTTTCAAACGCCTGCCTCTGTCTATATCTCATATTAAATGTGCTTTAAGCTCAGCAGCTGCCACTATTACTTACATCAACTTATTGAACACTGAGAGCAAAATTACACTGTGTTTAATCTACTATAACAACTCCCAAGTTGAATATCAATTAAATTAATTACTGCAACCCATTTTTATTCCCTACAAGTGACGCACCGGGTCCCAGTTTGAAACACATGGTAATCGTTGGGAATTCAAAGAAAAACTACTTGGTTAAGGTTCAGAAAAGATCAGGGTTTGGGCATAAAAAGATACTTTTGTGCAAAGCTACTAGTCAACTTAAAATAGCAATTTGGACTTTTGGCTTCACACAGGACCCAAACAGGACCTGAAAACTGATCTTGCGCGGCCACTAAAACTACTCCACGCGGACTTTAACACTCATTATACTGTGTCACCAGGCCGGTTGGTCTCATGCAGACAGGGCTTGTTTTTTTAAAGGTCTTAATGGAGGGTTTTAGTGGAATTAAGCTAAAAAAAAAAAAAAGCTTTGCCAAAAAGCTGTCAAGTAGAGGGTAAACTGAGGCTCTCACACTTCCTAGTACCCAAAAAGGGGCGTGGTCGTGCCAGTCTGATGTATGTGAAACCACCATAAGTGTTCACACATTGGCAGAACATTTTGTCTTCATTTTGCTCCCCATTTGTAAGAAACTGATTGGGGAAAAATGGTGTTGGGCCTTTCATTTGTGAGGAATTACTGCCTCTCTCTGTCCTATATCATTGTAAATGATAGTATTTGAACAGTTTGTGGATTAATGGGGATTTAATAAACCAAACGATTAATCTAAAAACATAATTTTGCCAGAATAATTGCTAGTTGTGGCCCTATGGTCAAATAAGACATATTTTGTGTTTGAAGCCTATGAAGCCTGCAAAACTATTGTATCTATTCTATCTTCAGTGTGCACCATTTCTCTGTATAGCTGAAAGCAGTTAGAATAACAGCACAAAATGCAATAAATCTAAATGTCACACTGACCACCTTTTAAAAGCCAACATGTCTTCGGTGAATGCAGTCAGTATCCAAAGCGAACTGATTCTCTACACCATCAGAAGAAACCTGATACAATATTGGTCCTTTTCTCAGCCTAATGCCTGCGACTGCAGATAGTGCACGAAGGTGATATTTCTCCCACAAAATAATGCATTGTGCTTCTTTCCTCGGGGTGGTTGTATTGTCTAGCAGCCACAGTTAACCTCCTGAATGTCACCAGTTTGTTTCTCCCTGTGGTCGACGGCTACATGACGTGTTCAAATTAGCACTTTCTCCTGCATTATCTATCTAAACATCGACACGCGCCTTCCTCCCTTCTGGCCAAGTTCGTAAAAAAAAAGAAGTAAAACAAGCTAAAGGTGACATTTAGGATTCCACTATCCAATAAATCCAACTGAAGGTAAAGAAGGGAATGAAATGTTTTTCTGGGTGGTATGTCATCTCAGCCCATTTCAGCTGTCAACAGGCAGGCAAATAGACACTGGAAGGAGGACAAGTACAGAGGCAGGGAGGCAGGCAGGCAGGGAGAGGGAGACTGATGCGGCAGGAAGGCCGTCCACAGTACGTGGGCGACTGTGCCTCTATCTTGACTCGGGCTCGTAAATCAAGCCTCCCCTCCGGGGGCCTATCTTCCATTCTCAGACCTTCACAACAGCTTGTTCTCCAGCCTGTGACGAGAGGGGCTGTTGTCACAGCAGCTATCGATCGTGTGGGATGAGTTTGTCGGACCGGGGGATTTCACCCATCTGAGCGTGCCCACTGAAGTGTCCCGTCTCGTCTCCGTGTCTGTCTGTGGGCTACATGTTCTGTCTTTTATGCCAAGTCACTACCAGCTACTGTCAGCTGCGTCTCACAGAGTTTCTTTCCAAAATAGGATTCCAAATAAGTGATACACAAACTTACAAAGAAGTACTGGAGCCTGTTTGGATTAAATAATAACATTTTATAAGCTGGATCTGTTAAGTTTTTATTCAGTTTGAACTGCTGGAATTGGCTTCAGACTCAATTGGCAATTAAAAGATTTTTTTTGTGGGGATTTTGAGAAAGTTGGAGATTTGAAGATTAACACTGCTCTGATGTTTGTACAGTCTTCTCTATGAAGCTACTGCCAGCAGCTCGTTAGCTTAGCTTAGCATGAGGACTAGAAACAGCAGGGAACTCTTCCAATTGGACAAAAAAAAAAACATTAACGTCGGGACTCTGACTTTAGTGGGAAAGGTTGCAATCGTCATTAATTCATAGGACAAATTACGGCAGTAGTCACAGTTATTTATTGAACACGTTGATGTTCGCCTCACTTCTCTGCATTGACAGCTTCTGCGACTCTTTGTTTTCTCACAAATTCCATCTATCTCCGTCCAAGTAGCGCTGCAACATCATCCCAGATTAGTTGGCACCGAGTTTGAATGAGAGACTGAATTTATAGCAGTCAGTAGCCTACTGGCTATGGGAAATTAGTCTATCACAGAACTATTTATAGGTAAAGAATGGCAAGTTGTGTTTTTACGCGGGGTTATGTAATGGAATATATATTTTTTTAAATAATAATTAAATTAAACATTTTTTAATTATTTTTCACGTACAAATTGACAACATACATCACATAACAAAAAGTTAGCTTGGTCATAAAGTACTGTTACCACACTGCAGAATCACTCCACTAAAGTAAAAATCCTGCATTCAAAACTTACTTTAGTAAAAGTACCAAAGTATCAGCATCAAATGTACTGAAAGTATCAAAAGTAAAAGTAAGAATGGACCCACATGTTGTTGTATATATTCCAAATATATTATTAGATTGTTTGTATTGATGCATTTATGTAAACACAGGCAGGGCTCATTTTCACTAGCATACTTAACTGGTATGAGTTTGAATTTATATTAAAAAAAAAAAAAAAGTATAATCACTTTAAATTGATCATGTTTTTATGTCAAATCTTGACCTGAAAAGTAGTATAAAGTTACATAAAAAGGAAAAACAAAACAAAAATTACAGGTATCTAAAAAATTTACTTAAGTTCAGTACTTGAGTAAATGTAGTTAGTTACATTCCACCACTGGTGATATCTCACATATTGCAGTAGACATACTAACCACGCCCATCGTTCACCTGTATACAACGCGCGTTACTGGAGTCTGTCACTAGAGGGCGCTCGTGAGTAGTCAGACCGTATAGAACTACCGGATTCACAGGAGGAAAACAACAAACATGGCAACAGTCCCGCAGGTTACTATCGTTAACGTTGCTAGACAGAAACTTCCAGACTGTTTCTGCTACATTGTTAGTTCGTGTGACAGCGGCGCAACTTTAAGCCGTTAAAAAAGCAGGACGTGAAAATGGTGAGTACAACTGCTACACTGTCCCAACTGTTCATGTGCGTATTGTATTTTGTGGGTGCCTAGCAGTCATTTTTTGCGTCATTCGCATTTAACACGTGAGGCAGACAAATAATACAACACTGCAGAAATACTCCACCACCAGTAAAAGTCCTGCATTCTAAATTTAATTTAGTAAAAGTACAAAAGTATCAACATCTAAATGTACTTAAAGTATAATAAATAAAAAGAGCCTACTCGTCATACTGAACCGACCCACTCAGATAGTTTTATATATTCTAAATATGTTATTGGATTATTATTTTTGATGCATTTATGTAAGCAGTGTTATCATTTTGTAAATACAGGGTTCATTTAACGACTTTATAAACTGTTAGGAGGTTTAATTTTAAAAAATAAAAAGTCTAATCACTTTACATGTGTCATGTTTGTTTGTTTTTTGATAAATATTGACCTGAAAAGTAACTAAAGCTGTTTAGCTTTTAGTGTAGTAAAAATGACAATATTTACTTCAAAATGTAGTGAAGTAGAAGTAAAATGTTACATATAATGTAAATACTCAAGTAAAGCACAAGTACCTTAAAATTGTACTTGAGTAAATGTACTTAGTTACATTCCTCCAGTGGTTAATAGCAATTCATCTGCAGCCTGGAGCAGATTTGAGAGCAGTTTCAGTCTTCTTGTTTTTAATTGTGGTAAAAAAAAAAGGGAATTTCCACATAAAACTGAATATAACGGCAGTACACTTCGTTTATAGTAACAGGCTCATTAATTATGTGACATTATTCACTGAGAAGACGACTTGTACAATCTCTCTGGGTCTGTTGTTTACTATGCTACAGTTCATATGCAAATGCATTTGGGATGATGTTCAGATATCAGTGGCTGTGTTTACAGAGTGTGCTACAACAATAATGTGAATCAAAGTTACCCCAATGCAGAGAGGTGAAACTCTGAATAATTGCAGATTCTTATTTGACCTATAAAGCAAATACAGCAAGACAAGCTTAAATACAATATTAAGGTCTGTTTGTTAGTCTTTTTATTGTCCTGGGTTCATACATGACTAGACTGAGAAGATGTTTTAATGATTCTCGGAATAGGAAACTACATTTAAATCAAATGCAAATGCAGCTTCTGCATAGTGGCTCTAAAATAATCAAAGTTTAACCCTGAACAGTAATGGATTTCCAATAGTATTCTCACCAAAGTCAGACTACTTTAAAACCGAGCAGTTAAATTATTCACCAGCGCTCGCTCCACCCCTTAAAAGCCAATTAGGTGAGCGTTTCATGGAAATCAGCGACAGCATTTGATCTCCTGATGTCATTTTGAATTCAAGAGGGAATAAATTACACAAATTTGACAGTTCCAAAATTAAAGACCCCAATCCATCTGACACTCCTGTCAGGTGAGTACTTGACAAGATAAAATTCACAATTATGTGATTTTATTTAATATTATATTTATTTTTCTCCCCCTTGGTTGATTTTCCACATTCGTGCTCACACATGTAATGCCTCCTCTGCTTCATATTCCCCATATTTTAAATACTTTCATCCAATTTTTTAGCACGGAAAGAATTATAAAAGTCAACCATTTCAAAGGTTTTATGTCCAACCAGAAAAAGTTCCTTTAATCACAGAGAGTTAGTCAAACAGAATCACTTCTGAGACAGCGATGAATTTCATCTCACCAGTCTCAGAAGTGATATGTAAATGTACATGTATTGAAAATGATAATGGCGGCAATATTGCGCCACCGTGTCACCAGTGCCTCCTCGTTCTTTGTCCTCTGGCAGTTTCAAAGCATTTCTTCATCTTGTTTCCTCACCCTGAAAGCCGAGTTTGTGAAACTCCACCAGCGCTGCGCACAAGAGCACTCCCACTCAACCTCCCAGCCTGCTGAGAGCACTTGAAAGCAATTTTCTTTTAATCAAGTTCACTATAAAGGCCCCTCTGATGCCAACCTCAGCAACACTACCATTTTGTTTTTTCAGCTCCGTCTCTCTCCACATTATATTGATTTCTTCATGAGCGCTATGAAATACTGTTTACTGACATAATGAGAATTCTCTTTGAGTTTATTGCTCTTTTAGGACAGATACTAATATAGGTGCTCTTGTAAGTGGAGACCTCATTTTTCACACATCTGCATCTACTTTCGGCCAACAAACACTCAAACAGAACCAGTTACTGCACTGCGGGTCCATGACCCTAATATGTTGGGCTGTTCTGTTTCACAGTTCGAAGTTATACCTATGAAAAGTAATGCACCCTTCCCTGTAATGCTGTTTATTATTAGAAGGCGACCCCTAGTGGCAGTAGTAATTATAACGGAGCAAAACAGGAAGTGAGGCAAGCTAGTATAAAGACTGACAAAGTCCCTGGTCTTTGACCCAGGAGACCAGGAGTGTTTGTGTCCCCTTTAATAACAAAAGTCAACATTGTTATTTATTTAAGATGACCAGTAAATAACTTCGGTACTTAGATGAGTCAAGGTACACGTCAACTTATTTACGTTAACTATGTAGCTGTGCCTAATAGTTATGCACAGAAGTAGTTGTTTTAACCCAAAACCTGCTCTCATTTTCCTCATTTTAACCCCTCGGTTTTGTTGCCTAAACCTAACAAAGTAGTAAAGTTTCACAACATTAATATTGTGTTTAAAATAGTAACCCTCGTGTTTAAAACAGTGATTGTGTAACTGTTTCACAGCATTAAATAAAGTGGTCATATTTAAAGATACAACAACATACAAACGTGTTCATGCAAATGCGCTGAATATGAACATGGGTTTCTACATTCCTCAAAGTCAGTCGTAAAGAAGTCAAAGTACCAGTACATGCAAAAAAAAACTCTACTAAAAGTAGAAAGTAAGTCCTGCACTCAAAGTCTTACTAAAAGTACAGCCGTAATATCAGCATGTAATGTACTTGCCATCCATCCCTGCTGTCCTCAGGCAAAGAAGTGTCTGCTGTATCATATTAGTGCCAAACATATTTTATAACCACTTAATAGTCACTGACCTTGAGAGTGATGTTCTGAAGTGGATATGCATGTTGCCCTGCTGCATTGCTAATTCAGGGAGTGTCTCAACAAGAGCACCTTGTTTTGATACATCGCGGCTGCAGACATGAACTCTAGCTGCAGAGAGGCGTTACATGCGAACAGTATTGCTAAATGTTCTGTTTTTCAACAGAATACAGGGTAGTTACAGAGACTTTTTCAGAACTTGTAAACACTGAAAACTGTCAGATCAAAAGTGTAAAAAGCTGTGGCCCTTTCAGTTAGTTTCTTGCACTTGCATCAGGCAAATTAGTGCAATTTTTTAAAACCTAAAGCACGATGTCGAAATGTGGCAATTTGTTATGACACAGAGCTGTCTGTCAAACCTTTGAAAACCTTGATATGAGCAAGTTGTAAAGCAAATTTCATAAATATTTAGATATTTTGTGACAGCAGAAACTGCCGTTTTAGGCCACTTGGGGGCAGTAGAAACAAGCGGTGAACAAACATTGACATATCATCACCCCATATGACGAACATGTCCTGTCAGTATAAGTCCAATGTATATACTCTATTTTTAGCTCTGTTTTTGGTCTCCACCAGATCCAAATCCACTAGCTATGGGCTTTAACTTTACTATGTTAGTCTGTAGTCTGCTGCTGACCAAGTAAAATAAAGTTTCTGCTGTTTCAGCCTGCTGCAACCTAATATTGAACGGAAACCAAAAACTAGCTGATAGTCGATCCAAACATTTCATTGCATTAGGGATAAATGTTGGATCCAACTCTGAAACCTTGCAAAAAAAAAGTCTCCCTCCAGGCTGAAAAGATGGCATTATTCACTTTGGGTAGAGAGAGATAAATGTTCCCTCAAAACTGACTTTCTTGCCGTTTTCTTTGCACGTCCTGTCTTCAGGTCAAGAGGACATGATGTGCCACGAAGACTGTCAGCGATGACCGAGCCTCAGAAGACAACGGAACACAGAGGTGAGCCTCACTGTCTCCTGTTAAAGATTAATAACAAAGATCCTTGATATGATGGATGGTAGCCCAGAGTTTAGATCAGTCATTATGAAGTGTGGGTAAGTGTGTTAAGAATGACAAGACAAGTGATCCCTCAGAGTATTTATGGTGTTTTATAACAGTAAGGTTCTGGTCATGGCTTCAAGGTTTCATGCAGAACTCACTTAAATATGATCTACTGCAGCAAAGAAACTATTAAATCCTAAAATATTTCAGTCTATACAGTGAGCGTGATTTAACACTGCAGAAATACAACAGAAGAGCAGCTGCTTTATCTGCTTACAGCTCAGCCGAACCAGCTCAGGTTGTTTCAATAAAGAGGTCAGTCAATAAAAGCTGCAGCCGCAATCTGATTTCATGGCGGATGTAGTTCTCAGCACAACAGCAGGACACAGTAAACTTGGTTTTGTCTTCTTTCATTACCCACTGATTTATATGTAGCTGACCGTGTGACAAAAAATGCAGGACAAAGTCTTGTTTTGTAGAGAAATTAAGCACTAAGCGCATTTACATCAGTATATATGAAAATAGTCCAGTTAATCTGGATGATTGTGGCAAATGTATGAGAAAATACTGAGTAAGTCGGAGAAAGACGATCAATACTCCAAACCTGCAATCCTTACCCCGGACTTTTCTGGCCTGTTCTTCTTCTATGAATTTTAAAGTGGTTACACATGTAGCCATCAGAGAAGCTGCACAATCCACTTCCTTCTTTCACTCCCCTGCTGCTGCATTGATCCCCAAGAGGAAACCCTGTAGCGCCCGAACAGGACCGACACCATGTAGACTTCAGACTTCTACACTCAGAGCTTTCAGCACAGTGACTTCTGCCTGCAGAGACTCAGACTGCAGCAATAATGGCATTTCCTACTATACAGCCTTTACAGACAAAGTAGACGTCTAAATCCAAAGCACAGAAAAGTCTTTACTTGTGCAGTGTACAAGGAGATCAGAAGAGCTAAAGGTGGGGAAAGTCCACAGAGCAAGAACAGCTTCAGCTACCACACATTTACAGGAATAAGAAATAAAATTGCTAGTTAAAACAAAAAACAAAGTATAAAAATATGAATAAATAACTAATAAAAGAAGAGTTCGTTTTTAAAAACAGATATCTCCTTTTTTATTTATTTTCCTAAATCTTGTTTATTTATTTATGTTTTTGTACTGGAATATTAATCAAACTATTTTTGGGTTGTTTCAATAAGATATCTAAAAAAAAAAATCTTTAAATACATATTTTTATTGCGTGTATTTAATGGCCGAGAAGGGGATTTATTCATTTAAGAAATGGGGTTAATCTGTTTTTCAAATAAACTCTTCAGATTTTTATAAAATGTAAATAACAAAACGAAATGGACAACTCTGAATTAAACATAATAATATAAATTATCATAGAAGGAAACTTAAAACAATGCGAAATCAAATTAAAGACTTTTTTTTTAATTCCATAACACCTTACATAAATATTACTATTTTATAAATGGTTAAATTGCTGGGTGATATACAGTACAGGTAATAGAACTATTGCCACATAGATCAAGTATGGAAATTACATCCCACCCAGGTGCCTAATGGGTTTTAATGAAACCACAAAAAGAACCACTTTAAACTGGCAGCACAAAGGGTACTTTCACCAATATAACTGAGAAATGAATAAATCCCTGAAACATCTTTCTATTAGATATTAAAGTGCATTCCTGCTGCAGCAGAACTCTGTGAAAATGTAAATCCAAGTGAAAGCAGAATAAAAGCTTAGATGTTAATGGGTACATTTCCTTGACTTTTTCCTATTTTCTGCTCCAACCTTCTGTTTCAATTTCCTATTTTCCTGTGGCCCAGTTTATATTCAGGGGGAGAAAAAAAAACTGCAGCGCTGCAAAAAAAAACCTGAGGTGATTACTTTCACTATCTACCTGTTGTAATGATGATGATGATATCCTGAGCTCAAGTTGTGCAACAATAATGCAGAGTTGTGCAGAGTTCACCCTCCAATCTGTGTTAATGAGGGGCCTGTGAATGCAATCACAATGCATTCAGGCAGCATATATATATCTGCAGCTATAGAGGTGCAGTGTCCAGCAGTGAAGCGGGCCTCCACCCGCAGGTAGTTATACAGTAAAAGATGATGTGACTGCGGAGGAATATTTGCATTACAGTACGTGAACTTAAATCCTGTGTTTTGTCCCCGTTTTAATGATGCTCCCCTCACTGAGCTCAGGTTGCACCGTATCAGCGCTGACCCTCGTGGGCTGAATTGTGGTGACACCTTCCAATCTGTGTTAATGAGCTGACTCCACTCCGTCTACGGGTCACGGTGATATTTACAGAAACCGTTGTAGCGGCAGATATCCACGCCTCCCCGTGGCGCTCCCTCGCCTCATTTGCATAGCTTTCAGACTTCCCTTTCTCGCTCTCCCTCTTTCACCGCTCTCGCTGTGCTCCTCCGTGATCGACAGGCTCCTTCGCACTTCTCTTCAGTTTGTGTCGCACATGTTAATTAAAGCCTCTAATTAGCTTTCCCCACTAAAAGGCCGCATTAAATCAGAGTTGGAATGGCAAATGATTCCTGGCATTAGCATAATTGTGTTTTTGAAGTGTAAAGATTTGGGCATTAGGGATGCTAGCACGCGTTTTTGTTTCAGTGATTTGTTGTGTTTGGGGCTCAGGGCCCAAGGGGCCACTGGAGGTTGGCTGTGTGGGTTTAGGGGCCCCAGGACCCTACAGGGGCCACACACTAATGAGGCCTGCTCCTCTCTGATGGAGCAGATACAGGAAAAACAAACCTGTGATGTGGTACCCTCAGGTGGTCCTGAGAGCCTGGCAGAGCGGAACAGGACGCTGTGTGTGTGTGTGTGTGTGTGTGTCTGTGTGTTTGTGTGTGTGTGTGTGTTTGTGTGTCACAGAGAAAGGATACAAAAGGGAGATGAAGTTATTACTATTTTTTATTATTATTACTACTGGAGATTAAAGTGTCCCCTTTTGGCCCAGTGCATGCTGGGATTGGCTCAAGGGCCCAAGTGGCACTAAATGGGCAAATATGGAAAATGGATTAATTGATTTAAAAGTCGTCTAAATGTAACGATCAATGTGCATTTCTTCACATTGGACTGTGACAATTATGCAATAAAACAAGCTATTTTTTCCAGCTTTAAAATTAAATGTAGATATACAACACTGAAATGAAAGTAAGCTTTAAGGCTGAATATGACTTTTGCTGTAAAATGTTAATATTTAATTCTTACCGATGTTGTAGTCGACAGGACGAAACAAAGCTCCACGTAAGACAAAAGACAGTTTATTATCAATCAAGAACCCATCGGTTGTTGGTGTGTAGCCTCTGTGGGCAACAGCCAGGATTTCTGGTCATTGTTTACAGTCCAATTAGCAACTTAATGGATACTTTTAGTAGGTGTTTTAGGTCCAGATGACAATTTGGATAATCTATACTAACAGAAGTCTGCATATAAATTTAAAGAAAGAGAATTAAAAGCTAAATCGTCTTTATAGCCACTCACAAGTCCTGGGTTTGTTGGTCCCATCTATCCCTCTTCCAGCCTACACGCCAAAGTTTTTACCGTCATATTGCTTACATCATCATGCATCATATTGACTTTTTTTTTTCAGATTAACTACTGTATCTGCAGTTTGCAGAAATGTTCAATCCAAACATGTTTTGCTGGCGACTGGGCTGGTTTAACACCTTATTTTTAAGCATTTTTTAAATTTGCAAATTGATATGCTGCTAATGCCTTTGATAGCTAGTTAGCAATTTATATGTGTCCTTATCCTTGGCTTTTTATTTATTTATTCATTAATTTTTAGCATATCTATTCCCCTAAATTCATACTGGCTCTCTCAAATTTCAAACAGCCGCCAAATACAGCAGCTGGTGTTGTATCTTGAACATTTTCGGTTCTGTTTTAAGAAAACGACACGCTAACAAACAGTTCTGCAGAGTACCAGCATGATGAACTGATGAAATACTAGGTCAGTTATTTTAAACATCCCTCCCTGTGCAAACCCACTGAGACATCATCTTAAGTAACATTTCATGTGTCCGTCAGCTGGATTAAGATGTTTCCATCCTGGTGGACCTCCTTGTTAGTGTTAGTGAACACAGAGACTCTGCAGCCGCGGGTCATGTCCTCTATTACAGCGTGATATACCTGGATTTACTAGTGATTACTGCGGTGCACATCCTCAACCATCAAACATGACTGAAGCTGTCAGCATCCCATGAATCGAGCCTCGGGGTAGACATGATGTACTTTTCAGGAACTTCCTCTGGGCGAACTCGCTCGCTGACTACTGTGGCTAAATTATTCAGGGTGAACTTGTCTACCCAAAGGCACAGTGGTGGAACAGTGACAGTTTGGGGGTTGTGTGATAGCTGAGAGTGTTGTCATATGAGTTATTATTGAACCAGCCAGATATTCCACAATGTAGCAGAGTCCCGCTCCAGCCTTGAATCTGCTCCAGGCATGAAAACCCATTAAGATGCACTGGAGGAAGCAGAGTTGAAGAAATGATGTAAGGAGGAAGAGGCTGGAGACTGAATTATTATCACCACTTTCTACATGAGGCTACTTTTAATTTGATTAATTCTAATTAAAATGATTTCTGTGTCTGCAGCCAAATCATTTCTGTTTCTTTGAAAGACCGCAGTTGATTACATAAAGACATACCAGCATGTTCCTGGGGTGACATATTAAATTGTGCAGAATGATTTTTTTTTTAATGGCACAAAAGTGCAGCAATGTGTGTTTTGGAGGGGAAGAGATAGGCAGAAAAACAAAACAAAAAGCTGAAGAAGTAGAAGTAGCAAAAAAGGAGGAGGAGGAGGACGGAGAGAAATGAACAACAGACAGAAAGTGTGAGAAATATGGAGACTGCAAGCAGTGCCAGACTCTGTTTGGAAGTCTAACATTCATTATGTCTGTTTCAGTGGTGCTGCTAGTCACAACGCAGTAGGAGATCTCAGCCAGTCAGCAGAGAAACCAAGGGCACTGCCAGAGGCTTGATTTACACAACAAAAAGACATTTCACCCTATGTGACCAGGACACCACTTTCTCTCTTTTTGTGTTTGTCCAAGTTTTGCCAAGTTTATGAAGCCACGGCTGCCAAAAGGAAACATTCCTGTAGTACGAGCTGTGATTGCCGACCGCGGTGCTTCGTCCACATACGTCTGCGCTCGTTTCATCAGTAGTGATGTCAGCAGGTGGAAAGTTATGAGCTGTAACCCATATTGTACTTCACGTAACTTTTTTGGCTTTTTATATTTAAAATGTTCCATTATTTTGTCTGTTTTAATGCATACGGCACGTTTTTTTTTTTATTTTGGAAGTTCAGTCTTGGCTCTTCTAATAAGTCGATAATAAACTGTGTAGCCCAAAAAACAGACAGCCAGACCCTTCAGGACAAAAATGTCCCATTGAAACCCATTAAAACTACAGTTTTTGAACACACAGCCAAAACAACATAAAATCATGCATTCTGTTATAGCTGGTTTTCAATATAGCCGTGGCTTCAAAATTATACTTTTTACTATTTTACAGCAGATTGAAGCTTTTTCTCTATATTTGTCCTATAGGGCAAATCCATGCTATTTTCCACTAGGGTTATTGCAGCTGTATGATGGAAACATAGAAATGCATCAAAATCATTCACATATCCTAGACTATCAAGAAAGAAAAACCAAGCATTTAGTACACAGAAAACAATTATGTATTAAATAATTAAAAAATATTATTTTTTTAATAGAAAAATATTGGCCTTAAGTAGCCTGTAATGGCATTTAAATGGTTCAATTCTGCAAATGAATGGAGATTTGATCGCTAAGTTCAGGATTTATACCAGTAAAAATGGTACATTTGCACAAATGGACATTTTTGTCCTTCTTGTAAATAAAAGTGAGGCACAAGGGTTAACTAAAGTTGCAGTGAGAGGCTGAAGTTTGTATTTCTAGAAAGGAAGTGTTGCTTGGTGTTGCACAAAGCAGAAAATCACTGTAAGTTCAACTGAATAATTGCTTTTATAAATGGTAATATACCACTTTGTTATGAAAGACAAAACAGCAGCATGAAGCTGGCAAAGCACATGCCATGTAATTACAATATTCCTGGTTTGAATGCCTTTTTTGGCCTCAACAATTATGTTAATACAATATTGCTAAAGCAGGTTATACAAAGTAAATATAATGATTTAGAATAAAAAACAACAGCTACATATTAGGCCTTTTTTCACACCAATTGAAAACCATTATGAAAAGCTATTACACTCAAAATAGTTTCAGATTTTCTTTTTCGATTAGTTTGAAAAATATAAAAAGTCTAGACGAGCTAGCTATCAAAGATTGGAGGCAGTCTGCCACAAACTATCTTGTGTTAAAGTTATAGTATCATTTTGTAAAAGTAATATTTTTTAAGCAGAATATCAGGGCAATTTACATTCTGTTATTAAACCTGTCACTTCTTGACATATTTCCCCTGCCTTGCCATCCACCTGTCACTCTTTGTCATCTGTGCTGACTGACTGACTGACAAGTGCACCGAGGTCGCTGCTGCTTCTTTTTTCCAATTTATGGTGGCTGCATTAGACGGAGGTTGCTGATCTACCAGGTGGCTTTGAAGGAAATTCATTGGCAGAAAAAAAAAGGAAAAGCCTGGGAAAGTTCTGATGTTGCAAGTTGTTGCATCACCTCATTTAGGACCGTGTTCTCTACAGCTGCAAAGAAACGGTGTTTTAGTCGTTGTTTGAATTACTAAGATGGACAAAAGTGTAAAAGTATATACATTGTTGGAGAAGTGAAGCGTCCCCTGGGAGATGTGCGTTGGCATATATGTGCAGGAGCTGAGGAGGCAGAATACTACAGACTGTATAAAACAGAGTGGATGTAGACACTGTGCCTCATCCACTGGTTTGTGAACTATGGTTTTGAAACCTCAAGTGTGGATTTTTGGCCAGTGGCGTGTTTTATTTTGGAACCAGGAGTGACCGTGTATGGACGACAGGGTGGAGCTGTTGCAGTTGCATTGGTTATTCAAATTTTTAGGCATCCAAAATGATGCTTGAAGTAAAAACACACTGTGAAAGTTTTAAGATGAAAACACATGGTGTGCAGTGGTCACCACTTGTAAATCACAAAGTAGCCACGCCCTAAAGCATAATCCACTTTATCACCTGTTTTACTTACAATGGGACCATAATTTACATTATGAACATCATATTGTATTTAAGAAGACTTGGAAATTGCAATTGAGAACATAAGGAAAATGTTTACTGAGGTTATCAATCAAGTGAGAAGTAATACATTTTCACATAGACTTTAATACAATCCTTATACCTTTTTTGCAGCCTGTGGAGTCGCCCCCTGCTGGCCATGAGAAAGAATGCAGGTTTAAGGCACTTCCACACTGGCTTCACTTTTCAAACCACTTTAGGGTGAACATGAATGTGTCTCAAAAATGTCTCAATCCAGCGAACATCAAGCAGGAAACAAACCAATCAACTGACAGATAATGTCACCTGTAATGCCACGAGCCTGGCTAAAAACAAGTCAAAAGGAAACAAAATGTTAATTCTTTTAGGTTTTTAACATTTAATAAATGCATGCTTTGCTGTAAAACACCAGTATTCTGCTGTGGCTCTCTGACAGACAGGTGGTGGTTGAAGCGTGAGTGCTACACAGTCACAGGTCTGTTTCAACATTAGATCATTACACTTGAAATGAACCATGGTGTGCTTACAGGTGTGCGTTTATTAGCCGTTTTACAGCAGCTCGGAAAGTGACTCGGCAAACCAGAACAGAGGACAGAAGCGATCTGCTCAGAAACCAGAGCAGAGAAAAATAACCTCAGACATCACAAGTCTGCGCCGGGCTCTATTTTAGTGCTTTGGAGAGAAATTTAACCTATACAACAAACGAAAAAACTCATTACCTGAAGTTCAGAGTATAGGTCGTTTATGATTAGAAATGATCATTTTACCAATCAAGGACTACTGGCCTTTAAAGGTGCGCTCATTTAATTTGTGCTACAGATTCTATATCGAGCAAATGAGGCATACTTTTTCATTTTATCAGAAGGACTGATTATAAAGTCCCAAAAGATGAAAAAAATAACATGCAGATATTTGAGTGTGTGCGTTCAGCTTTAAGAGCCGCTGACTGACAAGCTCGATGGAAACAAGGCGATGACAAGATGACAGGAGCAAGAATAAACTGATATTTTCATTAAAAAGTCCCGGGGCTTCATTTAAGATAGAGCGGGGGCTCCAAATATCGCGGCACAAATATATGACAGGTAAACACACACACAT
>CAFUXE010001481.1:213737-231283 GCA_903364295.1 Serranus cabrilla | reverse complement strand
ACCCCCCCTCCCATAGCCCGCCCCCACCCACACCCCACCCCTCGCCTAACATGATTTATAGATCTAATAGACGTCAGCGCTCCCGCCTAAGATAGAGGCTTCACATTATCACTGAGGGAAAGTCATCCGTTCAACAGGGCAAGAATGCAGAGACAACTCTACCCAGATTTCCCCGTGTGTGTGCATGTGTGTGTGTGCCATTGTGATGCTTACGTGCCACAAACACATCAGTATTTTAATGTGCTGGGATGGAGCTAGAGCAGTGTAATCTGTTGCTGTCGGCTAATCTGTCAGTGAACAGTAGAAGAAGTAGAGATTGCAGAGAGAGAAAAAACAAAAAAAATGTTGGTAATTAGACAACTTTGTCCACCCACGAGAGAATATGGAAAGAAGTCTTCAGGAATTGGATTCAAGCGGGCAACTCAATTGCTCATCTTGACAGGTAGAGCAGAAACAGTCCTGTCCAAACTTGTCAGAAAAATGTGTTTCCATCTCTCGTTAAGCGCATTAATTCTTTTATGAAAAAGATTTTTTAAAAATACAAGCGAGCTCAAAAACTTTTGTGCGCATTTTTGAAAGTTTTATCCAATTTCCATCAAGATTTTATCATGCAAGTCTTCAAAATGTGCATAGAAATTAATTGATGGAAATAGTGACTCACTGTCGCCTCTTAAGGCTCAAGTGGTATTACAACACAGGACGAGCCACCGCTAGCAGGTTAGCATGCTAATTTCAGCAGATATCTCTGCAGCATAATACAAAGATGTTTATGATAAAAGGTCAAAACTGTCACCCGCTTAGCAATTTTTTGTCATGTTTTAAACAGAAAAATCTGTCCGTGCCGCACACATTGCACCTTCAACTAAACACTGAACAAAGTCTCTCCTGATAAAGTTATTTGTTTCCTAAATGTAACAAATGTGGGGAAAACTGTAGCAATTACGGTCCAATTTAAAAATGTAACTAAAAACAGATTGCAGGAATTAAAGCAGGAACATAGAGGGTGATTAGCTGCCACACAGAAGTAATGGGATTACTCGAACATGCCACCCTCCACGCCGCTCTGCGCATTGTGCTCACACTAAACAAAATGACATTCAACTGAAACAACACACAAACGATGCCATTGTTCCGGTGCGCTGCACAAGCCAGCCGAGGCACAGCGGCAGCACGAGGATGGAAGCCATTGAACTTGCTGCTCATTACCAGTACAACCTCTCCTCGAGCAGCAAAACAACATTCAGTGTCTGTTCAGCTCTGTTTACTGACGCTTCTGCTAAAAAAAAAAACAACAATATGGTGACAGCCAGATTGCCTCCCAATAGATGTAGTGCTAATATTTGCACTAGGCCTGCTGTACGTGTTGAAAAAGATGGTAGATTGGATTTCGAGCACAAGCGTACACACATAAACACATACGAACACCCCCTTCAGTTGTTTGTTCTCATGCAGTCTCCCATCTCGGTGTATTTTGAGAATTAAACCAATAAGCCCCCCTGCTAAGCTCGGCCCAGCAGTTATTGATGTGCTGCCTTTTTATTGTCTGGAAGCTTATTCTCTTCATATTCACTGTGTCTGCCTTTGTGCCAAGAAGCAGTTACTTTAAACAGGCTGACACTGAAGGGCTCTGGGAGCAGCTGTGGAATCTGAGGCGAAAAATATGTTGTAGATATGACATTAATGCTCTGATATCTGTTTAGTATTTTCCCAAATCTCCTTCGATTGCTTTAAAAGTTTGCACTTACATTTTTCACAAGGACACAAAATTGAGAGATATTTCCAGATTTTAAAAAACCTTTTTTTTAAAGACACACTGCAACCAGTAACTGATGAGTTAAAAGAGACTCAAAGCCAGTCTGAAGGGCATTTATTCATCCATATTTCAGCTTTGCCCGACCTCTCTTCGCATTTGGCAAACACTTTTATTTAAACCTTTTCCATAAATTCATAAACAATGTGCACAGAGGAATACTTGCAGCTCATTTGAATGAAAAAAGAATAACCTAGCACTGGAAATCTACTTAAAAACTCACCCCGCTTCCATTTTAATATTCAAATAATTTACTGTATATTAAGCCAGAAAATCATTAAACTGACACTTAAACGCCTCTTCATTTTCAGCAGCAGTTTTATTTTCTGCACAAACAGTTCATCACTAACTGCAAGACTGTTTTTATCAATACTTATATTGTACCTCAGTACTGTCTTACCACACATGCAGACATTCACACTGCATTATATCATATTGCAGACTGCAGGTGAAATAAACAACCATTTACTTTCATCTGTGTGGACATATCACACTGCTTTGACTGGCTTTTGGCTGGAAATAGAATTATGTTCCCTCGCTGTTGCATTGTGGGGATGCAGCCGTCCTTATCTAAGCCTAATCTCATATAAAAGAGCATGTTGCGTTTGAAATGTGAATTTCAGGGTCTCCTGGTGAGTAAAAGGCTTAAGACGCTGACCATGTAAATGCTACATTCGTGGTTTAAGCTCAACGTTTGCTGCTTCCCCTCTCTTCCCTCGTTTCCTGTCACCTTTATACTGTACGGTCCTTTATCTAAATAACAACAGTTAAGGTGTCCTGGTGGTTTAAGATGCTGATAATGTGGGAAATGTCCTTGGTTCAAATCCAACAAGGGACTTTTGTTGCAAGCAGTGGTGGATAGTCTAAAAATACTCATGACTACAAGTAACATCCCTTAATTACCTCCGCCAAAGAGGTCATGTTTTCATCAGCGTTTGTCTGTCTGTTTGATTGTTTGTTTATGTACAAAATAACTCTAACAGTACTGCACGGATTTGAATGAAATTTCCGGACAGCGTGTGCATTGGGACAAGGAACAGGTGATTTGATTTTATCAGCACCATCTGCAATTTTTATTGCAAATTTATATTATTGCGTCAGTGACCATATTGCCTTCACTAACTGCCGCCATCTAGTGGATGAAATATTTCAATGCCGCTGTGCTCCCAAAATACATGCTTTCAATATAATCCTTCAAGTGTGCTGTTTGGTATTGCGTAACTTACCCTATTGCCTTGGCGGAGGTCTGCGATCTTCGAGTGCTTTTCTAGTTCAGTATGTTATTATATGCACAGAACTATAACCTGCAAACTGCACTAAACACACATAATTGTGAGCCAGGAGGTGTTGGTTATTACGACCTATAGTGACATTTGTTGTTGATCGCAAAGGAGGAAGTCAGGCACCGTAGTGTAAAGAGCAACAAAGTCTGCATAGAGTGGATGAATGGGTGAAAAAACACAGGAGTTTCACCCTGGAGACTTCTGTTTGTGTCCTGTGTGAATCCAAAAGTCAATGTTGTTATTTAAAAGTACATCAGTTGTCTTTTGCATCACAGAATTATTGTACGGAAGTAGTTATTTTAACTCAAACCATGATCTTTTTTCTGATCTTAGCAAGTAGTTTTGTTGCCCAATCCCCATAAGATATTATACAAACTGTTTTATGAGGAAATGTTCCAGGAGACTGCCCCCTCAGAGAGGATTTTTTGGCATTTGCGCTTCATTACTTAGATCACAATGGAAAGATGAGAGAAGGGCAAACCCAGCAACGGAAAAGTTTAGCTCGTAGGACTTTGCATTTACATAGTAAACGCCTCAGTAAGCTGAGTGAGTCACCTGCATGCCTCTGAAATCATTTTCTCTCATCACACCCAGCGTCTCTGTGGGTGCACGTCGCTGCTCGAGCCCAAAGGGAAGTTTGATAACAGGTGGGATAAGACGTGCAGTCGGGCAAAGACACAAAACAGCATCTGAACAACAAAGTTTTCAAAGAAATTAAACAGCACTCTCTCTTCGTTTCTTCCGAGGTTTCAGTAACATTGTTATTTAAAGCGTTCGCACACAGAAAGGCTTCGGATGCTCTTATTAATTCTGTTTATTTGTCCGCTACTCAGCTCTTTTCACCTGAGGTAACGTTCTCGCTTGCGAGGACAATAAATAGTGCTGTTCAAGTGCCTCCACAATTTTCAGCTCAATAGAGAAAATGCACTGTTGATTTCTCTGCGGTGTCTCGGCTGCTTTATTAGCAAATAGGGGCATTTTTTTCCCGTCTGCTTCTTCCTCTGCTGGTGAAGAAAAGCACAGTCTCCTGAGCTGCACAGAATATCTGGAGGTTACAGAAGTAATCAACATGCAGTCCAGAAGGGAAGAAAATAATAAAACTTTAAGGTGATGCCGAGGACGGCTTTCTATTCTGGCTTGACAATACACTTCTGAGTACATATGGGTACAATACTCATATTCTTCTCTCCTATATCTCCAGATATCCATTTCTACGAGGCTAAACCTTTTGTAAATAAGACACTGAGTTCCTCTGTTTGCTGCCAGAATTTCACTTTTGTCGCGCAGACTGAAAACAAGCAGATTAATAGTCACACACTCGCTAAAAACCTCAGCCAGCCACTTTGAACACATGCATTCAAACAAGTACAGTAGCATCACTTCAATGCGAAAAACATTACAGCTTTGTCTCAACACAGAGGAGGGCGCGTGTTGCCAGAGAGAGCTTAAAATGGCTGCTGAAAGTCAGAATACTGGAGCTGAACCAAGCCCAGCAGACGGTGGACAGGCTTGCGGTTGGATGGCTGGGTTCGAAGGCAGCAGCTTGTTAGGGTGGAAATGGATTAGCGAGAGGCACAATGGGAGTCTTAGGCGTGTCTGCGGTGTTGTGTTAAAGCCCTGCCTACGTTGCCCGGGCTGCTAGACTCATTTATGCCCAGCGGTGCATGCAGCAGCCAACTCTCACACACAGGGCTTTTCTAATTGCCATGGTTTCTTCTGTGCTTGCAGCGACAGCCTTGATTCGGCATCCATCAAAGCTGTGAATTAACCTGCGGCGCCGCACAATTGTTCTGTTTGTCACATGCAGCTGGTAGTGGAATTATTTCTCTAACGGGGTGGTGTTATACTGTGGGAGAGACATTGTAGTGAGTCTTACATGGGGACGGAGAATTTCGGAGGTTCCCCTCACATGTAGATACAAACTGATATCATTAATACTGCTTAGTATAAAGTGTTTTTACAGGGTGACAGGTGCACGTTATAGTGAGATATGTTGAAGGTGGTTTCCATGTTTTTAGCCATGATGACTCCAGGTAATATAGTTTGTGTGGTCCACCGCTTTGGCACGAGCCTGGTGGGTGGAGTCACGTCATCAGAGAGATTCAGCTCACCTGTTCTGGCTGCAAGTCCATATATGGTCACTCTCTACTCAGCTTCCACCCTGTTTAGCTCTGTTGTCTTTAGCTTGTCTTTATGTTTCTTTATCTTTTATTCACGTACAATAAGAGCTTTTTTAGTACCAACTCATGAGTGATCCTCCATCTTTATTCAGCCTCGTGCTGCTTCTTTCACTCTGGACCATAAAACTAAAATCTGGCTTTTGTCATCAGCAGTCCTGGCTTCTCATTATTTATTGGCTCCAGCTCCAATCAGCAGTGATTAAAATTTGACACCAAGGTGGACACACTTATTGTTGCCCCTTTTTTAGAACAACACGTTGACTCTTTGTCCTCTCAGACACATATCCATTGATATTCATCTGAGCACCTATCAAGCTTTGTGCCAAATTAGTCGGTTTGAAAGTGAAACTGGATAAGTAGCAAATATTTTTTTTGGGAAAAAAGTAACGACTGTATCTATTTTATTGGCCTCCGTGCTGCTTTCTACTGTTTACTAACCTTGCTTTCTGGTGGAAATAGGGTATAGCAGGACTAGCATTTAGCTCACTGCAACACTGGTGAGACATGTTTTTATATAAATTACTTGCTCCAACAATAGTAATTCAACCTCAGATAAGCTCTTTTTTACAACTTGTACTTAAAGTGCCACATCATACAAGCAGCTGTCATCTATTACCCAGAATACATTTCGAATGAAACCTTTAGCGCCTGCTACTATTTTTTGCTTATAGTTCGATGACACAATGCTGCACTGTGGACAGATGTGTAAATAGCATTATGTGACACCTCAGTGCCGGAGCAAAAGCATGATGATGTGTGTCTGAAATCTGATTTTATTGCTCACTGTAGAGTAAACTACTGAGTGTGTATTATGTAGGGAATAATATACAGGAGCTGGTTTAGACTTGTGGAGTGGAGAAATGAGAGGAATTGAGAGGAGAGAGTGATTGGGAATAACGTGCATCACAGCACTTTTAGTTATGAGAAACATGCCTGAAATGCAAAAAAAATGTAAAGCATTGTCACCCATAAAGTGATCAACAAGTTACATCTATGCATTGTCTAAAGCTTTGTTAGACAGCGGATAGACAGCGAACCATAGACAGAAAAAAACATTTTGACGTAGCACAGTAGGAAAAGCTCCGGTGTAAATAATTAATAATGGCTGGATGCAATTTAGCACATGAATAGAACAGAGCAATTATAAATGTTATTAGTAACACCTGTTTTTTTTACCTACTTTAACAAGTCAGTGTGTGCTGAAAAAAGGCCTTTTCACTCTCACATTCACACCTATAAGCAATTAACCTAATCTGCAAGTCTTTCGACTGCGGGAGAAAAACCAGGAGCACCGCGAGGAAACCTAACAGGCAAACTCCACACAGAAAATTCATCAAAGGAGAATCCAAAGAGAGAGACAACACAGAAGTGGAGGCAGTGCGTGACTGACAGGTGAACTCTGGGAAGTGCAGTGAAAAGTCACTCCGACAGAGATATTGCAACAAAGACGAACACTGGATGTCGCTGAGCTTAATGGTCCCAAAAATACACCACAGTAGCATTTTCTAAAGCCAGCCAATGTATTCAATTCTTTTATGTTAAAGGATATATCCGATGACATTCTATACTTTCTTTTAATTGTCAACAAATCTCATAAAAAGACCAAAACTGACCGTGAATTCACCCCACTTATGGGTATTTTCTGTGTATCCACAGCCTGCTTGATCTCATCCCTCGGTGCCGCACAGACTTTCATTGTTGTTTGTAGTTGTAGTTTGTAGTCAGTCTCACATACTCTCCAGTGCACGGAAGGTGTATTTATTCGCAGCTGAAAATAGTCCCCTACAAATGCAGTGTTTTCGTCATTTTGAGTAGTAGTTTTGTGGTGTTTTCTCATCACATAGGAAGTTGATTTTTTGGCACGGCACACATTGCATATAAAATGTATGCAAAAAAAGGATTATAATTCAAGTTTTTCAACTTAAGTGAAACGCTTGTGTGTCGCAAAAAGCCCATCAAAATGAACTCCATTTAGAAAACAAGCATTTTAAAAGTCGTTTGGCTCTCATCTTGCAGCTCCCCCACAAAACATGAATTCAGAGTTTTTGCAAAGCACCATCATGATGTAGTTATTTCTGCACAGTTTTTACCTATTTATTGCAATTAAAATCAAAGCAAAATCTGTTTTTTAGCAGGTTTGTATCACTGTAGAAGTGGCAATCATAGAGGTAGTTCCTTGCGAAGAGAAAAGAGGAGAAGGTGGTAAAATTCTCAGAGCTGTGTTCAGCTGCAGGTGATGTTATGAACCCAGACACGATGGGGTTTGCTTCCAGCCTATCAGGGATGAGATGAAATTCTACCTTTGTCATGCATTTTTAAAGATTTCTGTCTTCAGTAGAAAGCAGTATGCTCGGGGCTGAGTCAAAGTACTGAAAGACGGACTAACACTTGTTAGTTTTGGTGTTTTCATGGGATTTGTTAACAAGATGTTTTTTTTAACCTTTAAATCTCTTAATCAGAACGTCTTTCACCAGATTTAAACACATCACCATGAGGTAAAAACAGTAAAAAAATCTAAATCTTTCTGGTTGAAGGAATCTCAAACTGGCATTTTTTTTGTGTGTTGGAATCAGCCAACGGCAAATATATGTGTGTGTGTGGTCATGGCTCCAGTTCTGTGCAAGTGCAGCCTGGGTAAATGAGGATTGACAGGCCCCTAATGCCCTCTGCAGCGAATAAATGGATAATGGAGAATCCTGTTGTGACGCCCCCCATCCTGTGTCTGAGATGAGACACATAGCCATCTGAGCACTTCGATGACACAGCCAGAGATTGATTTTGTGTGCTTGTGTTTGTGTGTGTGTGAGAGGATGACAGAAAGATGAATTTATTCTCTGACTTTCATAGTATCAGTCACACTATTTACATATTCATTTCTCATATCATAATGCAGTGACAGTGATGCCATTCTGTTGCTGCCTCCGTGGTGTCAGTTTTGCATTTGTGCTTTTTTGCATTTGCGGCGGACCTCCAGCTCCTCTCGAGTCTAAACCCTTCACATTTTGTCATCTCTTACCCACTCAGAAAGAAATTGACATGTTGAGAGAGCTGCAACTAATTCTTATTTTCCTCACTGATTAATCTTAATTATTATTATTCCTGATTAAAGTTGAAGGGCTTCTACATTTCCATAAGAACTGGCCAACTGTGGGCCAAGAGTAAAGCTTTGTTAAGTAGTTTATCATTATCTTAGCTACATCCAGTATGTTGTGAACATGCCCTCGACTGGCACACTTTGGCTCCAATATATTTGAAAATTTGAAATCTGTTATTGAATACATGGCTCCAATCCGACATGTGATAGATGGATACAGGGAGTCTTGGAATGCAAAATTCTTTAAGAAATTAAGATTTTAAGATTAAGATTCTCAATTTAAAAAAAACAACAACATTAAAGCCTTTTCTTAATCACCTCACTATCACTTCTTTTTAAAATGTATTTTCTTTCTGCCTGTTTCGTTGTCTAAGTATTCTTTTTTTTTTTATCTGATTTTTTAAAATGTACTTTTAGTGACCTTGTTAGAAAATCAATAACTTTCCCAAAAGAAAGATAAGAAGCAGGTTGTTATCCATAAATTTCATATTCATCAAAGTGAATAATAACAGTATGTACAGTCCATCACAGTGGTTTCTACAGATAACCCATGTGGACGCCCATGTTTGAGCAAAATCAGTAGGGTTTGTTTTTTAGAGATGGATAAAAATCCTGAAATGAAAAAATGGGATGGACCGATCCAATGATGACATCAGATGTCAGGCCAATAATGACTCACATAGCTTGATCAGGCTTGATTAGGCCAATATATCTAATTCAAATCTATTTGTATATACATTATAAAATATATTGGACTTTTTAATTCCTGTCTAAGTTTTGACCAAGTTGCATTTAAAAGGTTTTCACTGAAATTCTAATTCCGCTTCATTGTGAATTTACCAATGGTGCACAAGTTCTTATTTTAATAAGAAATAACAATTCACTTCATGTATTTCTGCGGGGGGGCTGGGCAATTAATGGAAAATTTATCTTAACTGACATTCAGCACCTCTAACAGATGTAATCTTGCCCATTGATTATTTTCCAAACATCAAGCTGTCCGTCGTTTGGACACATTTTGGCTTTAGGGAAGGTGACACAGAACAAAAGGAAGTCAAAGGAAAACACTGCAGAAAAACTGTTGATGAAAACTATAATTTGACGCTTTCATTTGAAGTGATACTCTGATTTCAGTTAAAAATATCCACATTAAGAATTCAGCTGTAATCTCTTTAGAACTGCAAAGATATGCACTCTTTCACAATAAATAATATCCCATCCTTCATAGATGAACATATGCAGAGTAGAGACCATGTCAGTGAACTATGAGGGCAAAAACCCCCAATTGTAATCAAGGTAAAATATTAAATTATTGGTTATATTGTTTTTTATATCGCCCAGCCCTGATTTCTACTGTAGTTATTTCTTTCATTTAGTTTGATAAAGTTTGAACAGCAGTTTGTTAGTCAAGCCGCATGCTGCCTTTCATATTAAAGAATAATCCCAGTCACGTCCATACGTTGAGGCATACAGCTCCTTAATTAAACACTGATATTGGATATTGGCCGATCCCTAAAGCCCAGGTGTTGATGGACTTAAAGTCAGATTGGTGCATTCCTACTTGTTGCAGCCATTGATTCAGAAAATGTGCTTTCTGTGAATGCTAAATGTCGATTTCTAGGTGCAATACAACAGGACATGCAGTGAATGCAAACATGACTGGTAGCTCGTGATTAACACCCAGTACACAGGCATCAGCATCCACCTGTTTTTAAACATTTGTGAGTCTATAAACAGTTAAATGAATTAAATTCTTCCACTACCGTCGTGGGCCGAAACAACAACACAGAGACAACAGATTAAACAATTTGCAGCTGTTGGATGAAAAACAGACGTTTTGGAAAATCAAGGAAAGGATGTTTACGTTCTCCGGCCGTGTGATGGAGAACGATAGAGAAGTGTAATGAAATAAAAGCCAGGCGGAGGAGATAGACTGCTGGGCCAGTCACGTCCGTCTGCAATACACTTATCAGGTGGGGATTTTCTGGAAGTGTCAGCCGGTATAGGAAGCCTTCAAGGCTCTCGGGGAAAGGGGATGCTGCGGTAGTGACAGGGCTATCTGCCTCTGACAGCCCAAAGACCTAAAACCGGATGGCTGCGAGAGATAAGGCTCTGTCGGCACTGGACACACACAAACAGACAGGACACACGCACACACGCGCTGAATGCTGGTGTACTCACAAACACATGAGCACACAGACACACAGCCAAACACTGGCATTCACTTTGCATTAACAAATTCCCCATTGCCTGACCACTCGCTCATTCATTCACTCATGTGCACTGACACACACACACACACACACATACACACGCCGGCTCCCCTGTCTGCCAGCCAGCGAGGCTTCCCATTAGCTGTGGTGCAGTGTGCTGGGTGAGGAGCGCTGGGGCGAGAGACATCAATTTGCTTCCTCTAATGCGCTCGCTGCCCCCACAAGACATATTGATTATTTCTTCCCCGCAAAGCGACAAATAGCAATTTCGGGGGCATAATGGAGATAGATGGTTGGTTTATAAGAAGCCCCCAAAGAAAAGTTGTAAGGGGGTGGAGGGCTGGGGGGGGAGGAGGGGGGAGGAGCAGGGGAGGCAGGGGGATGGGGACGTTCTTCCTCCTCCTACTCCTCCCCCTCTCTGTCTCTATCTCTTAAGTTTGTACTTTCTGCCACCTCCACCTTTTTCCACGTCGCTTCCACACAGATATAAGTCAAAAAGAATAATAATGATAATGATTTTATTCATAAAGCGCAGATCAAGATTAAGCACCAAAGTGTTTTCCAGATTAAAAGATTTACAGAATGAAAATTCAAATCAGAAACCCATGAAAAGCCCAAACATATGCAGACGGTGTAGGTGCAAAATAAGGAAAGTAACTTCATATATGAATAAATAAAAAGGTAAAAAGCTCATATAAGGTGAAAAATGTAAAGGAAGAAACATATTGAAACAAATAAGTGGCAAATATCAGATAAAAAATAGATAGATAGATAGATAAAAAGTAATTTATGATCATTTAATATGCATACAACAAGATTAAGGACATAGAATAACAGAATACACATTAATTATGTGGACAGAATTGTAAAAATACAAAATGATTAGACTAAAACAAGCACAATTCTAAGATGTATTATATATGATTAAATAGATATATCATAATGACAGTACAGTTAGAATATAACAGCATGAGATGGTGATATAAAGATGCAATCATGGGGGGAAAATAGCAAAGAGAAATGAAAGCTGAACAAATAAGGAAGAAGCAGGATGTGGTGAAAAAAAAAAGAAATGTCGTGAGAGATGTGTATATCAGCGAGGAGGTGAAGGCATGGCGGGGCTTTGGGGTGCACAGATGTTGAGGCACGCCACCAATGCACATTCATTACGCGCCTCCTCCGAGGAGCGTCGCCTCCTCCCGTCTTAATGGCTGTACTGCAGAGAGCAGCTGCTGCCGCAGTGTTTGCTCTGCCTCACCCTCCGTCTGTTACAGCTACTTCATATCCCCCTTGTTAGCATCCGTGTGACTGATCCGTAGGTCGCTCTGTCGGTGAGGTCATGAATATTTGATTCTCAGTACGCTGCAGGTCGACTCCATGCGTGTTTCAAGTTCATGTTAAGTTCTGGCACCAGTTTCTGTTTTAAAGGGGACATGCTGTGCTCGGATTCAGACTCATTCTCGTGTTTTAGTGTATTTATATAGCACCTAGATTGCTTCATAATAAAACAAGACTTTCTTTTTATAATATGGGACCTTTAAGGGTTGATCTAGATCCTCATTGACATTTAAAATCGGTTGTTTTGTTGTCTTTACTGGCCCACAGACCTCTTCCCACATCCTTTGCTCGGCTGAGGAAGAATAATTCTAGAAATAGAGACTCACACACAGTTTTTCATGTTTATTCCCTTCAGCCTTGACAAGAAGGCGGCTGCTTTTAAATCTTCAGACAGCTGAGACCTATAGATTTCGGAAAAGTGGACATCAGTGTCATCATGAAGTCTGTTTGCTTTGAAAAACGAGCGTTAGAACCGCCAAGAAATCCCCAATAAATCATAAAATATATGCTGTTAACATCCAAGTCGGGCGGCGAGTTCGTGCATCCATATCTGCCTTCATTTATTCCCGGAAATGTTCTTGTCACTTCATCCACCTGCTATTCTTGACAGACTTCCACCGTAAACTGGAATGTGTCTTCTCCTGCAGACAGCTCACTGTGTTCACACTGTTCTTTAACGCGCCGGCTGATTTGAGGTAGCTGATAGCTGCCAGCTGCAGGAGTCAGTGATGCTGCGGACTCCAGGCGCTAAATGAGGTAATACGTGTGTGCAGCTCGTCACATGATGGACTGGTGGGAAATGTTGCTCCATAGTTCAGCTGCAGACAACTTCCCCTTTCCAAAGATGATGTCTACTTGTGATTAAATCCATCATTTTGTCCAGGTTGGAGAAAATTAATGGACTTTATCAGATTGCTGGTACAGTAGCTGATACAGACTCACTCGTGCTTCCAATAGTGTCACCTAAAATTGGCCGCAGCACATAGAGACGCCGTGTGTGATAGCGCGAGCTGAAGAGTTCTGTGAGCAGATGGTTTAAGTTCAGGCGCGTGCACTCTGAGGGAGAAATAAAGTCAATATTTGACTGTTGGTACTTGGGAAGAAAATTATTTAAAACTTAGCTTTGGCACAATCTGCATGTGGGTGTGATAACCAAGTGTGATATTATTTTTAATTTAACCTTAATCTGCCAATCAGCCGTTACCATATGGTTCACAGGGAAGTCCAATCCTACAAAAAAAGCAAGTCGCACTAGCAGCTCTGTCAGACAGAGCGCTTTCAGATTTAAGTTTACAATTTTACAATAGTGAAGCTTTTCGCTCACTTCTTTTGCTTTGCATTTTTTTGCTCTATGTGCCCCCATTTTTGTAGAAGCACCCTGAATGCCTCAAGTTGAAAAAACTTAAATTCAGAGCAAGGTAGCTCAATTTTTCCCCATTGTATAATCAGATGATTCAATTTAATAACAAAAAAAAGCTTTGTGTAGCTTTTGACCAGCGAACATGCTATCAATTACAGTGTTTTACCAAATTATATGTTACTATTATGTTTTAGCAATGTTTGTGTCATATGATTCAGACAATAACTACTACGGTCGAGTCAGACAACATTCATTGTCAGTTACAAGACCTACTAGTTGCTACAAAACCCACAAAAGTGTCAAGAAAACTGTGAGAATGACTAGAGTGTGCACCTTCAGTTCCACTCGCAAAATCAATCCGTGCACCATTCAAAATAATCTGAATTATTACTTTTTAAGCACTTAATAAATGCCACCGCAAACACACAGCAAGGTGTAGCTGGGGTCGGCAACCTTTACTCACAAAAGAGCAATCGTTGGCCTAAAGAAGAGAAAAACTGTGGAAATGGAGCCGCAAACATGAACCTTACAATGAAGATAAAAACACCGAAGTCTAAATTAGCTGAACAACATTACGTACAGGCCATAATGAGCATTTATTAATAAAATTCTGTCAGAATGCAACAAGGACCACAAATTTAGATCGTAAGCTAGCCGAGCAAGGGAAAACTTTACTTGAAGTATGCAACATTTTAGTTGACTAATAAAGCCATATATAAGCTAAGAAGAATACAAATTGCTTAGGGCCTACACCATTGATACATTAAGATTAAAATGTAAAGAAATAATCGTTTAATTTCGTTTATATATTTTTTCGTCACAGCCACAGGGAGCCACTGCAGACGTCTTCCCTTGTGTTAGACTTTATGTCCTTGTCCATCAGCCGAGCCCTGTTGTCTATCATGGGACCGACCCTTTACATGCCTGACCTCATGCAGGGAATGATCCTGAACATTTCAGGGCTCGACTGCATGTGTGAAAGAGTCTTCAGTTGCTTCAGTGTCCTCATGTTGTGCGTGCTGTCACACTGTCGTGACTTACTGGGACACTCAGCAGCACACAGCCATTGTTAAAGATATTAGTCACACCTGTGCTTTATCTTCCATGACAAGTCAGCTGTAAAAAAACAATAGAAAGCAAAATGAAAATGTTTTAAGATTGACTGGAAACAGAAGATAAAACCTCTTAACTACCAGTCACTTATTGGTTCATCATCCAGATTCCAGCCACATAATTATTGTTGAGTAAAAGTCATTAATAACTGAAGGCTGACATTTACTTTGAGGCTTACAGACGTTTCCTAATGTGACACATTTTTCACTTGGGTGATCTCTCTATTCTCTGTTTTGAATGTTTCAAAGAACACCAACACCAATTTCTGCAGACGTATTGTACTTTGCGAGTAGTGATTTTGATTCAGGCCACAGGAATGTTTTACACCCTGAATGTGGGAAATATTGCAGGGGAGGTTCAGGGTCTTTGATGTCAGGTTTCTCTCAGAGCTGTCTTCCTCCGTTTGCTCGAGTCTCTCTTTATCACAGCTCCCTTGAATATTTCATGCATCTTCCTTTCCTCCCCTTTCAAACCACTGTCATTGTTTAGTCGCCAGAAAATCTTGCAAATCACAAATCAAGTCCTTGTTTAAAGCTTAATTATTAATTATTCAGGGATTTTTGAGTGCTTGGTTTGACTGAGAGCGAAGTTTTTGCTCTCCTGCTGTGAATAACATGATGTGAACACTTTCATATTTTGTAATAGTTCATAATGCATATATAATACGGCTGTCACATTCAAAAAGACCACCATTTGTGGTTTTAAAGCCTAAAAATTGAGTTGTTAAGGTATTGTATTGCATGTGGGTCATTGAAACAGGTGCCAAAGTTTCTAAATATGCCTGAAAACACAAAAATGAGCATTAATTTTAACTTTCTGCATATTATAGTCCAACAACAGTGATTAAGGTTGCTCAATTCAAATATTTCACGACCTCACAAATGTGAATAAAGCAAGCATGACAGCCCATTTTGTTGTTTTTAGCCATAATGGATCGCATCTTTAATTGTATGCAACAAGCCTGCAGAGGGCCATTAACCACAATAAATTATTTCCGAGGCTAGTTTGAAGAATTGTGAAAACTTTGACCATTGCAGCCGGCTTTCACACCCTCTCCGCTCGCAGCCAGCATCCATTTAGTTTGTTAAATGAAGGTAATGTCGCCATTACAAAGCGTAACATCGGCAACTTCTCTGCTTGCATGTAAACCGACACCCTTAACGAAATGGAATTTTTAAACACCTCGGCCAATCCTCGGCAGACTAATAACGCCTCCTTCCCTGGAGATGCAGCAGACCTAAATTATAGGAAGCAGCCCAGACGGACAGAAGTGACACAGAACGGCATGCAAAATGAGCTTATTATCCCCGTTACTGTCGGCGCAGCGCGGCCAAGATGTCAGTGATCACAACAGACATGTTATATACGACAGCAGTATTACAGGAGCCGCGCCTGATAAGAGGAATGATGAAAACAGACAGGTGAGATGGATGGAGGAGAGGGGGTGGTCGGTGGGGTTGGAGGACAGAGGGGGTGATGTGAGGATATGGGGGTTGGATGGAGGGAGGGAGAAAGAAACGGAGGAGAATGAGTGGATGTAGAAACAGCAAGACGAATGGATGAGTTGTGGTATGACGGAGGGGGTGGATGGATGGAGGGATAGTGGGACGGAGGAGGGGGAGACGGAGTGATGGAGGGGTGAGGGCGCTGGCTATTATCCTGCATCGATTTACTTCAGTCAGGGATGGCTGGACGCGTAATGAAGTGTGGGATCTAGGGGTTGCCGCGTGCGCTTGTCTGCGCCTTATAGCTTTTTGGATGTATTGTGGGATGATGTGTCACCTACGTGTGTGTGTGTTACATGCAGATGGTAAGGTCTGATCTGCTGTGGTTAAACACAGAATTAGGTCTTTGTCTCCTTCGCTTGAATGCGTAATTGAAACATCCTGACAAAAACCTACCTTACAGATGCATTACAGCTTATAACAACACTGATATACTGAAGATATTAATAATAATTTTTGGTCTGAACTGCCAAATTTAACTTGAATGACTCACGTTCAAAAGTAAAAAAAGTTCTGTTTTAAATTCAGAGTGAACGCTCTAATACCAAAGCATACTAATTTAAATTTAGACTTGCATAATAGCTTAAAAACCTCATTTTGTAGTCAGGTTCAACATTACAAGGAATTAATTTGTAATCATTATCAATCTGCCCAGAACTGAATGAAATCAGCTTTTAGGCCTTTATCATCAGTGAAAGAGTTGTTTTATGACTCTGCAGCATTACAGTCGTGTTACAGGTTGGAGGCTAAAGAGCTGAAATGATTAGTTAACAGACAGAGATCATTTCAATGATATATTAAAAAAAGTCATTTTTTAAATTAAATTCACTGGCTAAACATTGTGTTCTGATTCTAATTGTGAATATTTGACGTTTTCTTGATTTTTTATGATTGACTGATTATCTTTGGGATTTTGAAGACATGAGAACTGATTAATAGAGAAAATAATCTACAGATGAAGTTTTACAAAGGGTTGCTTCTTGTCAAAGACACAAGTTTAATACTTTTCGAACACAGATCTGCTTGGAAACAAAAGTACTTGGTTAGAATTAGGAAAATATGTTGCAACATCGTTATGTGAGATCATGTGACATAACCACATTTAAAAATGTAACTCAATCGAATAATTCAATGTGGACTTTTGTTTGACCCATCGACCAACTCCCACCCACCCAAAAAGGACAGAGTCTTCCTTTATACACCGTCACCTTTCAGAACATTTGCTCTGAGCGTTTAACATCATTTAATATTGTTGCACATTTATATAACACTCAAAAACAAAAAATGTGTAATTATTACACAAGAAATTTCATCTAGATGGCCTGTTTTTCATTCATGCCTTTCAGTGATACCAGGCTGGTTTAGACAACTATAGTTAAAAAAAAAAGAAAGAAAAAAAGTAAAAAATTAGAAGACATTTTTCAGACAGGAAGTAGAACACAAGAGAAATCTTCAAATTATGGTTGACAAAAAGGCAAAAAGTTGCATATCTCTCTTCAATACATGCCCTGCACTCTTGTCATTCTTTCATATGCCTCCTTTTATAGGTCAGTACATCTTCTTCCTTTGCACAATGTCAGCCATCCTCTTGAGGTGCACTAATCAAAGCGAGCAGCGTCCGCTGCAGACACCGAATTCAAAGAATGCCAA
>CAFUXE010001481.1:151622-213495 GCA_903364295.1 Serranus cabrilla | reverse complement strand
AGTGTGTCAACCAGGGTGATAACACTCTATTCTCCCGTGCATCTGTCGGAGGAGCAGGGATTATGGTTTTACAGGCAGGCTTTGCCGATTTGTAGCCCCTTTCTGCAGGCTGAGATGTTTACACTGGAAGGTATCGTGGGTGTCAGGGGGCACCGGAGGAATATTCTCACATCTGTCTGCCACAAAGGTCTTCATTAGTTTTGAGCATTGCTTCTTGTTGTGCAATCATATCTTAGTGGACAGGTAATTTAAAGTCACCTTTAAGGCTTACCGCACTCAGCGGATTCAGAAATTCCTGGAGAAATGCCATTCTATTCAAGGCTGCGGTTATAATTTATTTTGTCCAGTAGCTCAAAGGTGTTGCACAACTACATCACAGCCCGAGTTGGAAACACTGTAATTGGCAAATGTCAACAAATCCCATGAATAACAGAACCAACAATGAATTCATCCTACATGCAAGTCCTGCCTGTGTACCCAGCTTATTCCTCTGTGCCATAGAGCTCCATTGTTGCCAAAAAACACATCAGTGAGCCACACTGTTGCTCTGGCTGACATTTTCCTTTAGTACAATGAACATGGGCACTGTGGTTTATTTAGATTTCATGTCCAATTCACTTTCTTGCTGTGTAAATACTTATTATAGCTCCAAATGTGTATCAATCCACAGCTGAAAGTAGTCCCCCACATTGTTGGTTTTGGACTTAAACCCCCACCACATAAACAGTTTAACTTAATGAGTTAGGACTTTCAGTATTAGACAAAATATTTTTCTTGTAACAGCATTAAAATTCTTGTTTTATGGTTAAGGTTAGGAAAAGATAATAGATATGACAAAAAGACTATTTTGTTGAGGGATGGTTAAAGTTAGACGTCAAAAATATTTGTTTAAGATTGGCTGTCATGATACCAGATTCGATACAGGATAATCATATATAATTAATGTGGTTTTGTCTCTTTTTTGGCAAATGAGTGCCAAAATAAATTTTTAGAAGTCTTTTTTTTTTTTTGACAGATACATGTCAAAAAATGTAAAGAAATATCTCTTTTTTTGGGAAATGAATTGAACGACAAAGTAAGAATGGAAAGAAACGGACATGATTAAAGAGATGCTTAATTATTTAAAGGATACTTTCATGTGTATTACATGATATTTTATTTTTTGTATCATTATTAGTAATAGTGGTATATTGCAACAGAACAGAAACCTGGTTCTTCTTTTATGAGAGTCTGCTGCCTCCGAGTCAAACTTTGAATTCAACTAGAAACATGAAGTCACTGAAGTGCAAATGCAAAAGGTGACTGAACTTCATAGGACTTTGGAGTTGAGTTTATTTATTTTTTTACCACTGGCTCAGGTTGGCTTCCACTGCTGTTAGGACTTTAAGCTTTTCAGTTTCACACTTTATGACACTTTAAACATTTTGGTGCTGAGGGTCTTCGGCTGGCCTCTGGGCTGCTCCTCTGCCTCTGTCTTGATTACCCTGACAGTAATTGTTCGTGAAGAGTTTAAACACTGACTCTCCGTGCCGCAGATTCTGATTGGAATGTAATATATTTTATATTTTATACCTCCTCCGCCGCAGAGAGAATATTGAAACTATTTTCCGCAGCGCTGGTCTGGTCGTCCTGGTCATTATCAGACATGAAATAGGATTCAGAAGATGTCCAGGCTTTGAGTTAGGCTTTTTTTGGTACAGTGAGACAGTGAGGCGAGGAATCAATAAAAACTGATTGGTAAGCCTGTTTTGCTGCTGAAAAACAATTATGAGAGTTTGAAGCTCTTGGTAAAGTTCAGGAGACGAAACTTAGCCATTTCTAGCAAACACGCTGCCTTGTGCTATTACGCTGCAGCCCGACTGCTCTTGACCCCAATCTCCGAGATATCCACACAGGCAAGGAAGGTGGACATGTTCCCACTCTTCAATATAACCCGCCACGTAGCCTTTTGACTCAGCCTCAGCCCATTTAACAATCAAACTATTCTTTTAACTGACCTTGACCACTAAAAAAATCGAAGAAGTGGGGGAGGGAGCCTCATAAGAAAACCTCCCACCCTAAAAATAGAAAAGGTGGCAATTAAGTGCCAATCTAATCATCCCTCTGGTAAACGAGCCCTGAAGATTCCGCCCTCATATCCCCAAGGCTTTTTTTTTCACACCACTTCCTCATCATCGCCGGCTATCGGCTTAATTACGCCCCCGCCATCCCCAGATAAGAGAGTGATAGCCTTATCACCACGGCTCATTTCCAAATCCATGAAATTAATAAAGTCTACCTCCCGTCTCAGTTCTGGGGCCAAACTTATATTAGCTGTCACGTACGAGAACTCAGTGAAGTAATACTTTTCCTGGTCGTACAGTTGGCAAAGAAGAGGAAATCATCCTCGAGGAGATTAAAGACGAGGAGGGCGAGGCTTTTTTTGTGTTTTAGGCAAATGATATTTGGGCTGTAGTTTTTCTCCCTGATGAGGGTTATGTCTGTGTGTTAGTTTTATGATTCCTCCGGCTTCATTTATCATTCGCGCAGCAACTGGATTGTCCATTTGGTTCAGTTGACTACTTAATTTTCTTTAATCTCCACCTTGGGAAAACTGCTAAATTGCACAGTTTTGTTTCCCTCTGCAGAGGACTTTGCACACATCACATTGCGTGTGTGTGTGTGTGAAATATCAATTAGCAGTAATGTGTTGGAATAAAAGCGCTACCTGCAGACAGCCCATAAAACTCCCAGCTTGTTGTAAGAGATAGTTTCTTTATCTGTAGATCATCAATAAAGCTCTAATGGAATAAAGCGGGGCTCGAGCTGCTTTCCAGTCGGATCCACCTTGAGTCTATGAGCTCTCCGGCTCTCCGTGTTGGCTGCTGTAATCAGGAGGGAGACAGCTGGTTTCACCACGCTGTTCCACCTGCCCGCTCCCCTGAGTAAAGGGCTGTGCTTCACCGACCAAATCCACTCCAAGTCTCTCTCCGAGGCACTCTCCAGCATGACTGGCAGGGGTCTCACACATCGATTTCAGGGAAAAGGGAAGGTTGGGCGGACCCGTCACCGTACCAGCGCTGGCAGTGGAATGAGACGGGCTCCCACTAGGTTTGGGCCTGTCATTTATTTCTAAACGACGGCAGATGGTGGGCTTGGCGCTTGCACCATCCTCTCAATCTCCCAAGGTGCACTTCTGTGATGGATGTGGCGAATGGGAGCGCTGCAGAGAAGGCTGAGGCACATCTGCGCGGGCCGATAACGGGGGGCAAAGTATGTCTGGGCTTTCTAGCCGTCGACTCGCTTTCACATATTACTCATTCCCTCACAGACCTCTTGAGGACTCGCATCTTTCTGGGTTTATTTGCCTCTCGCTTTCATAGCTTTGCTTTTTGCTGCTCTTATCAGCAGGGCACCTTTCTGTCTACAGTGCAGGTGCACTTTTAAGTTTGACATTGCTACCTGGCTGGAAAAATCTATACAAACTTTCCTTCCGGCATGAGATATTCCCCATTTGCAGGACACTTAATCATCACCGAATTATATTAACTGAAGCTATCATGGGGGCTTCAGGATACTTACAAAGTCTTTACTTTGACAGAAACTTTCCCAGAAAGTTATCAAGACGTGGCCAATAACTTCTAACAAAGTGACATTGTATGCAGGACTGAAACTTTACTTAATTGGCTTCATTTATTCATTTGTTATCCTCATTAGTGGTTTGTCTTATTGGATGTCTGTTTTTCAAAGCGCTGCAAAAGTCAGTAAAGAAGTTGTTGTTATAGTGTTCTGATTAAGCTTTATATAACTATAAAACACCAAGCTGTGTGAACAATAATGGATTTTTAGAGAAGTGGAGTAAACATCAGCAGCAAGTTAGCACTATTTCTGCCTTGCTAGTTTTGCTATCAAGCTTTTTTTGTCTGCTTTGCTCGCCTGTCTGTCATATGATCTATTATTGAATTTAATGAAAATATAAGGAACTTTGTAAAAAATGTTTAATCTAACACTGCTTTGAGAACACAAGTACAATTGCATACGTTTTTCTTATATTTATGATGGTTCCTTGTGATTTATTCTTTTTTTTCCCAAAAATAGTGTTAAATGGGTAAGGCTATATATATCTTTAGATTGCTTGTTTTGTCCAACAAACAGTTTAAACCCACAAAATAATTCAGTTTACTGTCATTTAAGACAAAGTAAAGCAGTAATTCCTCACTTTTGCACTAGAGTATTTAGTGTAGACTGCTTTTAAGATGATTGCTGATTCCATTTCTGGCAATGCATCTATGTAACTATTCTTACCACTTAACAGCCTACCAACCCTGTTTTTTTCTACTGATCTACCGAAATTCACTTGCAGTTTACAAACACACACCCACGCCCTCCACACCAGCTGACACAGTGGATCCACATTAAAGTGAGCAATCACCGCCTAACAACACCCTTGCAAAGGTCATGTCAGCTTCATCATCCTAATCATCCAACGCCATCACTTCCTGTGATTTAGGGGTTGCAGTAAAGGCATCATAACCCGCCCAGCCACGTCTCTGCCCATAGACGTATCCATGGCAACGGAGACGGCGGGCTGCCCTCCGACGATGCATCTTTGGGATTCTCTGTGCGTCGCTGCAGGGTGACAAGTCAGGCGTAAAGAGTCGATTTAGCTGCGGCATTGGGGAGGTTCGCACATTAGCAGAGAGGAAATAGGAGCCAGCAAATACTTAGTGGGTGATTGGCTCCGCAATAACAGAACACCCCCTTTGGCAGCTCGTCAAGCGGTGCTATACGGATGCCATTACAAACAGGGGGCCATTAGCAGGCACCGAGGCTTTGTGAGGCATGTCGCTGCTCCATGTCTTTAACCCCCAGGGCTGTTTTAAGATGTGTAGGATCAGCTGTACACTGCAAATCCTGCATTTTTGTCTTTTGTTACCAGATGGATGGACAGATAGAAGTGTTTAGAAAACACATGCTTTTCATCTGTCTGCAACAAAATATAGCACTTAAAGAAAATTTCATGTATCAAGGTAAAAACATCTAGTACAGATCCCTCCAAAGGCCTAGTTACATCAATCCCCTTTGCAAAAAAGAAGCAATTTGGGTCAAAACATGGCACACTGTGTATACACAACGCCTCAGAGGATCAGACCCAGATCTGACGCAGAAACAAAACCTTTGTGTTTGCCTTTGTGAAGAGAGACTGCTCTTCCACTTTCATATTGAGGTAATGTTGTTTATATTATGACTCTAATGGCACCTAATAGCAGCTATTTAGAACATTATTTGCGGTGAGATTAAGTTTTTAAACAGATACGACACATCCTAAAAGCCTATTTTTTTGGCTGCAGGCAGCACTAGAGACCAGAGCTGCATTATAATGACTTCCTCACTGTAGGAAAATGTGATTTTTATGCCTCATGCTGTGTTGAGGAACAGTACCCACTGTATGTAAGTAGCTAGATCTGCACAGAAGCGCTATTAATATGCGGTAAAAAGCCAGCTTAACCAGTGGTGGGATTAATATTTTATGACCATAGGGTGCATTGATGTCTCCTCCATATTTCTTTTTATTGTTTGGTGAAAAGGCTGTCAGATGGCATAGACATGTCATCATTTAAAACTGGAGTGGTCAGAGAAGCCTGTTGCTGCTGTGGGATGCAGCAAATAACCTCTACTGTAGTTATATTCTGTTATAAGTTCCTAAATTGTTCTTGATAACTTAACTAATTAGTAGCTGCTTTGCACAGATAAGTTGAACGAAAGTTAGGAATGGACTCATTAACTTGTTGAAAGACAGAATCACAATTGAAATTCTAATTGAATGAACTGTCTAGCCCTGCGATATTGTTTAAAATGAAAATATTGCAAAAGGATTTAAAGGTGTTGGGAAAAAAAATCTATTTTTGCAGAATCCACTGATGTTATTTGACCCCTCAGTGAGTAAGTGTGCCTCTGAACCAGCAGCCTGCTGTGTGGCTCAAAGCAAAGCAAGGGGCGACACATGCCAAAAATGCATGCATTCATGGTGGAGTAGCACGATTTGGATGAAAGCGTCCGTCAAATGGCGTGTGTTATGTAGAATTAGTAGCCTGCCCGGCCCGGCCCGGCCCGGCTGTGTGCACTTCAATAGTCTCCTCTACCTCCCATGAGGTGGTGCGCAAACACCCCGGGAAGTTTTTTTTTTCTCTTTCACAGTCCCACAGGCACCCTCACTGACTGGCATCTCATTAGAAGAGCAGGGCGCCGCGCTCGTGTGTTCGCCGCCAGACAGGCCACGCCACAGGCTGCATGCTAATTGCGGAGGCGTAGCCAGCATGAGACGACCTTGTATGGCAAAAGAGGAAGGAGGCAGAGAAGTGGTTTAGTTTAGCGTCTGGTGGGCAGGGGCCTCTCCTCCACAAACCACTATTTCACCCTGACCTTGGGCGGCAAAGTCAGCCAAGTCTGACCACTCGCTGGAGTCGAGAGCATAAAACGGGAGTCTCATTAAAAAAAATAAAAGCAGCGCAGTGTGTGATATAGGTAGTAAGTATTTTACACATCTCAGTGTGTTATATAACAGCGTGTAATGAGTAAAGCATCATAGTGAGTGACATTAATTTGCTGCTTATCATAACTTCACCACAGTTTCAAAGCCATTGCTTTTGCTTGACAACTTATTAGGTTCAAGGCTTCGAGTGAAAGTCACATTCAAAAAATATATTCTGACAGTAATTTAGCACTTCTTGGCAGTAAAATATATACTTTCACCTTCTGTGACATTAATTTACAACATGTCTAAGCTGAATTACAGTTGTGAGGCTCGGGTCATCGTAACAAAGGGCATTTCATTTGCATCGAACATGTAAAGCAACTGTGTAAACTCTGAATATCAATACAGAAGACACAGTGGGCTTTATTTTTGTCTGGCAAGTAGATGTGGAGTCCTTATGACGAGTGTATTTCAAACGCTGAACCCTGTCTGGCTGTAATTTCATCATAACCTCTCCGGTCCAATAACACGACCTTTTGGCAGCGCACTCCATCTCAGCACTCACATCTGACAGGTTTTTTTTTCCTCAAGCAGCTAAACTGTAAAGTCCTCAGATTAAATTCCAATCAATGACAAAACACGTAAACACTTTGACGGCGCGGGAGACGAGAAGGGGACAGACGGAGAACAGTCTGGAGTGTTTAACTGTCCAGAAAAAAGGTCAAGTGTGACCAAGTACGGTTTCTTCAGTAATAGTGATGAGAGGAAACAATGTCTGGTATCTTTCTAATACTTGAATCCTGGAAAACTTAATTTAGTTCCTGAAAAAAACGAATATAAAGCGTGCATTGTGTGTGTGTGTGAGAGACTATAGCTGCCTGTCTGTTTTAGTGCCATTAGTTCCTCCCTGCCACTCATTGATAAAGAGGCGCTGCCATCAGCCAAACCAGCCATCTCCTTCAGTCCTCATTAAAATGTCGTCATATTAAAAAATAATTTCAGGCCTCCGCTGATGAGCGTTTTATTGCCTTCATGAAAATGTTCTCACTTTGGAGTCGACGGGAGAGAGAAAACCTTCAATGAGTAATGAAAGCGGCACAGAAAGAGAAAGGACGGAGCAGATAAGGGTGATTTGTTGCATACTCGGGAGGATGGTTTTTGATTTTTAGACCATTAATAATTTCTTCATTTCGCTGCTCTACATAAACATTCTCCCTTTACAGTAAAGAAACCACACTGGCAAGAAGAAAGGGATCCTGCTCACTGACCTGGACATGAGCTGGAGAAGACTTTATATAATCTATATCACATAAAGCCTGTGTAAGAGGCTGCATGGATTCATCACATCAGAAGCTAATTTGAAGCGCTGCTACTACCAGATTAATTACATACACTGTATGATTTCAGCAGAAAAGCATATTTTCCATTTGTACTGCTCTCTTATTGCTAGAGCCCGACAGATATATCGGTTTACGGATATTATCAGGCTGTCAGAGGCATGTTGGTGTCCGATATGTGCTCTGATGAAAACTTTTTTTTTACGATACATATAATGCAGAAAATGTTGTTTTTTATTTTAAATAGTCCAATTGACTGAAGCTGAACAGTAATGGTGTTTACTTAGCTTTTATTTTATTCTTATTTATTTTTTATTGTCTTAGTTATTTATAGAATTGGGTGACAATGTAATGTGTGATTATTTAGTTTGAGAAAACAGCTATTTTGTCTATTTTCATTATAGCTCAAAAAATAACATTGGCAAAGATATCAAGATACAATTTTCCCATTTTGAAATCAGTATTGGCCTCAGTCTCAAAAACCCCATGTTGGTCGGGCTCTACTTATTACATTTCATGTAATGTTTCACTGTATTTCAGTTTGTTTTGGACTCCAATCAATATTACTGCCACTGTAAATGTGCCAGTGTAGCCAAGAGGCCAATTTCCAACACTTCTCCTTGCAGTTGGGTATTAAAACAACGATAAAAACAAACAAATGTAAAATCATAACAGGAGGAACATGAAGAGAAGTAGGAAATGTAGAATGACTAGATCTTAAACTCTGCTTTAACACTAATCAGTGTCAGCTACATTATTCCAATCCAATATACAGTTATCCAATTATCAATAATAGCTCCAATGAGCTGTTACTGCTGCTGCTAGCACGTGTTCAGTAAAGGGCGTCTCACAAAGAAGTGCAACACATTAACGACACCTTTCCCCTTCGTGGGTCACTCAGATGTTGCACTCCAACAGGGAATCTGGAGTTAATCTTCTACACGCTTACAAAATGCTTCCACAAGCACTTTTTATCGTAGAGACACATGAAATGGAAAAAGCAATTTTCTAATACCCCTGCAACCGCAGCAGCAGCAGCAACGTAGGGGCTATCAGCGGGAGTATAAAGGTTACTGGAGAGGGACTTTCACACATGCACACTTCAACAATAACATAATGAAAGTTGTGGTGTCCTAATGACACGAGGAGCGGCTATATGTTGTGCATGTAAGGCTCAACAAAGCCTGAGTTTGCTGTTGTAGGAGCAGGTTGTCTCATGAAAGTCCCTGAAACATGAAAGCACAATAAAGGATTAGGTTTAAATGGACACAATGTAACACCTATTCATCCTCCTGGACTTATTATCCGAGGTAGCACTTCTGCTCTTATTGTTTGGACTTATTATTCTCAGCTTTGCAGCATTTCCATTCTGCTGATTTGTCGCTCAGATAATGAGAAGCCTGCATACATACATATCCTGTAAAGACTGAGGAGGGAGCTGATTGGTCGACAGGCAGGCGCTCCTGCTGCACATCACTCCATGATGTAAATTTAATGTCACCATATGCTGATGTTTCCAGGCACCGGCGCTGATTAAATGAGCTGCTTGTATCTGATGAAGAAGTAAAAAAGTTTTGCACCATTTGTTACGTTCTCTCCCCTCCTGATAATCGCATTTCTATTCAAAGTGGAGCAAAAATAACAGCATTAGCAGGAGTGTAGATACTGTATTCTTTCCCCGAGCTGTGTGCTTTGTTTATGAGATATTTTAATTGTAAATAGAAACACGAGTGCACCAGAATCAATCTATTAATGTGGGAAACCATGAATTATGAGAGGAAATTAAACTACTTACACACACAGAGAAACATGGCGAAGCGGAGCGCACAAACACGCGGTTCGTAGGAGTACATTAGTGTCCCAGCAGAATATACACATAACTACTTGATTGGCCTCAAGGGATGTAATATCTACGCTTTAATTTCAGATAGCAAGTAAGCATATCCTGTTACAAGCCATTACAAGAGTTTAATGCCAGCCGCCGTGTTTGTTATGCTCTCATTTGATATCCTCTCTTCGTGGGATTTAGCTCTGTTTGAGATGAGATGAAAAGATTTCTGCTATTTGGGTTACAGCGAGAGCTTTTTGTCTTTCAAAATTTACTCAAATAATTAAAAATATTCCGTTGGAAATAACTTTGTCTTTCCCCTCCGTTAAGGCCGACTCAGAAGCAGGAGTAAAAAGTTATAGAGACATAAAGTAGATGTAACTAATTGCTTTCCCCCTCTGGGTCTGCTGTGTAATAAACTTTATTCTGGATGTGTTTTTTATTTTTTTATTTTAGGATGTGCACCACTGTGGCTGCTGGACAGAAGCATTTATTTCAGGCCTGCTCGTGCCAGTCAGACAGTTGCTCGTGGCTCAGTTTTTTTGGGTTCTTATACAGACAGAAGATGCCAAAGCAATGTTAGGGTCATTACTCATCTCACAACCTACTGAGGACTGGGCAGGAACAGAGCGGGCAGCAATGTGCCAGTCAGGAGCCAGAGGTGGAGGAAGTACTCAGACTCTAGTACAGATACCAAAATATAAAGAGTCACAACTTCCATTGTAGTTCTTTTCTTAAATGATTTACGGATTGGTATGTGTAGTGTAGTGTAGCTAGTTATACATAAGGGTTTAACCATTTGGTTCAACAGCACCCAAAGAACCAACCAACCCCGTTACATAGACAATGAGGTCACTCAAACTGGCTAGCTAGCTCGGTAAAGCCTCATAGTAATCCAGTATTCCAGCAAAAACAGTCACTCAGCATTGGCAGTTTTATTATATTTAATTTTTTTTGCATCAAGTAGAGTATAAAGTAAGGCTGAAATTATCATTATTTTTTCTAGATTCCTGAGATTCCTCTATTAGCTATTGTTTGGTCTAAAAAATGTAAAAATAAATAAATAAATGAATGAAAATTTTTAAAAAACAAGAATAAAAGATAGTGAAAAATGTCCAAACCCAAAAATACTCTGTTTAATAGGATATAAACCAGAGAAAATTTCAGAAGAGTTTTATGTTTATCTACTAATCAATTAGCAGACTCATTGCAGCTCTAGCATACAGTAGCATAAAATAGAGATTGTAATTGTAATTGTCAAAACTTATTGTCAGTACTTAACCACCGGAAGAACGTAGGAAAACTAAAAACGGCCTGTCGCTCGCTAAAACAGGATTTTGTGTGTAATATTCACTGATAAATACTGCGCTCCGGAGGGATGATGTTCATTTGTGACATCCTCATTTCATATTCTCGCCAGTTGGGCATGCCTCAGTTTTGAGGTGTAATATAGGCCTGCCAAATCAGCGGTAGCCCCATTACTCATCCCCCTCTGTGCTGTCTCCTGGCTTGTGCTCCACCGCTAATGCAGATTACAGGGATATATGAGGGCTATTTTGTTCGCTGCAGGGTGGAAACGATCTCAGGCAACCCCATCCCTCTCTGATGCACGATTCTACATCTGTTCCCCCCACGAAAGCCTATCTGGAGATCCATCAGAGCCAAGCCCTTATCAGATCTGAGGCTGCTACATCAATTATAGATGCTATGTGTAAAGAATTGGGTCACTATATCAACACATGCTCTCGCTCCTCTGGGACATTGTTTGGTTAAGTGATTAGTGGCTTGACTTTAGATACAGTTTGTGCTTGTTATACGTGTTAAATGGTCCATTTATGATACATGATATAGACACAAGGGCCTCCAGTGAAGGAGAATAACTAATAATGGCTTTCCCATAATGATAATGGGGCTCAAACTTTCTTTGTGCACAAAGAAATAAGATAAAAGAAGGAAGGGGAATTAATCACAAATATCCAATTTTTCATCATCTGTGAGGACCCTCGGTGGCTTTTGTTTGTGGGATTTGTGCAGGTGGAAATCCACACAGGTACGAGGAGCATTATCATGATCGATAAACCCATTTTTTTCCCCGCTGCGAGACAATCCGAGGTGATAAACGAGCCGAGCCGCATTATTCGCGAGTCGAAAATCACCAGCAACTTAAATTCATTTCCAACTTGCTCCCTGACAGAGAACACAGACGTATTATTCAAATTTCTATCTATTCTGTGACCAGGACACGTCCAAAACCACACGTTTAATCTTTATGCAAGTCTCTCCTCATCTGTTGGGTAAATAGACCATTCATCATATTATTGGGCTTTTTACAGCTTGGCTGTTTGAGTGATCTGTCTCTCAAACAGCCTCTCTCCCTGGCAGCCCAATCAATCATTTTTCAATGAAGATGTCACAGCTCATTGTGTGGAGTGTTATCCCAAACAATTTCCACAGCCTTTTAGATGATAAATTAAAAGCTAAACTTTTTCTTTGGTTCACGAGGACGGCCTGTTCCTCTCTGCAGGATGTGTACGTACAGTATTTCACAGCCCGCACGCAAACGCCTCATAGTTTGAATCTGAATTCACCCACTGTCGACACTTTTCACCTCGGTGGAGGCGTTAGCAGGTGCAGGAATGTGCTCACTATTAACTTTTCATTAGCTACTGTAAACCACACCAGTCATCAAGAAGTAGTTGCTGCTCAACAAGGGACATAATTGGTTTGTGGTTAATGGCTGTTTCGAAGCTGCAAGTTGTGGGTTTGTCTGTGAAATCGCAGTATGAGCTCTTTAAGACTTTCCCACCAAGAAGGAAAAAGTTTTAAAGATGAAACTACAGAGGCGTCTTCCAGGCTTGTTATTGGAGGTACTCGGCAAACAAAAGATAATGAACTCTAATTCAATAACGAAGCCATAAGATTGACTCATTAAATAACCAAACAGCCGCAGTGGAGTAATAAAGTTTTCTCTCTCAGTCAGGTTAAATTATTCTGCTTCGTCTGCGAACGCACCTCACGTCTGCTCTCTTCTGTTTCTGTGGCAGGATCCTTCAGGAGTCGATGAGGAGGTCTGAGACGCCGGGAGGCTGCCGTCCACGTTCACCGGGATGTGTTTCAGATAACACAGTGTGCAGATAAAACAAACACAGACATGAACACTCACTCATCACACTTCCTTCTATATAACCACACTAAGAACCTTTCCATCACTATTCTGCTGCTTAAGCTACAGAATATTCACTTTTGAGCCACTTTTAAATCACGTGATGCTTAGATTAGTCATTAAAACTGCGATATGTAAAGCAAATGACTTCATTGCAAGGAAACAGTCCCATAGTTAAAATGTTACTGAAGTAGCGCTGCAACTATTAGTCAATCCAACGAGAAATAAATGCCAACTATTTTGACAATCGATTAATCATTACAGTAGTTTTCATCCAAAAATGGCAGAAAATGCATTTTTCAGTCTGTCAAATACGGAGATTTCCCACTTTTCTTTTATTATATCATATTAAACTGAACATTTTTGGGGCTTTAAACTGCCTGACTTACTATTTCTCTAGAAAACAATCAGCAGATTATTTGATAATGAAATAATTCTTCAGTTGCAGCCCAATACTGAAGTAAAATTAATTAATATTATCAGCAAAATGAAGTATCACAAGTAAAATGTGTCCAGAATGCCTCGTTTTGTAGTGTTTTTAGTATTTGACATATAATTAGATTTGTACAACTGATTCATTAACATATAATGTTTATTTTTTATTTATTTATTTAAAAAAATAAAATAATGCTATCAGTCAAATTCATCTTTAACATATTTAAACTTTGGTGGAAAGAGTCAAAAAAGCAACAATAGAAAGACACAAAAATGAGTTAAGAGAAACTGGAATACTATCATATGTGTATTATTAACATGATATCAATATATAATTCTTTAAATATCAAGGATATCATCAATGTGGGTATAGTGTGTGGCCCTAATAGAAAGAATTACGGCTGTTTATTTTTTTGGAGCCATAAAGTGGTTTTGGTTTTTCTTTGTACTATAAGATTTTACTTTAGATGGTTCTTAAATGAATGGAAGGTGTCTGCCTTTGAATCATTATCTGTTTTATTTTCCTGGTAAAATCTAGTAAACAAACATAGAATAGAAATAACCTAATTGCATTGAATTCTTATACACAATAAGTCACCTAATACATCACAAAACAGCTCATTTCATCAAGAACAGCTCCAACCTTTATACTCATTGAAACTGAGTGCATGGAAATCCAGCCTTTGTTCAGTCTAATTAGTAAGATTAAATGTAATCTGTTACCTCACTACTCACGCCTCATCTCACGAGGCCTCGCGGAGGATTTGTGAGGATCTGCAGGTCCTTTTTCTCCGGTGTGTCAGCCCACCGCCTCCTCCTCCATCTCCACTTCCACCTCCCCACCCTCAGTGCACCGCAGTTGCATTATTAAACTTGTATAAGATCATTAGCATACAAAGCAGGAAACCTACCGCGGTGGAGTCATACATATTTATCTGGACGTGCCTGACTTGTGCGTGCACACACTCATACTGTAACCCCTTTACACACAGGCGTGACTGCCTCTGCTGCAGGAACACACACCGTGAAGCGGATGTTACGAGCAGCACGTCCAGTTTTAAGATATTTATTTGTGCAAAAGAAAAAAAAAGACGAGCTGGCATGTGCTGCAAACTACATATTGAAACATGTGCGGCTGCCTGTAAGACTGTGTGTATTTGGAGACAGAGCAGATGGAGTTTGGTTAGGTTCATCAGAGCGGTTTGCTTCGAGCATATTAAATATAGTTTACACACAGAGGAATTTCAGTCTAGTAATGCCTGCAATGCATATTCATCTGCTGCACTCTGAAGCACTTAATCAAACAGAGAGAAAGACAAACAGAGAGCATGGACTTGTAAATACTTGTATCACCCGTGGGTTACTTCTGATTTTTGAATGACTGTGAAATCCTTTTCCTTGTTCCCTCCTCTCCTTTCCTTCTTTGGAGATCATTTTCTGCACTTTCTACCTCCCTGATGAGAGCACCACCTCTCCTTTTATTTTATCTTCAGCAACGCAGAGTCCTCCGTTAATATTCCTTCCTCCTTCCTCCTTTCTCCTCCCTCCTGTGAGATTGCTGTTGTGTCTTATGGCTTTTTATTCCTACGTGATGGTCGATGGGTTCATGTAGGAGTAGAAGCCACTAAACACGCGGTGAGTGTTCAACGTGCCGGCCAACACACTGCGAGCTTCCTGTGGATATGACAGCTGCCATGTTCACATCAATGGTCCTGCCCATTATCAAGAATATGCATGCAGTAAAAATAGTTCAGGGTAATCACCGCAGGGAGTGGCTACTGTTTCAGGTTATCTTTTCAGAGCAGGTTTGTAATGTAAAAATGTGTTAAATGGCTTAATTAAATGGTTATTATATTTAATAGGACAATAGGTTTGGAGATAATAGAGCGGTATGGTGCTGTAAGTGTGGGCTGACGAATCAATCTGAGCAAATCTGAAGTTGTGCACAGACCTACTTTTTCACCGAGACTTCCCACCTGCTCGCTGCCTGCACGTGCCCTGAATTTCAAACTCATTCCTGCATTCCTCTGCCCCGAGGTCGCTGTGCAAAACTGGAGCTGGATAGTTCTCAAAATAGAGATCAGGAGGAGTGGATGCCACAATTAAAATGAAACAACTTGCAGAGGTAGGTCATCAGTTGGTGTTTAATAATGTACAGGAACAGAAACCGGTTATAGGAGACTTTCTGAAAATAAAAATGTGGATTTTTTAGACATAAAAAGTCATCTCACTCACACAAAAAGGCACATTTTTGACATATCGGGAAATATTGTACATCACATCAATGCGTATGCTTGAAAACCATCAAAAGGGCAGCTTTTCATGAGCTGCTTTTTGACGTGTTTTTCAGAAACTCCAGTAGGTTTTTAGCATTTTTGTCATCAACATCTTGGAAATTTGGAGCTAGAGGTTGGTGCTGGGGAGGAGCAGTTGCTGAAAACCAGCTTACCAACCAAGTTTTCAGCTAATGTTGGCAGTACTTAGCTTGTTTAGCAAGGTGCAACCATAATTCACTTGAACTGAAGCATACTCTGCTTTATCATATATTTTATTCTAAATGGGACCATAAATTAGAAAATGAACATCATGCATTGTGTTAAAGACGACATAAACTAGCACCTACGAGTATAAAGTTCTGAAGAAAAGGTTCACAGAGATAATAAATCAAGTGAGAAATAGGATTCTATACAGTCTGACGTCTAGCTACCAGTCGTCTCTATTGTCCTAACTGTCCAGACTCAGAGTCTATGTCCACCTTTTCTTTTTTTTTACAGTCTATGATTTAACTTGTATTGACTGAATTTGCCAACTGGAGGTCCCCAGAAAAAAACCTGTAAAATAATTTCTGTGTCCAAGTTAAATAGTTAAGTTAAATATTTACTCAACTTTTATCTCCGTTTTGGTCTCCACCATCTCCTAACAGAAATGTCCTTCTTTTGAGCTGCCAAATGCTGACAGCAGTTTAGTGCTAATCAATTAGCGTACTGACAGGTCAACTCACAGAACGACTGCTGCTAACCCTGCACAAATAAGACAAAAATAGTGTTTAGTTTCCAAAGCACCAGCAAGGGTGAAATGCATCCCTAACTTTGCTGCTATCTGCATTCATTTAGATCAGGTCATATACATAGATTTGGTGGGAAATCGCCCCATTTTATGCAAATGAATCTGATTGCAAAAACAGTCCAATTGGTGCCAATAGTCACATGCAGTTACAGTGAAGTTATTGGGACTGAAACACATTTATAAGAGTTGTCCTGTCCAGACTTTCTAGCGATCATGTAATCTTATTTGACAGTCTGGAGGTGTGCGATTGAAAACATTGACAGACCAGTATATTAAATTCCAAATATGTTTTCTTTGTGTCACATTTAAATTCCTGCCTGAAGTCTTGAGAAATGCCTCAGCACCTCTCTGTAGCTCGTGGTCTGAAAATGTCCCTTTTTTCCTCTCAGTCATTGTTTTGCCTGCTGTGTTCTTGGCACAAAGGCAACATTTATATATTGCCACATGGATAATTGCACTCAGCTGCAAAACTTTATGGCCATGTTGAGCTGTAATATCAATAACGGGCCTTGAGCCGGGGCAGATAGTAGATGATGCACAATTCATGGTGCCATCAGCTGCCAGCTCTTTGGCTAACAAAAACTTTGTGAATTCACATTTATATTTGTTTTTCTTATCAGTTCCACATATGCTCCTTGGAAAGGCTCTTCCCAGACCAGCACTGTTCTTTTAAAGCTTTTTAGCCTGAAAACTCAAACTCGGCTCAGTGGAAACCCCTTAAATTCCAATGCACTCGCAAATTAGGTCCACGACATTTTGGCCGGCTCCGGGCGGCTAATAATGGTATTTATCTGCAGTAACTTTCTGCCTGAAGTGAACTCGGTGTCAACCAATTAAGCAAGATATTCAAATGATCCCGCTCCTGTTGGGTCCAGTTGGGTGCTGTGGGGTTTGAGTTTAAATGTCAACCTTCTGTTTGTGTTTGCTGTAAAATAATCCCCTCGCCTGCTCCTCCTGAGCACAATCTGAATAAAGCCTAAATGGCTTGTTGTCGGGAAACTATAAACTGAATTATTAATCCCTGGATATTACAAGAATTTGACACATGCTTGCATTTGTGTGACATTACTTGTGCGTCGATATGAGGTGGATAATTATTCAAGATGAAATTGTGATAGATATGGTCTGCTGAGGTTTAATGATTTATTCAAGGCTGTAAGTTGTTATGATCTAATATTCAGTGGGGTGTGATGGGAAGTTTCTTTTGCTTGCATTATCAGTTTAATTTATTTTTCAGGTTCTGGCTCCTACATGGAGTTTTTTTTTTACAGAGGCATGAGAAGGTCTGAGAGAATAGCAGAGCAGGAAAGACACATAAGAAGCGGCTGAGAGAGGATTTGATTCTGGACCAGCAGGGGGTCCATGGGAATCTGAAGGTGGGAATCGGCTATGATGGCATCTATGGGAAAAAGCCTGCATTATTTAAAACGGCTCCTGCATATGAAGGGGAAGTTGGGTTTGAATTGATTGTTGCCATCCTGTTTCGCCCGAGGGTGTTTACGCCTTTTTTCCCCCACATTCCCCTCGTTCTGAACTGCTGTAAACCTCATACTTCCAAAATGTCAAAACGTTCTGCAAAATAAGACAGCCTCATTTTCACTTTGACAGCAGTGCAGTTATTTTTTTTTAATTATGCAATGGAGTCCTCAGGTTATGAAACCTGATTGAGCTCTACAAGGTCACATAATCCTCAAGTTCGGGTAAAAACATGGAAATCATCAGAATCGGAGTAATGGGATTTTTGATCTGACAGCTGCAATAACGTCGAGGTGTTTGTGTACAGTAGCTTAATGTATGAGTGTTGTGTGCTACTGTATCCACCCCCCTCAGGCTACGCTTTCTCTCTGTAATAAATAATGCTCTTTTGTGTTCTCTGCTTCATTTGTTCCCTGTTGTAACGTCAGTGCTGCTCAATAAATTATGAATCACGCCTGTTCTACCTGCCGCATATCTCTTGTTTCATTTGTCTGTCAAACTCCTTTATTCTGTGTGTGTGTGTTTCCAATGCCACACGCAGGCAAATGCACACATTAATATACACGTGGGGTCCAGTTTTACAAGAGGCCTTTTCTTGGCTGTTTAACTGAAATCTCTCGCTGGATTTGATTTAAAGAAAATACTGGTTTATGAGCTCAACATGAAGCTAAATGAGGAGTACAAACAGTGAGGGAGCAGCAGGAATACAGCAGTAAAACATGTTAAATCATTTGTAGCAGTGCATTTTAGCTGTAAATAAGCTTCAGGAGATAGTAATTGGCTTATAAGTTAGTCAATAAAATCCCTAATAAATGCAATTCGAGCTGCCCATCACTGACATAATTGCTCATGTTTAGCGCGATAGAAATCTGCAAAAAGGCATGAAATCGGCATACATAACAGCACAATTTCACACTGATTCCATGAAAAAATAAAGATGTCACTCCGGCTGCTGCACCATGTTATCCCACAAAGTTGTCTGACAGCAGGCGAGCTGAAGGATTGTTTACGGGATGAATTGCAGAGGCACAGCGGGATTCTTTCACTTTCTTTTCTCAGAGATTTTGGGCAGCAGAGCTCGCCTACACACACCAGCTGGATGTTGTCTGGGGGAATCGCCTCAGCCATCTTTTTTCTGATGAAATCAGAGGAAATCCACAAGCAGCCCAAGGCAGACCACATATCCTTTTTTTTTTTCACTCCTTCTCTATTCAATAATTCTCAGTGATAGGCCTCTCCTTTGAGCACTGGCACAACTCCTCATTCCAATTAGTGAAAGGCAAAGAGGCCCCCTTGTTTGTCGGCACGCAAGCAGTAATTGGATAATCCCTGAAATTTGGGCGAGTGCACAAAAGGGAATCTGTAATTAAACCAGAAAGTCTGTCAAATATTGACACAGATGAGTCCTGCAAAGTACAGATACAGAGGATGAGTCAACATTATCGTGCAGGTTTTTAAAATTCCACAAAGTTTTATGCACAAGGGCAATTTATGACGTTCTTTAATAACCTTTCTTTTGCATAATCCCTTTGTTTAATTATATTTAAAGCTACCTTTAACTTTAGACAGGTTATTAAGTTTCATGAAAAGAGCTGCAGCGTCTGTCCCTATCTGCCAGATATGCACATGACACCTTTTATTTAGAAAATGAATGGACAGGAATGACAGCTGCTCCTAGAAAACAAATATTACCCGAGTACAAAATAAGACAAAAGGAGAGTGGGAATTTTATATGTAGCATGATTACATACACGGCTTAATGCAAAGACTAGATTCACGTGTATGCATGAGCTAAATATATTTAAGTCAAACTAGAAATTTGTATGACTCTGTGTTACTATTAGCATCAAGATTCCCATTGGTAGCAGAGCCAGAAACAACCGAAACTCCATTCAGAAAAAAGTATTTTAATAGATGGCTTGTCTATCTTGTGAACAGAACTGACAAAGTATGACTTTTAGCTTTCTATAAATCTGCATCATCATGTGGCTGTTTCGGCATACTTCTGGTCCATTTATTGCAATTAAATCACAGCAAAATCTGTTTATTCTGGGTTCATACTGCTCTAGTCCTGGCATCCAAGGCGGAGAATTTACCACGCTGGAAAAAGTTATAAACCCAGACACGACAGTGTTTGGTTTTCTGAAGTGTGTGGAAAGTCAACAACAGGTAAAAAGCAGCGATAGTCATTTCAACCATTAACGATATCAGAAAGAAGCGGTGTCAGGTCTTACATGCGTAACCAAAATAAACTATTTATCGTAATAAGGTCCTTCCCTCAAACTCGCTTCGCATTTGATTGACACATAAGTTTTAAAGCTAAATGCTAATGTCAGCATGCTAATAATGACAATGCTAAAGCAGATGTTTGGCAGATATCTACTATATTCTCCCCATTTTAGTTCAGAAATTTGATTTTCAAACAGCATTTGGTTTTTAAAGAGATTGTGGTTTTCCAACGTATCTAGAAATTCTGAAACAGGTACAAAGCAGCAGTAGTTGTTCGGACCATGGTTGATGGCACCAAAAAATGGCGGGAAGAAACAGTGGTGCAACATCGCCCTGTCCTATATGAGTAACTCCAATAAATACAAATGATCCCAACATAGTTAATCACTGAAACTCGCTTTGCATTTGATGTGAACTCACCGTAAGAGCCTACAGCCACGCTAGCAGCTCTGAACTTAGACTTTAGGGTACTAATTAGCTAAATGATAACGTAAACATGCTAACAGTAACAACGCTGAATCGATTTCCACCATTTTCATTTAGGATGTAAGCATGCTAATGAAATATAGTTTAGGCTTATAGGAAAACATTACAGCAAGTATTAGACATATTAGACTTTTTACCTAATGAAGGTACTTTATGAAAAATCTGGGGCTCATTAAAGATATTACAATTCCTCCTGAGAGGCACATGAATGTCTGTACCACATTTCAGCGATCCATCCATTAGTTTTTGAGTCATTTTACTCAAAACCCTAAATGTCAACCTCATGGTGGCACTCTGGGAAAAGTCATTACCGTCTGGGCACGGACATGGATGACTGCAATAGCAGTTCATCTTGCAGTTGTTGAGATATTTCAGTCTGGACCAAAGTGGTGGACAGACCAGCAGCTGATCGACGGGGCCACGTCTGCTACGAACCTGTTAAGGCAACGAGGAACCTGAGTCCTTGCTTTTGCACCCTCTGAATGATGAAAGTTCAGATGTCTCAACAGAAGCCTACACGGCATTTTTTGGAAACGATCTCCGCTCACACTGCGACCTGCGGACGTCCCGTTGCGACGGCGGTGTGCTGAGTTACACAGATTTTTCTCAACATCTCACTAAAAGCCATCACGACGAGACGTCTCCTCTCTCAGAGTCCACTTAATGAGAGTGTATCGTCAGCGTTCTGGCTGCAATTACAGTGCTGAGGACTCTTTAATGATATGTTAATGGCTTGGCTGTATTACCTCTCAGCTGCCCAAACAACATTAAATACCCTGCGGCTGATTAATCCGGCATCCACAAAAACACCCAATTAGAGGGAAAATGTTTGAATCGAGTTCTGCCAACAACTTTAGAGCCGAATAGACAAACACTAAAAGGAACGCTACAGGATATTTCACACAAAGTACAGTAAATGGAGATGAGAGCCGAAGCTTGTGGATCCGTTTATTTTACACCGAAAACACTCGATTCTTCATCAGTTATTAGCTATTAGGATCAAGCTCTAATGCAGCATGGCTTCAGATAAATTAGGATTACTTTGCTCAAGGGCACAGTGCCAAAACACACAGCTGTTGCTGAACACTGGGGGTCATGGGGGTCAAAACGTGTGACCTCTCCGTTGCATAACACTCTGTCTAACCAGCAGGTCGCCCTTCCTACTCGCTGCTGCTGCGTCTGCATCAAAGTCAGAGATGGAGAAGCTGTTAAAACATCGAACCTGACTCGCACTAATTACGTCTGTTTTTGTTCTACTTAAAAGGATCTCGACATAATTGTGAGTTATTGTCAAATTAGCGTGATGATTCCTGACAGAGGGAAAACTTTAAAGAAAATATCAAAGCAACAATGTCCTCTGCGATAAAGCAAAAACTAATGATCGGATTTTTAAAAACAAAACATTCCTCGCTCCTCTCCATCAGCATTGTGTCAAATACGATTAATCGGTGACACGTTTCCTGCAACTCCCAGCACAACTTCACTCTCGTCAGTGCATGATTGCTGTCGACGCAGAAGCTCGCAGGGCAATAGTGATTATTAATGTGCAACATCTGAAGTTAAGCTCATGAGGGGAGGGTGTTAATTTACCGGGAGTTCATTTTGTAACGTAGGCTGAGTGGTGACAAAGCACCGGGGAGTCCGTGGAGGAGCGGGGATCCCATCCCAACTAGAGGGTACAAGCAGAGGAGGAGCAGAAATAATAGCCAGGTGCTGGTAAGTACATTTTGTCTCGTACTGTGCTTAATCAGAGTTCTGCTATGTCGACACTTGGGCTTTCTACTTGTGTATTTTCCACTGCAGTATATACAGAAGGGTGATAAATTAAAGGGAAAAACAACATAAAGTGTCTCCACAACAGCGCCAGTGCTCCGAGGTATAGCTCCTACAAGTCTCTCTAACTTTACAGGAGGAATAAAACATAATTCTTCCAAAAGATATTCCTTTTTATTAGGTGTTTTGATGATGGTGGAGAGATCACAGAGGGTCCAAACTCTCCCTCAGGTGTTTCTAGGGTTGAAATCTTGTGGCAACAGAGGCCATGATTCACACAGGGCTGGATTACAAAGCCTGTTCACGTCAGGGCTTCCAGTGTTTTTCTTTATGGAGTAGGTTTTCACATGACACTGACTCACCAAATGTTGCACTTCTAGAGACGGATGAGTATTTGTACTACAGTCACATAAAAAATCTCAACTCCACGCAGATGATTCTCCATTTATAACTAATTATGTGACTTCTACAACCAATAGACTGTTTGCACTGCAGCGATTTATAGCTTATCTTTGTTGTGTTTCCATTCATATTTTTATGCACATATTCCACCAGAAAAACTGAATGGAAACAGCAAAATTTTAGGTTGCGGGCAGTGGATATTTAGGGGGAGGTAGTAGGTCAACAATAAATACCACATAGATCATCTGAAAGCTTGGGATGTGAAGATTCATTTGAGATGCAGCTCAGCACTGTGTCAAGTTGCTGTCATCAATCTTTAATAGAAGAACTTAATTAATCAATTAAGTAAAGCTGTTAGGTTCAAAACATTAATGCATGGCTTTCTGAAGTCCATTTCTATGCTCAACTCTGCCACATAAAATTGAAAAATTGACGTTCTGCCAGCAGGTCAGTAAAAAGGCCTGGGAGGTTTCCACTTGCAGGACTTGGGTGATGTTGTATTTTAGTGCTGTAAATTCACCAACAAATGTGCAATTAATCAAATTACCAAAAATCAACTGATGCACATTGAATGTGGGGTCTTTGACCGGTTAATCCAACTTTTGATTCATGTCCTCCTGAAAGTTAAGTTAAGTTTTAGATGATAACTCATAATAAACTATGATTTGTTACACTTCTTAATAATAAGATGTAACGGTCAAATTGCCTAAAATACAAGAATAGTTGAAAACAAGTCTAATTAGTCGCTGTCATCACCTGATTAATCAATCAGTTTTATTTGTCACATGAAATAATAATAAAGGGTATAATTTCATGTATCATCCAGTCAGCTTCTTCTAACTAATTGTTGCATTATTCATCATGAAGCAGGATGTGGTTCACAGATAAAGAGTGGCCTGGTTGAATGGCGCCCTCCGGCACTCGAGGATGCAGCCAAACCTGAACGCCACAGCTCCTGACATCTTCCTGGAAACGGACACAGGTACAGAGGCCGCCCATCAGCAGATGGAGTTTGCCCAGTTGGTAAAATGTTGATGTTCAAATTTCCTTCTTTTTTTTTGTCCTTAAAATATAAAAAAAAAGAAACCGCTCCACATCCCGAAAGAGCTGGTACTCTTTACTCCCGTTCCCAATGACTGACTAAATAATATGTGTTCCAGTTGCATTTTATTTATATGTGTCAATGAAAGGCTTAAGTAAAGGTAGCAGTGGTGTATTATTGGCAGTGGCAGCAGCAGTACAAATGGTAATAGTACTACCACAGATGAAAGTGACAATTTAAATGCAATCATGCCTTTGACTAATAACACTACAACCAGCACGACTCTTACTGCTTGTAATAGTGCTAACAATCATCATTTTCTCCGCCATGAAAGCCTCTTTCAGGCAGGTCTGTGCTTTTAGCTCCATCTCGTCTGTCTCTTATCACCTCTCATCAGCAGGGGTGGAGAAAGAGGTTGGAAGAGGGGGGGTTGCTCATCCGAGGCGAAGAGGAGAGCCAAAAGAAGGCAGCATCCTTATCAAAGGCCTGGGTGCTGAGCCTCGGTTAAAAATAGAAACCGAGGGAGATTGGCATCGATTTCTGCAGGCGTTGACGGCCCGATTGACAGCAGCACCGCGGCGTCGGGCTGTTGAGCCATCGAGGGAATCCACCAGACTGCCTATGATGAGATGAGATGGGAAGATAACTTCTGACAAGCCCTCCACCCGCTACCCATCTCTAATCACCCCGTCTGCACACACACACACACACACACAAACATGCACACACACAGAGAAAAAGTAATTACCACATGCATGCACGCGCGCACACACTCAGGGACACACACACTTGCTGCCCCCTGAGCAAGTAATGGGACTTTGGCTGGCTGAGCATCCACCTGTCCGGTGTCTCCTGCCAAGCCAAAGCTCATGTGCTCGCACACATACAAAATACCTCTGGACGTCCCTCCACAGCCACCAGCCACCGTCCTTAAGGGTTATCTCACTAAATTATCCTCCATCAGTAAACAGTGCCTAATATCCATGAGGCGCTCCAAACGGGGATGTCAGTGACCTTTGTTTTACGGCTGTAAATGAACTCCACTAAGTGATTACTGTTATTACACTGTCTGCTTTACTGCACTTGGATGTTGTTCATCTCCCCGAAGTATTATAAGTAATTCAGTCTAGCGAGTGTGTCTGGCATGCTAATGTCAGTATTTCTGTCTCGTCTTTACATCATCAGAGGATATCATGTTGCTACCCAGACATCTTTGGAGGAGAATTTGGGGAATAGACTTGCTCCGCTTTCAAGATGGCTACCGATCCCGTATCCGTCCGTTAAATATGAAACTGGAACCAGAAGCTTAGCTTAGCATAGAAACTGGAACGAGCAAGCCTACCTACGGTTTCCACTCTTTATACTAAGCTAAGTTAATTGCCTCCTGGCTTCAGTTTCATATGGAACAGACAAATATCTTCTCATCTAACTATAAGAAAGAAATCAAACTAGAGTGGCACTCAGAGAGCACAGACCTCTGCCAAGGCTGCTGGTGTATCCACGTGCTCCTAGGATGTTCCCATTTCCTGAGTTGGGAAATCCGATTTTCAGTTTCTCCATGAGCTTTAAGTCGTAATGTAGAAACAACATGTATGCTACTAAGAAGAAGTGTTGCACTTTATGGCTCAGTGTTTAAACAACATGTTGAAGAGACGGAACTCATGTTTTGGATTATTTCAAAACCACATGAATGCAGCACAAATGCTGTATCTTTCAGTGTTAAAGAAAAGTGAAAAATTATTTGTGTATTCACTGTGATTCGGATCTGCTCCAAAATGTAGTGAGTTCTTCTTTGACACAAACACTTCCACCAAGTTTCATAAAATGTAGCTATTAGTTTTTCTGTAATCCTTCTGACAAACATAAAAAATAGATATTAAAATGTTATTAAATGAAGACAGTTTTCAAGAAAAATCCCCTGAAAATTAAAAACTGATCAATGAAGTCCACTATTACAATGCGTTAAATTAAATTTCTTGGTAAATTATTGGGCTTTCAGATCAATCATTATATTTCCCCAAAGTACAACTCTGAAAGTGATCAAATTTAATTGAAACTTTATTTAAAGCTAATCAATCTTAATATTTCACTGATTTTGTTTAGACAGTTTGCTGCACAGAACTCTTCATTGCAAAAGCAGCCTTTATAATGTAGTAGATAAAAGAATACGTATGTCACACAAACTTATATAGTCATTAAGGTTTGCTTTAAGATTTGGACTTAAAACAAAAAATAAATAGAAAATAGGTTTGTTTTTGTTGTTTTTGTTAACCAAAAAGTCTGAATGTCAACACCAGCAGCTACAAACGAAGGGAAAAGATTGAGTATCCGATCCGATTTATAGGTGGGACATTTGTCACACTCTCCCTCCCATCTTTCCTTTGTCTGTCAATTGCAAAATTATCCAATAAAGCCAAAATAATCATCATTAAAAGCTGAAAGTTTAACTTCTACTTATAATTAGGTGATTTGCGGCAATCTGCCACAAGGACTCTGTCAATCTGTCAGCATGATCCTCCTCCTGTTAGAACCGCCTCGGAGACAATTACTGTGGGCTCCTCCTAATTAGAAACTCATTGAAATTTATGAGTGCCTGTTATGAATTATTGAGTTCTGTTTCCTGGGAGGGACGCCATCAGGGAAGTTAAAGCAAGTGGAGTTCTTACAGGCCCCTTTGTCAGAGTGTCTGTCCACGTTTGGTGGGAATATAACAAGGAGTGTGTCTCCCTCTGGTGGTGGAGAGAAACCATACATTTGAAGTGACATCTACTCCTTTGCCTTTCTTACAGTAGCTCCATTTTCATATTTTTTACATACATTAACAGTTCATATCTTGATGAAATTGTGGGCTTTCTCATGTTGTGACAATGGAGACACTGGTGAGGTTTCTCTCCATTGAACAGAGGTGTTTGCTTATTTTTACAACTGGAGAGTATAAGAATGTAGACAATATTTACTTATTTTTATATATCTTTTTTTGTCAAGGCAACAGGGAGCCACTGGAGAGAAGCCAGAGAGCCACATCTGGCTGTGGAGCTGCAGGTTGCCGACCCCTGACCTAGTTTGATTCAGGTCAGTTGTTTTGTTTCCACACCTGTCATGTTTTTAAAAATAGTTTTATTAATAAATATCTCTAATATTCACATTTACTCTGGAACCAACTTTGTTACTTATGTGATTATTCAGCCACTTTTTCTTGTTTTTCAGCTTTTCGCTCCTGGGCCATGCATCACTTACAGCCTGCAAACCTTCTGTCAGCAGTCCCCATGAAGAGGTCACATGATCGCACCTGGGACAGCCCAAGCAGTCCCACCTGGACAGGCCACGCCCCCCTCAGGTGTGTTCACTTCTCCCAAACGAGAAGTTACATATACACCCTTGCTCCCTTTGTTCTGTCTTTGACTTCAGCCATGTTGCGTGTGCCCTGTAAGTGAATTTCCTTGTTAAATATTTGATTTACCTTCATGGTACATGCAATTTTTATTGACATTTTTTGATTAACTGGGGTAAATAATTGAAAATAAAACTTTTCTGCATTTTGAACCACATCTATGGATCTCTGTAACACTCAGTCCAACTACAAGCCAGATTTGGAATCTTATAACTCACTGAAGAACTAAAGTAGTGTTCATAATCTGTGCTAAACACACACAGAAACACACACTATGGACAGAAAGTCTATGTGAAAGAAATGTAATGAGCATAAAGTCACTTTGTTTTGATTTTTAACCCTCCAAACTAGAACCCAAAAAATAAATCAACCAGGCCAATTTTGGATCTATCCGTATTGACTTGTGTGTCTGCCAATAAATGATAAGGAAGTTTGTTCAAAAGTACCAGGATATGTTTTAAAACTGTCAGCATTCTATGGTTTTTCAACCATATAATGTTTATTCAGCTATAAAATGCCCTGCCCAGTAGAGCTCCTCTTTGGAATTCCAAAACATACATTTAACTGGCTAAAAACCCGCCCGCTCACCTACATTCTTGCAGTAGAAAAGCTCAATATTACACATGAGCCCTCCTACATGGAAACGGGGTGTACCAAGTCTAAATTCATATATATACTTCATCATGTTGGTGATTTAGTGACTTAAAAATGCACCAAAACATCACTCCCAGATGTGAGAATAAACCAGGCTTTCATCTGTCTCTATGGATACATTCTTAGTCACAATAGTTAGAATAGATAGTATAGAAGAATAAGAGATGCAAGTCACATAAAATGGAAATACTCAAGTACAAGTACTTCAAAATTGTACTAAAGCACAGTACTTGAGTTATTGTACTTGTGCAGCACTATTTATTATTGTTTATTCATCCTGTCATTTTGCAAAAGTGTATCCAGGATGCATTGCTCTTACTGCCTGGCCTCGCATTTGATTTCCCTTTCAGTTACTTTAACAAGCCAGTTATGTGTTTCATCCTTCCTCATTGCCTCGGCTCCCTGATGGTTGGGTTGGCACTCTCACCACCACAGCCAAGGTTGGATGGTCAGGGAATGCCGAGCTGATGTGGAAATTATGGTCATTTGGTCAAATAAGCTAATTATATGTGAGGGGGCTTGATTTACATTTGTGTCATTCTTCATTCTTCCCTGCTGCGGCCAGGGTTCAACTCCTGGAACAATGATGTGCCACTAAAAGGGTTCCTGGTGGTCTTGTGCCTGAGGTGGTTGACTGCCATTTAGTTAAGCTAAATATGAGGCCTTGATTTGCTTTTTTGTTATTCTTCCCTGTTAACATGGCTGCCAGATGGTCTAGTGGCTGGGATTTGGCACTTTTTGGTTCAGTTCTGGTCGGGGAATGCTTGGGTGGCTTGGAATTCTGGCTGTTTAGTGAAACAAGCCAGTGTTGGGAAAGGGTGATAACTGCTTGATTTAGGTCTGTGTCCTCCTCCTCCATGGCTCTCTGATGGTGTAGTGGCTAATGTTCAGTGTTCCCTTGTTTGTTTCTCTGCATACCTTTACTAGTTTTAGGTAACGGCTGCATACAACAGGAACAGATTGGAGACAACATCCTACATGTTTCAAAGTAAAAGTTCTTTATATCTTTAAGTTCTTTATCTTAATTGAATTTTTCATAATCTTGCCAACAATGTGGACAAAACTAAATTATCATCATCAACATTTGGCATAGACAAGTTGCTTTCTTCACTGAATTTGATCCCAGGACTAGAGCCTAAATAAAACAGCCAGGCCAATATTTACTCACTGCAAATATATTCGTTATAGTGTATATGTCAGCCAATAAATAAACACTGTCACCAGAGAATATTGTTTATTCAGCTGAAAAGGTCGTTTCCAGTTGCATTTAAAAAAAGAAAAGAAAAAACATTTACAGGAATCTTATCAAAATATTTTTTGGTTGTGTGAAAATAGTGCACACATATGAGCACTAGATTTTCTCTGCATGTTTTATTGAGAAATCTTTACAGTAATTCTAACAGTCTCTAAACCTGAGGTGCATTCACAAAAAATGATGTACATTTTACATGTGTATTATTTGAGTGTCTCAAAAGTCTAAATTGACACTTTTACACACATGGAAATGCAACAAATCGCCTTCCTGATGCAGGAATGAACCAGGTTTTCATCCATCACTAAAGAAACAACAGTATACTAGATGTTCTTGTGGACTTTGAGGTGTATTTTCATGTTAGATTTTTCTGAAAACCTCTTGTGACACGTGACACACTGGTACGGTTTCTCTCCTGTGTGCGTCCTCATGTGTCTGCCTAGTCCTGTAGCACAGCGGAAAGATTTGTCACATTTTGAGCAGGAATACGGCTTCTCTCCTGTGTGGAATCGCCGATGTACTTTCATTTTTGCCAATGTGGCGTAACGTTTTCCACAGATGTCGCACTGATAGGGCCGTTCTCCTGTGTGGTTGCGTGAATGCACGCGCAAAGCCCCAGAGCTCGGAAAGGACTTTCCACATGTGCTGCACAGGTACGGGTTCTCCCTCGTATGCTTCCTGATGTGCACAGTGAGCACGTACGGCTGTGTGAATCTCTTGTTGCAGAACGTGCAGGCATACGGCCGCTCACCGGTGTGAATGCGCACATGAGACTGCAAGGTTGTTTTTGACATGAACCTCCTGCCGCAGTACGAGCAGACGTAGGGTTTCTCTCCGCTGTGCTGGCGCAGGTGAATTCTGAGTGTTGTCGGAGAACTGTAGGTCTTGTCACAAAGGCTGCAAGGAAAAAACTGAGTTTCAGGGTTGAGGTGGCCAGCTGAGTAGAGGAAATGGTGTCTCAGTTCTTTACGGGTTTTAAACGCCTTGTTGCACTTAGTGCACTTGAACGGCCGGGCTGAAGAGTGAACCGACTGATGATTTCTCAAGGAGTTACGAGATGACAAAGTCTTGCCACACTTATGGCAGATGTGTTTATTGGAGCTTTTAGAAACCTCGCGGAAGGACTGGATCGCGCCCTCTTCTTCACCAGCTGTTTCTGCCGACAGGAAACAACAGAATTAGTGAGAAATTTCCCTCAACATCATCTAAATGCCAAATTTAACTTACACAGGTAATCGTGAGAACAATTACCTAAATTATTTTTGCTGCAATCAAACACTTGCACTAACATTAGTTGCAATATTGTTTCAGATTTTTCAGAAAATCATATACAATTATTCCAGTGTTATAATAGTGGTGCTAGGATGTGTGAATGCTGGGGGCAAACAGTTTGAACATTAGAGGGATTCATATGTTTATTATTATGTTTGTATAATCAATCAAATGTTTTGTGCACACGTTTTGTTTTTCATCACTGTACATCAGATGCTCACCATCGTTTTCCACAGAAGTCACATTTATGGCGCCGCTCCCCTGTGTGTTTGCGTGAATGCACCAGCCAGGCCCCAGAGCTCGGAAAGGACGTGCTGAACTCCGAGAACTAAATTCCTTCTTGCAAAGGCTGCAAGCATAAGACGCACCTTCAGGGTTGGAGTGGATACGTAAATGATGTCTCAGGTCTTTGCGGTTTTTATACGCCTTGTCACACTGAGTGCACTTGAACGGTCGGGCTGATGTGGGAACAGATTTGTGGTTTCTCAACGTGTAACGGGATGCAGAAGTCGTGTCGCACTTCTGGCTGATGTTTTTACTGGAGCTTTTAGAGTCATTGAAGGACTGGATCGTGCTCTCTTCTGATGACTCCTTGTTTCTCCCCAGATCCAGATGTTCCTTCACTCCTTCCACAGAGCATAAAGGTGGCAGGAAGGACGCTTCAGCAGCTGGTTCTGCCAACAGGAAACAAGGTAATTAGTGATGAATTAACACTTGTAATGGCATTCAGGTTATCCAGATAATAATGTAAGATGCAACAGATGCTCACCATCGCCCCCTGCCTCAGAACGTGGAGAGGAAGTGAGTGGTGACAGCCCGTACTCCTGCAGCGGAGAGTTTGGATTATCATCATCGGAGCTGTCATCAGTCTCTTCATCATCCTCACAAATGTCTTCTGCACTTTCAGACTTTTCTTGTTTTATTGCCTCTGATTTTCCACTGTCTTGTTTGCCAGCTTGATCCACATGATCTTCAGATGCCACTGAAGTCTGTTTGGATGCAAGCGTGCAGAGGATGGTGTCTGACATGAAGGCGAATTCACCTGAGAAACAAATATATTGAAAAACAGATTACTTTGCTTATATTCCAAATAAAATAAGTCCAAATAATGCCGTTTTAAAAATAAATAAAAACACACACACACACAGCATAAAAGACACATCAACAAATCCTGAGACAGGGTCAGTGTTTCAGGACGGGTCGGTTGCCATCATCTGTAACATTACGCACCGATCATGACCCCTCCCCTAGCGAGCACTAACCAAGAGAATAAGGCAAAAACTACCAAATTGTTAACCAATTCTTACTTTTAGTTAACCTTTTCCGCTCCTGTTGTTGCTGCAAAACCGTCCTCAGATCTTCAGGGTCAGAGACAAACTGCTCAAACGTGTAATCAAGAGAAGAAACGTCAAACATGGAGAACACCTGGAAAAAGAGAGAGAGGATATTAAACAGAAACGGCTGCTTGGCTGTGCTATGTGTGCTGTAGTTCAGAAACATTTTACTCTACTCGCCATTCAAACTGCTTAATTCAGCGTTTAGAGACCAACCTGCTGCCTACCTGTGAAAAACTGGGTACTGGGAGGAACTCTTCCAGTCGGTAGAAGAACTCCCACACCAGGATCTGCAGCGCCGTATCAAAACGAGCTCCATACTGGACTGGGAAGACCTCCTTTGACAGGAAAAGGAGGATATCATTATGTTTATGTATAGAAGATAAACTCATAGGAAGATGCATACATGAATGGATTTAACTTTTTAAAAAACTCACCTTGAAAAACTTCTCTTTTTCAGTTTGGTCTGTCAGTAATGTTTGAACCTGCGCCATGAATGCTGACTTTGAAGTCTCCACCTCTCCATCTTGGTCCTGTTGGGAAGCCCAGGTAAAGATTATTTACACATAAATTATAAAATAAACAGCTTATGTGTATTTCAGACTAAGCGATAAGCATTATGGCCCAAATCTTCTATCCCAATACAGGCCATGTTTGTATGGCTAATAATTCAACAAATACATTTAATTTAATTAAGAACTTAAGTGTAAAATGAACATAAATATCGAATATCATCAATTTATCACTATGATTGCATCACCATATGTTTTAACTGGAAGACAATAATTATCACATTGAATTATTACAGACTATTATGTGTTTTTCTGTAGCACTGTTTGACATCTATGACACTGTGTCCTCATGTAAAACATCCTGTCATTAACATCGCTCACCTCTTCATGTGTGTGTTTTGTCGTCATCTGTTGGAAACTGTTCAGATGATCCTGGATAGCTTCACAGTCGACTTCATCCATCCTCTTTAAGGATTCAAGGATGACCTGAAAAACACAAAATCAGAACTTTATGCTTAACTAAACAAAACTTATTCTTCATTTTGAAAGACAGACAAAGGATGCATTATTTGTGTGTCCCAAAAATGCTTTATTGATGGACTTTGGCTCCACTCTGACTTGAATAATATAAGCTAAAATAAACTACCAAAAATAGTCTCAATATCCACATTGACTCACCCGAGCTCTCAGTCCCAGGATCAGCTGAGTCTTCTGTTTGTAGTTCAGCAGCTCTGGGACCATCTCTGTCACCAACATGATGAATTCCACCAGTTTGTCGTACTGGTCTACATTTCTCTCCTGGGCCACCTGCCACATACAGGCTGACATCAGCCTCAGTGGAGGAACCAGGAGCTGCAGAGAAGACAGAGGGAGCTGAGGACCTGACAGGAGAGAAACAGATAAAACACCATTACAATGACTAACAGTAGAGCTGCAGGTAATAATTGTTTTCACTCGTATTCCTATTTTCTTAATTAACTGAATAATTCACAATCCAAACATATTTAACTTGCAATTATATGAAACCAGATAATGCTGTTTTTACTTATTAACTTTAGTTATTAAATGGTTATGAAGACAGTTGCACATTTCTTTGTTAGTTCCCATGCAACGACTTTCATGCACATTCATTGTTACTTCAGCAGTAATTAAGTGTGATGCACAGTTGGAGTCCACAGATTTTATAATAGGGACAGTTATTATAATATAGAGAGTATTAACTTGTCAAGTAGTTCCCTGCAGTATAAAACTGTATAAGTCTCGGACATACCCAGACAGCTGACTTGCACTGGTCGCGCGGACAGGCACGCGGTTTCATCCACACTAAAACTGAATTTCCGCTGGGAATCTCTGGGACGACGGCCGGTGAAGTCGGAGAGCCATTCTAACCTGGAAACACTGGAAGGTAAGTCACGACAGGCACCTCTGCCCTCTCTCTGCTTCCTCTTGGCTCGCACATATTTGTCTCGGAGGTATCTCCACTTCTGGCGGCAGGTGCTCTCATCTTCCCCGAGCGCTCGAGCGATTTCTCCCCAGGTATCTGACAGAACCTGGCCGACATGATAGTCGCTCAGAGTCGCATCATATAAATGTGGGTGACGGCGAACCTCCGCACACAGCCTCTGTTCAAAACAAGTAGCCATGTTTCTTTTCTTCCTCGCTTTCTGTTCGGTAAACCAGCTCGAGGGGCACCAAGAGGTAAATACGCTACCAGGCGGACTGGAGTGTGGAGCAAATGGAGCATGCGCAGTCGGCGCGATTCGTGCAGTTTATAAATTATAAAAAAGTTGTAATGTACTGAACACGGAGTTATCGAGGAGCCATGTTGTGTATTACTAAACGCTTTAAACTTAGCTACGGGTAGTCAGCAGGGACAAAAGACTGCAGCTAGAAAGGCAAAGCACTAAGAACTCTTGCTACTCAACACAATATGTTACAATAGTTGCTCTTCCTCGTGGCCGTGGTCAGGATTTAGTGCTTTTTCCACCCCAGCACAGGTTGAATTCCTGCTGAGGTGACATGGAATAGTTTCCTGACTGTCATTTGTTAAATAAACCACTTTTGGAAAAGAGGGTGTTCCTCACTTAATTTATGTTCTTGTCATTCAGCACGAGATCTAGTTGCTCAGATTTGGCGATCTCCCTGCCAAAATCCGGTTTAAATTCCCTGCCATGAAATTCTGGTCATTTAGTGAAACAAGCCAATTTTAGATCAGGGATTAAGTACTTAGTTTACATCTTTATCATTCTTCCCCACTGCCATGTCCTTCTGATGGTCTAATGTCTAATTGCACCACATTTGTGTTTCCCCACCTCCCTGCCATTGCACGATTGACCACTGTACTCTTTTCTGCCCCAGTCACCTTGCAAAGAATATATAAAGACAATGGATGATTGGTTTCCTCAAGATGTGGTTAAAAAAAAAAGGTGGATATCGGCAATATAGCCCCCCATAGTTTATTGATATCAATAAAAAATCAATCGAAGCACATACAGGCCAGAAAACTGGTTAAACACTGTCACCATTGTATAATTTGTCCACCAGAGTCAGGAAGTTTATTTTTCAGCTGTAAAATGTGATAACCAGTACATTTCTCCTATGCAGTTTATATTATAAAACAAATTTATATACAGGAATTCTATCAAATGTTTACAAGTTGTGTACAGAAAATGTGTATTGGCCAAAGAAACACCCACTCAATCACATTGTAATAGCACAAAGGCTCACTATTTACGAGTCAGGCACGTTTCCAAACATTTAGCACATTTACATACATATTTATTTACACATTATTCCATATGTGTAATAATTGAGTGTTCCAAGTCCACATTTATATACAGATTCCCATACATGATGGTGATTTGCTGAATTAAAACTCCAACAAAACAGCTTGTCCTGGCATAGGAATGAAACAGAATTTCATTCACAGTATTTCTAAAGGCAAATGATCCAAAAGTCACAACAGTATACTAGATGTTCTTGTGGACTTTGAGGTGTATTTTCATGTTAGATTTTTCTGAAAACCTCTTGTGACACGTGACACACTGGTACGGTTTCTCTCCCGTGTGCGTCCTCATGTGTCTCTTCAGTCCTGAGCCACAGTGGAACGACTTGTCACATTTTGAGCAGGAATACGGCCTCTCTCCTGTGTGGAATCGCCGATGAACTGTCAGTCGAATAGCTGTGGCGTAACGTTTTCCACAGAAGTCACATTTATGGGGCCGCTCCCCCGTGTGTTTGCGTGAATGCACCAGCAAAGCCCCAGAGCTCGGAAAGGACATACCGCATGTGCTGCACAGGTACGGGTTCTCCTTCTTGTGTATCCTGAGGTGCACAGTGAGCATGTACGGCTGTGTGAACTTCTTGTTGCAGAACGTGCAGGCATACGGGCGCTCACCGGTATGAATGCGCACATGAGCCTTCAAGTCTCCATTTGTCAGAAACTTCTTGTCGCAGTAGGAGCAGGCGAACGGTCTCTCTCCGCTGTGCCGACGCAGGTGAACTTTAAGTGAACTCCGAGAACTAAATTTCTTCTTGCAAAGGCTGCAAGCAAAAGATGGGCCTTCAGGGTTAGAGTGGATACGTAAATGATGTCTCAGGTCTTTACGGGTTTTATACGCCTTGTCGCATTGAGTGCACTTGAACGGCCGGGCTGATGTGTGAACAGATTCATGGTTTTTCAACGTGTAACGGGATGCAAAAGTCTTGCCGCACTTCTGGCAGATGTTTTTACTGGAGCTTTTTGAGTCCTCGTTGAAGGACTGGATTGTGCTCTCTTCTGATGACTCCTTGTTTCTCCCCAGATCCAGATGTTCCTTCACTCCTTCCACAGAGCATAAAGGTGGCAGGAAGGAGGCTTCAGCAGCTGGTTCTGCCAACAGGAAACAAGGTAATTAGTGATACATTAACACTTGTAATGGCATTCAGGTTATCAGGAGAATCATGCAAGATGCAACAGATGCTCACCATCGCCCCCTGCCTCAGAACGTGGAGAGGAAGTGAGTGGTGACAGCCCGTACTCCTGCAGCGGAGAGTTTGGATTATCATCAATGGAGCTGTCATCAGTCTCTTCATCATCCTCACAAATGCCTTCTGCACTTTCTGACTTTTCTTGTTTTATTGCCTCTGATTTCCCACTGTCTTGTTTGCCAGCTTGATCCACATGATCTTCAGATGCCACTGAAGTCTGTTTCGATGCAAGCGTGCAGAGGATGGTGTCTGACATGAAGGCGAATTCACCTGAGAAACATTCATCTTAGAGGAATAAGAGTGGTGCCTGTTGTCAGGTAGGACTAACAGGATCAGAAATACTATAAAGATTAGACAATTCTCCATAGAATACTGGAAATATTGTAATTTTTAGATGGTGAGTGGGCAAATGGTAATTATACATTGTGAAAAAATGGGTTTTCCTTGCACCTTGACTGTAATTGGCAAACACAGAATACCAAATGTTCAACCAGATTCTTACTTTTAGTCAGCGGTTGCGACTCCAGTTTTTGCTGCAAAATCCTCCTCAGATCTTCAGGGTCAGAGACAAACTGCTCAAACTCGTAGTCAAGAGAAGAAACATCAAACATGGAGAACACCTGGAAAAGAAAAAATGGGAGGATGTTAAACGGAAACAGCTGCTTGCTTTTGGCCATTTATAATCTGTTCTATAGCTGTGTACTACTTAATCTACTAGCCATTAAAACTGCACATATTTCATCCAGTGTTTAGGGACCAACCTGCTGCCTACCTGTGAAAAACTGGGTACTGGGAGGAACTCTTCCAGTCGGTAGAAGAACTCCCACACCAGGATCTGCAGCGCCGTATCAAAACGAGCTCCAAACTGGACTGGGAAGACCTCCTTTGACCAGAATAAAAGGGTATAAACATCATTATGTATCAGATATATAAATTCCTAACATAAAAGTTAGATGCAGATAAAAATGGATTAAAAACTCACCTTGAAAAACTTTTCTTTTTCAGATTGGTCTGTCAGTAACGTTTGAACCAGCTCCACGAATGCTGACTTTGAAGTCTCCACCTCTCCATCTGGGTCCTGTTGGGAAGCCCAGGTAAAGATTATTTACATAAATTATAAATGTTACATTTAAATATCTGTTGGCTTATGGATTTCCTCATCTACACCTAATAATAAAATAAATATTCCAGGGTAACGCCTAAAGACCATTATCTGTCTTTCTCTATGACACTGTAAAACATCCTGTTATTAACATCGCTCACCTCTTCATGTGTGTGTTTTGTTGTCATCTGTTGGAAACTGTTCAGATGATCCTGGATAGCTTCACAGTCGACCTCATCCATCCTCTTTAAGGATTCAAGGATGACCTGAAAAACACAAAATTGAACATTTATGTTTCAAAATGATACTCATACATTTTGAAAGACTAGACAGTTGGTGCATGTATGTGTGTAAAAAAAAATAGCTTCACTGGAGAGGGGAACCTTTTCATTACTAGTTTCCACTTTGACTTAACAATAAAAGTCAACAAACATGAAAAAATCGCACAAATAGTCTCATTATCCACATTGACTCACCCGAGCTCTCAGTCCCAGGATCAGCTGAGTCTTCTGTTTGTAGTTCAGCAGCTCTGGGACCATCTCTGTCACCAACATGATGAATTCCACCAGTTTGTCGTACTGGTCTACATTTCTCTCCTGGGCCACCTGCCACATACAGGCTGACATCAGCCTCAGTGGAGGAACCAGGAGCTGCAGTGAAGACAGAGGGAGCTGAGGACCTGACAGGAGATGCAAGCAGAGAAACGGATAAAACACCACAATATTAACTAAGCTTTAAGCATGTTGATGCAAAACACTTGATTACATTACATAAAACTGATAAGAGTCACCATAAATGCTGACCCAGAGTATGTGTTTTCACATAAAAGAACTTTCATTGAGACTGTGCCTATTTCAGCGTTAATGATATGCTAATATAATATGCTAATCTATATATTAAGTGAGGAAAACCAGGAATTTTATTATTAGGGCAAGTAATATAATATACAGATAGATAAATCGGGGCATGCAGTATCATTTTATTTTATCTTATTTTGTGCACGGACATACTTTGCGCGTTCCCCGGGCAGCTGACTAGCATTGGTCGCGCGGACGCGCACGCGGAGTCATTCATAGTACAATAGAGGGTCTGAGCGGATTCCTTAGCAGGATAGCTGATGAAGTCTAACATGGAAACACTGGGGGGTAAGTCAGGACAGACACCGCTGCTCTCTCTCTGCTCTCTCTTGGCTCTCACATATCTGTCTCGGAGATATTTCCACCTCTGGCGGCAGCTGCTCTCATCTTCCCCGAGCGTTTGCGCGATTTCTCTCCAGGAGTTCAACACCATTTGACTGTCATTGTAATCATTTAAGGGCGTGTCATATAGATGTGGGTGACGGCGGATCTCCTCGCACAACTTCTCTTCAAAACAAGCATCCATGTTGGTTTCTTCTTCTTCTCCTTGGCAAACCAGAGGTGCATGCATACGCCACCGACTGGACTGGAGTATGGAATAAGTTTTTGAAATGAAGTCAACTGGAGGGTCTGAAAATCGTCTTATTGCTGCGGTCAGGTGGCTACAATTCAGTCATAGGTGCCCACGCATGATTCCTAGTCAGGGAATGCGGAGGTGGGATGGGATTGTCATCATCTAGTTAATTAAGCCAGTTGTGGCTCAGACTTTCAATTGCTTGATTTAAATTTGTGTCCTTCAGCACTCTGTCTCCACTGCACTCAGCTGTGATGATGTGGAGTTCTTGTCATTGTTATTAGTAATTGCTGCCTCCATAGAGGATTTCCCCTCTGGGAATACTGAGTCTGATCTTTTACTCAAATAAGCCAGTTTTTGGAGAGGCTGCCATAATTAAGGTCTGTATCATTCCATTCTGTCCCCTTGGCTTTCTGAAGGTCAAGTGGTAGGACTTGGTTCTCTACAAACCCAGCCCTGGGTTTGATTCCTGGTCAGAGAATGATTGGATGCTGTGTATTACTGACAATTGACCCAAACAACCCAATTTTGGAACATGCTGTTCAATGCTTGGTTGATGTCTGTGATTGTTCCCCATTGCCATGATTCACTGGTAGACTAGTGACTAGGATTCATTACTCTCACCGCTTGCAGCCTTATTTTGGATGGGATATTGTGTGATTTTTGTCATGGAAAAAAAAGTGATGAATTTCCGTTATCGGGACAACCATGTATAATGTAAGTTACTTGGCTGTCCAGTGAGCTAACGTTTAGTCCTATATTGATTTTGTGATTTATTTTGAGTTGCCACAAGGAGACATTGCATCTTTCCAGTCATTCCAAAATCCTAACCCTGTCACCATAGCTGAAGACCCGTCTTGTCTGATTTATATCCCACAAAAAGTTCATTTGGATGTGTGGAAATATTATGGGAGATAATGTCCCACTATGTAGATTATGTACTTGTAACACATGACACTGTTTTTTTTAACTGAAACAGTATCATAATTATCATAAACATTATGCACTTTAATAATCGTCTTATAATACATGATATGCATTTAATTACAAAGTTACATACACATTACAGTCATTTTAGTCTCCCAATGTTTCCATGTTTTTACAGTAATAATTAATTATTTATTGATAAGAAGATGCACCAAACAGCTTGTTATGTCACAACAGTATACTAGATGTTCTTGTGGACTTTGAGGTGTATTTTCATGTTGGATTTCACAGAAAACCTCTTGTGACATGTGACACACTGGTACGGTTTCTCTCCTGTGTGCGTCCTCATGTGTCTCTTCAGTCCTGAGCCACAGTGGAACGACTTGTCACATTTTGAGCAGGAATACGGCCTTTCTCCTGTGTGGAATCGCCGATGAACTGTCAGTCGTATAGCTGTGGCGTAACGTTTTCCACAGAAGTCACACTGATGAGGCCGCTCCCCTGTGTGGTTGCGTGAATGCACCAGCAAAGCCCCAGAGCTAGGAAAGGACTTTCCACATGTGCTGCACAGATACGGATTCTCCTTCTTGTGTATCCTGAGGTGGACAATGCACTGAGAAGACTGTGTGAATGTTTTGTCACAGAACGTGCAGGCATACGGGCGCTCACCGGTGTGAATGCGCAGGTGGGACTTCAAGATTGTGTTTGTCAGGAACCGTTTGTCGCAGTAGGAGCAGGCAAACGGTCTCTCTCCGCTGTGTTTACGCAGATGAACTTTAAGTGAAGCCTTATAACTGTAGCTCTTGTCACAAAGGCTGCAAGCATAAGGCGGGCCTTTAGAGCTGGAATGAATGAGGAAGTGATGATTTAGGTCTTTACGGGTTTTATATGTCTTGTCACACTGAGTGCACTTGAACGGCCGGACTGAAGAGTGAACAGCATAATGGTTTTTCAAAGTGGAACGAGATGCAAAAGTCTTGCCGCACTTCTGGCAGATGTTTTTATTTGCAGACTCCTTGTTTCTCCCCAGATCCACAAGTTCCTTCACTCCTTGAAGCACGGCAGCTTCAGCTGTTTCTGCAAACAGGAAACAGGAGAGTTAGTGATGATTTAACTCAACAGAAACTGCAAGACAAGTGAAGTTAGACTTTAATGGAAACACGGCTACTGGTTCCATAAAAAACACCATTATAATCAAACATAACTCAATGTGAGAATATTTTTTACATTATCCAGATAATAATGTAAGAAGCAACAAATGCTCACCATCGCCGCCTGCTTCAGAATGTGGAGAGGAAGTGAGTGGTGACAGCCCGTACTCCTGCAGCAGAGAGTTTGGATTATCATCAACAGAGCTGTCATCAGTCTCTTCATCATCCTCACAAATTTCTTCTGCACTAAAGCTGTTTTCTTGCTTCAGTGTCTTCTGTTCTGACTTTTCTTGATTTCTTCCAAAAGATTTGCTATTATCTTGTTTGCCATCTCCCCAATCAACCATTTCATCAACATGATCTTCAGATGCCACTGAAGTCTGTTTCGATGCGAGCGTGCAGAGGATGGTGTCTGACATGAAGGCGAATTCACCTGAGAAACATTCATGATAGAGGAATTAGAGTGGTGCCTGTTGTCAGGTAGGACTAACAGTACCAGAAATACTGTAAATCGTACTTTTAGTCATTTTTTCCCGCTCTTCTTGTTGCTGCAAAATCCTCCTCAGATCTTCAGGATCAGAGACAAACTGCTCAAACTCATAGTCAAGAGAAGAAACATCAAACATGGAGAACACCTGGAAAAAGAATAGGAGGATTTTAAACAGAAGGCTCATCGCATATTTAAAAACTATAAGGATCAACACTTATAATGTGTTAGTATGTGACTGTATAGGAACTCATCACTTGGACATAATGATAATAATACATTTATCTTCAACCTGCTGCCTACCTGTGAAAAACTGGGTACTGGGAGGAACTCTTCCAGTCGGTAGAAGAACTCCCACACCAGGATCTGCAGCGCCGTATCAAAACGAGCTCCAAACTGGACTGGGAAGACCTCCTTTGACAGGAAAAAATATATATGAAACATCATTGTGTAGCTTATCAAATGTATAGGTAGATGCATATATTAAGTGCATTTAGTATTTAAAAACTCACCTTGAAAAACTTCTCTTTTTCAGTTTGGTCTGTCAGTAATGTTTGAACCAGCTCCACAAATGCTGACTTTGAGGTCTCCACCTCTCCATCTGGGTCCTGTTGGGAAGCCCAGGTAAGTGTATTTAAACATGATCAGTTTTACACTTATGTCTCTCCTACTTCAAATTAACAGTGTGTACATTTCTGTATGTACATCTAGTAGTAAAAAATATTTCACAGCAAGCAAAACCTAAAGACCTTTTATCTGTCATTCTCTGACAGATAGCTCTGTTTTGACAGAAAAAATTGGCAACCTCTTCATGTGTGTGGTTTGATGTTTTCTGCTCGAAACTGTTCAGATGTTCCTGGATAGCTTCACAGTCGACCTCATCCATTCTCTTTAAGGATTCAAGGATGACCTGAAAAACACAAAGTCAAACATTTATGCTTTACTTATAATACTCACACATTTTGACAGAACAGAAAATTGATGCAGTATTCTTGGTTCATAAATTAGCTTTACTAGGGGGGCAGCTTTACATTTCTTGGCTCCACTCTGACTTGAATAATCTAAGCTAAAATAAACATGAAAAAATCCCACAAATAGTCTCATTATCCACATTGACTCACCCGAGCTCTCAGTCCCAGGATCAGCTGAGTCTTCTGTTTGTAGTTCAGCAGCTCTGGGACCATCTCTGTCACCAACATGATGAATTCCACCAGTTTGTCGTACTGGTCTACATTTCTCTCCTGGGCCACCTGCCACATACAGGCTGACATCAGCCTCAGTGGAGGAACCAGGAGCTGCAGCGAAGACAGAGGGAGCAGAGGACCTGACAGGAGATGCAAGAAGAGAAAAAAATAAACACCATGTTATGATTCCAAAATTTGAATTATATACAAACACAATAATTAATTTGTGTTTAATTTTTCAATGAAAGAAGCAGCACATCCTTCCATCTGAGGAGCTGGGATAATGTGTGGTGTTGATAAATTACTTAAATTATTAAATGATTATCAAAACGGTAACATGCATATTCATTTTTTGTCCATTTTTGTCCACTTACATAGAACAAGTGTTCTTCTGGACGGTAATAATTAAAGTGTGATGGACAGCTGGAATAAATAATAATTCAGATTTTTAATTAACGCATAGAATATAAAAGATGATTAACTCAAGAACTACATGCAGTATAATTTTCTTTTGTTTATTAGACAGTATGACACATGATTAACGAATGGGAAGTAAACGGGGTCACTTTAATTAATTTTATTTAAGTTTTATTATGTTTTGTCTTTAATGTATTTTTAAGCATTTGAGCTGCATTTTATGTAGGAAAGATGCTATATAAATAAAGTTATTATTTATAAACTGGTTGTCGTTCCTGTATTTTCCTGACAGACAGGGGGCGCTGTTTGTTCGAGTGGGGCCGCTATAGTAATGAATTTATCATTTTAACTTTAACTGAGAGCTAACGCGGTCAAGCAGAATTGCTGAAAATCCGGTTACGTTATTTAATGTTTAATTCCTCTTAAATATGTCGCGTTAACATCAGTTTTAGCATTCCGTTACCCAGTGTAGTTGGATACAGACCTGTTTTCATTGCAGGGAGGTGTTAGCTAGCTAGCTAGCCTAGCTTTGCTAACCGTTGTAGCTAGTTACTAAGCTAGCAGCAGAGTTGAGAGCTTGTCAGTCAGCGTGTAAGTTTCTGCGGTTTTATTCAATAAGACTAAATATACATCACTCCCAAAAGCTTTGAGGATAGTGTACCATAGCTTACGTTTTTTGGTATAAAAATGAGACGTAAGCTAGCACTTCCGGTTCCCTCTTTTCAAAATAAGAGGACAATGAGCTCCTAGAAAAAGTTAACACCTCGTCTTGCAGTCTTGGAGAGAATAATGAGCAAAGGATTACCTGGCAAGTAGCAACCTGCATTTTTGTCACACATAACATCCTTTTCATACGCATATACATACACAGATGGGTGATTAGAGGAAAAGCTGTATTTTCAGAAGCAAGAATGGCAGAATGACTACTGACCATGCTCCTGACAGGTGCTAAGGAAAACATCCAACATCTTCATCTCAGATCAATACTTTACACCAGCCAAAACATTAAGATCATTATAAGAACACATCATACCATACATACAGCAAACAAATATATTCATACACACATTTACAATAGTTGTGCTGTAGACACTTGCTCAAAGTGTATTTTTTATCAGTTTTTAATACTATTTGTATTAGTTTTGAATGGGTTGAATCATATTTGTATTGCAGGACCTTTACATGTATAGGTTTTTACACTTTTACTTCTTTAAAATACCTCTGTACTATATGTAAATGCTTCTCACTATACATAAAAAACATACACCTGTCATTTAACTGAAGAGACCTTTACTGAACAGAAAGCCAATGGCGCCATCTAGTGTCGTTAAATCTGAATTTTCCACTTGATCCGGTCTTCGTCAGCCAACCCGGAAAGAGGGCTTGCCGTGATCTGGACTGAGGCGGATGAGACCAGAAACCTTTGTTCTGTTTCTCCTCCTAAAGCGAGATTTAAAAACAAGAGCCTTTCAATGCGTCCTGCACATGCACGCTCGCGTTTCTGTGGGTTGGCGACCGCTGATGGATGTTTTAATTAGAAATTAGCAGAATTTATTTATTAGGCTTTCTAATATTTTTTCCTGATCGCTACAACCCGAAGGGGGACATCTGCTCGGTTTTTTCTGTCAGCTGCTAAATGGAAATAAAACGTGGAACTGAAAGTGGAAGCAGTCGAGGTGCGTGCAATGAAAAATAACGGTTTATAATGATCCCTGATGTCTGTGTTTTCAGTTTAAAGTGATCTTAAATTAACTGCATATGTTCTGTATTATATTCCTGCAGGTCTAAGTTGATCCACAATGAGCTTTTTAATGCAGCATCTTAAGTGCTGGCTTATTCCCATCACCCAATCAAAGCCTCATCGATCCGCTGTAATAGTTTGCTTTTAGTATTGATTATTATAGTTATTTTACCCATTTAGCTCCATATATCAATTGGTTGTGCAGCATTCAACAAGATGTGAGTTTGTTGTGAGTTTGATGGACGAGCAGCGCTGTCATGTCATTATTTCTGCTGGCACTTTGCTTCTATGAATCAAGTTCACTAATGCATAACTCATGGCCGGCATGCAGAGTGTCAGGTGGATGTTGTTGACACAGATTGCTTGTTGATGTGCTGATGACTTATGTGTGCTGTAGTAGGTAAACTGCCACTGCTGTTTAGCTGTCCCTGAAGGGAGCTTTGGATCATTTTTTCGTGTCCAAACAACAACAGTTCAGCTTAGCGGATAGAAAAACGACACCATCCTGTCTCGTTCCAGACAGGCTGTGATCAGGCAGGTCAATTTTTTAACAGCTGATGTTAATGTTCTGCAGCAGATATTATTGTTTTACTGTTTCTTTCTGCTGCAACATAATAATCATAGAAAAGCACGCAATTTGATTTTGTGATACTATCATAAAATTTCCATTAGTTCCAGTTTGATCTTCCTGAGCAGATGGAGTCGTGTGTGTAAACAGTTTGAGAAATTGTTAATGCATAGAATAAAATGATCATGTCTGGTTTTTGTCCGATAAGATAATCCTTTTTTGGTCCCATATTGTGGAACTTTCTAGTTTCACAGCAACAAAAGGGACAGTACAATAACAAAACGCATAGCCACAACACTACTATCTGCCTAAAATGTGAAGGTCCTCCTTTGCCACCAAAATAGCCCAGACTCATTAAGACATGGACCCCACAAGAGCTCTGAAGGTGTGTTGCGGTATCTGACACTAAGACGTTAGCAGCGGATCCTTTAAGTCCTCTAAGTTGTGATGTGGGGCCTCCACGGATCGGACTTGTTTGTCCAGAACATCCCACAGATGCTGGATTGGATTGAAATCTGGGGGATTTGGAGGCCGAGTCAACATCTTGAACTCATTGTTGTGTTTCTCAAACCATTCCTGAACCATTTTAGCAGCGTGGCAGGGAGCACTATGCTGCTGAAAGAGGACAGTTCCATGAGGGAATAGTGTTTCTATGAAGTGTGCTTGGTCTGCAACAATGTTTAGGTAGTTTGTACATGTTAATGTAACATCCACGTGAATGGCTGGACCAATGGAACCTTCCAGTTCTAATGCTCACATGCCCATTGTAGGTGCTTTCTGCAGTGGAAAGGTGCTCCTGAAACTCTTCGCTCCTCATGCACATCAATACGTTGTGGGTGCCCTGACGCTGGTTCATAGGTTATCCTTCCTTCCAAAACCTGCAGTAGAGATTCTCTGAGCCAGTCATCTAACATAATTTGGCCCATGTCAAAGTCCTAATCCCATTTTTCCTGCTTCCAACATGTCAAGACGTTCACTTGCTGCATAATATATCCATGGATAAGAACGTATTATACATCCATGAATACAGTATATCCCACCACATGAAAGTTGCCATTATAACCGAATAATCAATGTTATTTACTTCACCTGTAAGCAGTTAAAATGTTATGGCTAATCTGTGAATATTATAGAAAATAATGATGTTGGGCAGTTTAGTATTCTGGTATAAATTAGTGTAAAACCTATTATTTAGTATGAATTAAGCTTTTCCATCACGCTGTTGCAAAAGTGACCTTATAACCAGTTGCCCATTTTCTATAAATAGCTATAAATTGTATTTATATCATCATATTGCACGTCCTTAATGCACGTTTCCTCCACTGAAAAGACCTCTTGGAAGGAATATGAACCATACAACTTGTGCAGGTGTTTCATGTTACCTGGTCATTGGGTTACCTCACTTGGGTTGTTTCCTCCTGCTTTTGTTTTCTATCAGGTTGTGGGTAATTTGAAACACTCACTGATGCACAGCAATGCCCTCTAGATAAAAACAGGCTGGATTAAAATGCTTTTAATTGGCAGTTGCATTAAATGTTGATACATGTTTGGTTTTCACTTCTTCTTCTTCTTCTTCCTCCACTTCAGGTAATGATCCTCCGGGCCACTATCTACGCCTCCTGGCCCCACCCTTGCAGCTTTTATCCGCCGCAGTGTGGCAAGTAGTGCAGCAGGGACTTGTGGACCACTATGGGATGCTGGAGGAGTTTGTTACCATGGTGACTGAACTGGTCCCAGAGCTGATGAGCTACAGTCAGAGGGCTCAGCTCATCCTGGGACTCAGGGCCAGGGTCAGTACTAATCACTGCTTAATCACACTGAGGTGGTGCTTGTACTTATTCTAGATACTTGTTAAAGGGATATTTTGGATATTTTAAAGTGAGGTTATATGAGGTATTTGTCCATTGTTCAGTTCAGTGTGTTACCTACTGTAGATGGTGGTACAGACATGTAAATAAGCAATGTACTGCTGCAGACAAAGGTAGCAACAAAACATATTTTAGCAACCAAAAAAAACAAACAATTTTAATTCAAGTGTAAGCTATATTTAGACTGTTATCAGCGTTTTACCTTGCTGTCAGACCGCCATATTTAAGTATGCGGAGCTATTTTCTATGCTTTCATCAAAGCCACCAGACTCCATTGACATAAACAGTAATTTTACCTCGCAGAACACTGAAGTTGCTGTTCTACCACTGTCTCAAGGGCTCAGATTGTTTGTGCTTATGTGAGATTTTGGTGTTTTAAAGAGAGTCACACAATGATACAAACAAACAAGCAAGCAAACAAACACAGAGATCGAAGCAGCTGTAGACCAGCAACTCTGTTCTGTGAGGTAAAACAACTGTTTTTGTCAATGGAGTCTGGTAGCTTACACAAGCGGAAAGAACAGTTTCCCCTGTGTGAAAATTTAAACCTTGCTGTCTGACGGCAAGGTGAAGAGGTGAAACTATTCTAAATATAGAGCGCTGATATTGGTTTATTTTTAGGTGGGCTTTTTTTTATAGGTGGTTAAAATCTGTTCACAGCGGTACATTGCTTAGCCTCTGAGTATTCGCTCTCACTTACTGCATTTCTTCCCTTTATAAATCTTGTTAGCAACAGGCCAAGGACTGAAGAACAAAGCCGTTCTTCAGCCAGTTCAACTCAACTCAACTCAACACAGAAAAGAGAGCACAGAACAAAGATAGTTCTTCAGTAGCCGTACCCCAGTGTTACACCAGGAGCTTGATACAGTATATCATCACTGTTGTTTGTGTTTGCACATTCAGCTGGTTCTGGAGATGTGTCGAGGTGAGCACCCAGTGGACATGCAGACCATTCAGCCACATCTGGACAGAATTAAAGCTCCAGTCAGCACTGCCAAGGATCACCATGTAAGTGCGCTGTCGCTGGCAAACACACAGCTGTTTTTTTCTTTGTGGTGTGGAGGCTCACTGGGTCGGTTATGAGTGCTAGAGTCTCATTGGGTTCAGTGCTTTGAAAACCTGAATTGAAAGGAATACTTCACCTGCAGAATTACCTTTTTTTATCAGTTACTCACCTTGTGATACCTTGAATTCTTGGAGAAAACCCGTTTCTTTTAACATGCCTCCATGCTGAACGAAGAATTCAGAAACTGAGTAAATCATTGACTAATTGAGGCAAACAGGCTTTGTTAACAACAGCAAAACTGATTAAAGACATCCATTTACAAGTCTCGTTTATCCAGTTGCATGCTCTGTACTTCCCAAACACAAGCAATTTAACAAAATTCTTTGAGTTGATTTCCAAGATTTCAAGGTAACACAGCATAAGAAACTATTGTAAAATTGTACTGAATTCTAAAATTCTGCTAAAATGTGGACTACAGTAAAGTCACAGATGTGTCATTGTTTCTCTGCTCTTCTGATGTGTGTGTCCTTGTGTTTGTGTGTGTACCAGGTAACCATAAACCAGGTGGAGGAGTCTGAAGTGAACTTTGTGGAGTTGGTGCATTCATTACTGGAGGATCCCTCTGAAAGAAAATATTTTTTCCAGGTGAGACGGCACTCACTTTACTCTGTTTTTCTGTCCTTTTACATGATTAACAAGATCCTAATTCCACATGTTTCTGTAAACATGACATTTTCTCCCTCTCTCTCTCATCTGCAGGACATTTTCCCTGTATATTTTGGCTCCAAGTATGATGCTGCACTCGAGATGCTGGTGTGGGAGTTCATATCAAGGCTGAAGGAGCTGCTGCCAGTTCCAGACTTCACACAGGTGGCTTTTTCTTTTAAACTCTAGCTTGGCACAAACTTATCAGCCAATTACATAACAATAACTAATTCAAATGGCTTAATGGTTAAAGGGTGGGAAAATTAAGATGTTAAGATTGTGAAATTTGAGAATATTTGCACAATTTGTTTTAGAAAAAAATGTCCCTTTTTGGGGCGTCACAGTGGCTCCCTGGTGGAGTGTGTAGCACTAAAGCTGAGTCCTTATCTCAGCGACACGGGTTTTGAGTCCAGCGGTCCTATGCTGCATGTCTTCCCCTCTCTCTCTCCCCCTTTTCTGCTCTGTCTCTATCAAAAAAAAGCATAAAAATATCTTAATTGCAGAGAAAATACAGATAAAAACAGTACAAGGTCTCATGGAATGTTTTGATTAAAGTATGCCCAGCCATTATTTAGCAAACTAAGGGATAATGTCTTTTTAATGGCAAAAGGCTTGTTTCCATGTGCATAAATAAGCCTGAGCAGGAAACCCATAAGCTTCCATTTCCTGTTAATTCCCATAGAAAGTTTCCAACTTTCCAACTGCAGCTCTAGTCATCCTGCTTTTTTAGTTGTTTGAATGTCACCTCTTCTTCACTATCACAGCCACACTGCAGCTGACATTCACGCTTACATAACGGGTCACATTTGGCTGCGGCTGTGCCCCTATTTTGTTTCCTGCAGTGTTGATGTGAGACTACCTGGGGAGCCTTTCAGCCTCTGTGGGAGGTCTGCACTATTTGTTTTGCCTCTGCCTTTTATTCCCTCATCAGAATAAACCAAATGCAACACAAAGACTTCAATCACCAGGAAATAGCTCAGGCATTACTCCAAACCGAATATATATTTATATTTTTTCCCAGGCTGGCTGTGGCACTCAGGCTCAGCGCACGGGCTCATCTGTCTGCACCACTGACCCAGAGACAGATATAGTCGGGGGTTAACTGGGTGCAGGTGCAGCACAGTGTCCCAGCAGACCGCCTTCTTCTCTCCCTTTTCTGTACCAAGCCGTAGAGAGAAGCAATACAGCAAAGTCAGATTAGCAGCAGTTAAAAAACAAAAATTGCTCATTCATTCATCACTCTAATTACTTCTCATGTGGGTCCACAAGAGTGCATGAGGTTTTTAATGTGTCGCTGCTCAGAAAATTAATTTATTCTTGATTTGAACTCACTGTGAGTCATCTGGCAGCTTTTGAAGATTGAATGAATGCTGGATTACTAAATCTAGTAACTCGATCTCTCTCCTCAGTTGGCAGCTTTTCTCGAAAACTCTCCGTCATTCCTAGACGACTGTTTACAATCCTTTTTCCCGCCAGAAGACATGAAGGCTGTACTTGAACACCACAGGAACCTCGGTCATTTTGAAGAGAAAGGTACTGTAGATCCATGACTGTGATCTGTACTTGTAGAGTCGACACTGAAACAGAAAGTGATTTAGAAGACCAATCTGGAACAAGACTGCTAAGACTGTCGTCTGCCAAATCTTCCACCCTGTCCCTGCTGGACAAATGCTCAGGATTTAGCCTTTTCTGTTTTTGGAGATTTCTGCAAGAATTGTGAGCACTTCTGTTCTGGAAACTGCTGAGAAAGCCCCTTAATTTCAGTATGCCTCGGAAAGCCATGGATTCTCTAAATATAAAATAATGAAATTGGGCTCGTTAAATCCACACGAGTCTCAGCTTTCGACCCCAGTGTGCATAAATATTCAAATACAAAAAACATTTGTCCTGCATGAGAAAAACTGCATGGGATTATCATAAGTAGTCTGTCAAGGGGAGACTCGCGGGGACCCACAGAGCCCATTTTTAATCTAATCTCTTGAGGTCAGAAGTCATAGGACCCCTTTTGAAAATTGCTATTCCAGTATGTCGCGGTGTAAAATTTAGCCTAACTTTGGTATCTTCACTGTAGCGATAAAACGGAGCCGTCTGACCATTAAGGGATTAAACCAGCTTAGCGCGGTTTCTTTAATGCCAATTAAATGATCCAGTCTCTGTAATAGGATGTGATGGTGTCGAAAGCAGCACTTAGATCTAACAAGACAAGCGCTGAGACAAATCCTTTGGCTGATGCAATTAGAATTAGATTTGTAACTTTCATCAGTGCTTTCTCTAAAGCCTCCCGGAAAATCCTCCGACTATTGTGATGGAGGAAGGCACACAACTGATTGGCGACTGCCTTTTCAAAGACCTTAGAGAGAAAGTGAAGCCCAGAGAAGCGTGTAAGACTGCATCTCTGCCTCCTGGTCTCAGCTCAGGGTTTTCATAGCTTTGGAGCACTAATAAACTCGGCCAGATTTCAAGATTTAAGAGCTGTTCTTTTTAAAGTGGGATGAATCAGACCAGGTCTTCCCCAGAAAGTCCACAATTATCTACAAAGAACAAAACGTTTGCTGGACACCACCTTGAAAATAGTTGCTTTTCCATCAAGAATTTGAAATCTGCACATTTTGAAGATTTGCATGAGAAAAACTTGATGGAAACACCAAAATTTGGAAAATGCACATTTAAGTCTTTACGCTCTCTTGACATGGTTTAATTGTGCCAAACAAGAGATGGAAGCACTTCTTCTGAATAAGTTCTGACTTATCGAACATTGAACTCACATGACCGATCAGCTGTTTCCACTCTGACATGAAAGAACAATTATAAGTTTCCTAATTGAATCTAATTCCAAAAGACACATTTTCTCTTGCGGGTGGTCCGATTAACAACCACTTTTTTGTTATTTTTCTCTCTTGTGCAAGCTCTACTTCTTCCTTTCTTTCTCACATGATCTCTTCTTCTTCTACTGTATCCTGATGGATTAGCCTACAGTTATACATTTCACTGCCATTTTCTGACAAAAACATGTTTATGCAGCTTTGTTTATTCGCTCTTGATGGAAACATTCCGAATTAGCATTTTGTTTAATGCGACATTTAAAAAATCAGTTTAATCTTTACTGTAAACACAGCTAATGATGAGATGTAGCTATGCATGTCATCCCTGGTCAGATTTGGCTTTGTATCTTTCTTCTTGCGTCTAATTAACTGTATTTTTTTCCTGATCGCAGATTCTAGATTATTACCAATGGATGACTGCATCCTCTCCTCCCTGTCTCTGCCGCCTGGGACCAAACCTGTCACAAACACCACCTCCCGCTCACCTACTCTCAACGATTCCAACCCTCCAGAGCACAAAGGACGCCTCGACACACCCTTCAACACGAGCAGTCTGGAGAGGGCTAGCAGGAGGAGCTCTGAGACTCTGAGACAAAGACTGAAGGAGACGAGAGACTCGGGCAGCTGGCAGCTGCAGGGCAGAGGAGGGAACATTTCTCAAGAGAGGAAAGCACAGAACTCAGTTAGTGCGCAAACATGTGATGAAACCATAGACCTCACGACGTCTAATGAGACTGCGGACACGGATTCAGCAGCCAGTGACAACAGCCAAAGCTTGAGAGGAGGGCGGGTTCTCAGGAAGAGGAAGCTCAGCGGAGACGGCGGCACTCCCGCAAAACAGCCGGCAGAGGCACCAACCTTCCTGTAAGACTGCCAGACATTTTTTTATTATTTGTTAAGCTCATGGTAGAGGGGTTTCCTATGTTTTTTCAGTGGGCAGGCATCACTTTTGTTTTATTTTCATCACTCATGGTTTCATTTGCCTGTTACCCACATCAGCAGCGTGGCTCTGAGGATGGCTCTGTCGGCCCACCCTCTTTCATCTAGATAGAATTTTCTCAGCAGCCATTTGAAGGATTGGGATGAATGATTTGGTACAGATATCCTTGGTGTCAAAGTTTTAAGTCTTATTAAAGTCTTTTTTTAAATCATAGTCTGTGAAATATCTTAACTTCTTAACTTTTTGATGGATTGGACATTTTGAACTTTATAAACACTGTAAAAACATTCATTGTTCCAGGAAAATGAACTAAGGATTTTTTAATACTTTTTCATGACCAAAACCTGAAAATTAATGACATTCCCATCAGCCTCAGCTGTGCAACCCTGATTCCAAAAATGTTTGGATGTTGTGCTAATAAAATACAAATTGCAGTAAATGTAGAAACGTGTAATATATAGTGTATATATTTACAGAAAACAAAAGTTTCCCTGTCTGTGCATTAGATAGCTTATAATTTTACCATATTCAATTAAATGTAGTTCACAAATTATTTGGTGTCACAACTGTTTTGGAATCAGGGTTGGACTTTGTGTTTAGAGCTGTTTAGCAAATGTTAGCATCCCTACATGTTAATCTATAATCATGAACATTGGTGCCTGCTCAAATATGAAACATATTCTGTTTTGTTTAACACTTTTTTGTTTACTACATAATTCCATATGTGTTACATCATAGTGTTGATGTCTTTAATATTAATCTATAATATTACTGTTCCATTTATTTTCATTTATGCTCATATTCAAACTATGTTTTGGAATCATAAACTTTGACTGGATTAGAAAATAATCAGTTGTATCCTTTTGTTTTTACAGGGATTCCCCAGTGGATGATGAGAATTCAGGTGAATCTCCTCTGATCTCGATTTGGGGAGAATATACAGGTTAGTACAGTTTGCGTATGTATCAGTGGATTCTTCTCTTTATCAGGTTTAGCTTCTAACTTTTCCTTGCTTCATTTTAGACTCTCAGGAAGGTTCTCTCCCACTTGTGACGGACATGAAAGTTCCCTGGTCGGACGAGGAGACGTTCAATCTGCTGGACATCTGGGGGAAGGACTCGGTGCAGCGGGCTTTGAAGGGCTGCCTGAAGAACCGTCACATTTTCACGCAGATCGCTCAGAAGTTGGCAGAGAGAGGCTACATGAGGACGGTGGAACAGTGCCAGACCAGAATCAAACGACTTAAGAAATGCTTCCGCCAGAACAACAAGTGGGTGTTAGATGAAGTGTCGTCCTCTCTCTGCTTGTTGTTCGTGTGATTGTTACATTTGTCAAATAATTACCTTCTTAGATATCATTTGTGAAACAGTAGTGAAACATTTCTTTCCCCCTTTTCCATCACCAGAGGGAACTCCAGGCTGGAGTATAAATTTTACGAGCAGCTGAAGCGGATACTCGGCTCCTCTTCTCCCTCAGCTGTTCCTGAGCTCACCTATGACGTCGAAGAGGTCATCGATGAAGACGAGTCCCAAGATGGAGATGAAGACCTGCAGTTTCTCGGCCAAACGAGCCGACCAGAAACCGGTACTTTTATTATTCAGTTCGGTTCAGGGCTGCAGAAAATAGTGAAAAATACCTGTCAAAATGTGCACTATTTCAGTTTAGTGTCATACATAAAAGGGAAAAGCATCAAATATATATATTAAAATAACAAATTCCAGTGAAATTATTCTACTTGACCAACAATGTGATTCACATTTTCACTGTAGGAACTCGAAGCGTTCCGTGGACGGACTTGGAGTCGCTGGCGCTCATCTACACGTGGGGTGAAGACAAGTTGCAGCAGGAGCTGAGAGGAATTCACAGAACCGGACACATTTTCTCCGTCATATCCAACAAGATGAGCGCCCAGGGCTTCTCCCGCACGCCGGAGCAGTGCCAAACGAGGCTGAAAAGGCTGAGATCAAATTTCAGGCAATGCTACCAGAATAAGTACGTACACTCAGATAAAGAAAGAATGATCAGGAAGGTTTGTGATATCTCCTGACTGACTCTTCTTATTCCTCCATGTAGCCTGAAGGGACAGGAGCAAGTTCAGTGCAAGTTTTACAACGAACTGGGAAGCATTTTAGTGAAGGACTTTGCTTCAGTGGCGCAGCTGGAGGAAACACCAGGAGAGCCTGAAGACAACGACTTTCCATCCTTCTCCCATCAAGATATCGGTAAACTCTAATGTTCTCTGCTGACGGCACGGGGGAAGATAGATGCACTTTATAATTCACAAATTTTGAAATTGGAGCTGAAAATAACCAACACATTTATATATCGACACTTGAAGATGTATATTTAATCTTTATGTATCCCAAACATAATATTGAAATAAATGTAGGCAAAATTAATGGATACAATGTGATATAAATTAATATTTTTTTAGGGTTTAAATTTGCTTCTTTATTCATTTACCTTTGTATTAATTCCCCATATTTAGCTTCATATTTTATCTATTAGTATTAGTTTGAATATATATATATATATATATTTATTTTAAATGTGTTCATTCATTTTTTTAAATATTTTTTTATTACTGGATTTTTTTCTCTTCCATAGTGGGAGCTCAGATAACAAGTTGAGTGTTTTTAACCACAATGAGTCACCGAGCTTTCTAATCATTATACCCTGACTGATCCCTGTGATTTAACGCCACCTTTACCAGCTGCAGCATTAAAGTGAAAAACACATTAGTGTAACAATAATTATAATCCAATAATGTCATATATATTAACCTGAAATGGGCCATTCTGCATAATAAATACTTCTACATTTGACACTTTGTTTTCTAATGTCATGTGCTTTTATTTAAGTAAATGTTTTGAATGCAGGAGTTCATTTATATCAGAGTATTTTTACACTGTGATGTTACCACTCAAGATCTGAACATTTTTTCCACACAGAAAGTCAACAACAGTAGTAGTGAAACGACCAGTGAATAGAAGAAGGATAAATAACCTCAATGGACTTATGAAATAAAGTGTTTTCTTTTCTTCAGAGTCTGCTGTGGGTGTTCAGGAGGACAGGAGGAAAGTCCCCTGGTCGGACAAAGAGACCATCATCCTGTTGGAGATCTGGGGAGACCCTCAGGTACAGAACAGCATTCTAATGATTAACATTGTTGCTATGCCTTTAATTTTCCTGAGTGAGACATCAGTCTGAACTGCTTTATTTTACTTTACTTTACTTTACTTACTTTACTTCCTTTATTATTTAAATTACTGGGGGGAAAAATCCTTGATCTGGGCAATTCAGAGATCTAACCTTAAGCTTTGATCATGTAGGATGATTTTTTCTTTCTGTTCAGAAAGCAAAGAGAAACTCTTGAGTGTCTCCAGCAACAGACGACAGACATTCAACCATAGCTCTTCAGTCTGAGGCCACATAGAAAATAACATTTTTAAAGTAGAAAAACGCTCAGAGTGCAGACCTTCGCAAAGCCAAACAGTCCAGTCTTTTATAATGTGCAAATCTGCAAGGGCAACCACTTTATATGTCTGGATATGTTTCTGAAACTATTAGAATTATGTCAAAAAAAACAACAACTAAAGCCTTTTCATCTCAGCTGTATATTTAATATGTACTTTAAACTTTTAATATTTAATTATTATCATGAACAAACAAACAGACAGACAAATGCCGGCGAACAAATTATAATAGAAGAATGACATACACAAACAAGTATATCTTTTATTTATATTGCTACCTTTACTTTTTCCTACGTTTAGGTCCAGCATAGCATGAAACGCTACCCTCACAACGGTCACATTTTCACGGAAATATCGGAGAAACTCAGCGCCAACGGCTACTTCCGCAGTCCAGAGCAGTGCCACACCAGGATCAAACGGCTGAAAGCTAATTACAAGCAGTGTCAGGAAAACATGAGGTAAGTGCTGCACATGAATACTCATTTATTACTCTGTACTGTTGGCATGATGTGTGTGTGGTAATAAAACTGCCTTTACTCTCCGTAGCTCATCTGGGACTGACAGAGTCGACTTTAAATTCTATGATCTGCTGGAACAAATCCTGGACAAGCAGCCGTCAACGTCCTCCACTGTGGTCACGGACTCCATCGAGATATCAGAGGACTCAAACAGTGAATCTGTGACTGAAACAGGTAAAGAAAAACAACCTCGTCAGCTCTGTGCAGGGGATGGTACGACAGCATTAGTCAAGATGATACTCTCTGGGGCAAAGACATCCTTAGTCAGCCACACAATTACTTACAATACAAACTATTTATTTAGATGATTAATAAATGGATCTGTACATCTGAGTTTCTCCCCAAAGAACCACTTGAAATATTCTGTCTACCAAAGATGAGCAACTTCTGAAATTGTGCATTCTTACCTAAACTAGCAACATGTCCTGTGTTTCTACTAAAGATGGAGATACCTCCATGTCAGCAGAAAAGTCGGCCCCTGGCTCGTGGACCGACGAGGAGACCCTGGCGCTCATCGAGATCTGGGGCGACGAAGACGTTCAGAGGACGCTGAGGGGTTTCGTCCACAACGGACATGTTTACGCCGATATTTCAGAGAGGTTGAACGACCTCGGCTTCTCAAAATCCTCTGAACAGTGCCGCTGGAAAGTCAAGTCGCTGAGGAACAACTTCCGACAGTGCTACGAGAGGAAGAAGTGAGATCAGTCTTTCTATAGGTTTGCAAATATAATCCAATATGACTCTTATTGTTTGTATTCTCCTGCCTTCTAGATGTGGAAGAAGAGTGGATTATAGATTCTACCACCAGCTGGAGCAAATACTGGGACAGGAGGCGGTTTCTATTGATGAGTACGATGAAAGAGACGAGCAAGCGGACCAGGATCCAGGTACAGTCGTCTTCATTCGTTAACACAGCAGAAACTTACAACAACATTCAGTCAGTCCTTCTAACTGCTGCATCCACCCACAGTAGGCACAGACGTGAACACGGCGTGGACGGAGCAGGAGACGGTGGCCTTGGTGGAGGTGTGGGCTGCAGACGACGTGCAGGACAGCCTGAAAACATGCGTCCGCAACGGGCACATATTTGCCGACATATCGGAGAAAATGGCCTCCATCGGATACATGAGGACAGCGGAGCAGTGCCACTCCCGGATCAAAAGGCTGAAGAAGAGTTACAGGCGTTTCTGCAACAGCAGGAGGTGAATAAAAAGGCACATTATTGTTTCAGAAAAGGTTTATAATTCACTGGATCCTGAGTCGGCCTTTTGGCTAACGTTCTATCAAAATTTCACATTAACTACTAATAAAAATGATCATGTTATCTTTACAATTAATTAAGTGGTAAAAAACTAGAGTCTAACTTCTTATCTTTTAAACTGTAGATCTTTTTAACCATGTACGTCAGCCTCGGGTTTACCAGAGTCGGTAAAAGGACGCTAACGCTGGTGAATTAGCTGCACGCTATCCTTTTCATAGATCGGTCACTTCCATCTCCTGGCTGTAAAACAACGGCTGATGCTGTTTTTTCAGGGGAAATTGGATGTTTCTGAGTAAGCCAAATAAATATCACCGTTATCAGCCATCGTTATCAACACACCTGGACCGTCCTTCACAATAAAATGCAGTACAGTGAAAAAACAGACACTTTTTAAGATCGTCACCCGTTTGTTGCCCAATCGTTCTTACTGCTTTCTCTCATCTAAGACTAACTTTCGTATTGTAATTAGACATACAAATCTCCATGTACATCAATGAAATTTCACAGGTAGATTGTTAAATATGTATAAATCAATTCTACAAACACCGGTGGTGGTGATCTTAATTGAAAGTGCGACAATGCAACTTTTTTAAGGAGCATTTGTTTGCATTTGTTTTGCAGAAGTGGAGGTCGGGTTACTGTGTTTCGATACTTCAACCTGCTGGCTCCGGTGCTCGGTGATGACTCCGTGTACCCTGATGTGGACACTGCCGCTGCTGACACTGCCTTACAACCCATCATGGACAAGGAGCCTGACATATGTAGGTTCAAATATCAGTGTTATTGTGCAGATACTATGGAAATACCAAAGGTTAAAGCCCAGTAATAAATCTCTTGCTCTCCCACTCAGACGAGCAGCCCTCAGCCAGCCACCTGCTGGCCGACCTGAGCAGAAAGATGCCCTGGTCGGACCAGGAGACTCGCACCCTGCTGGAGTTCTGGGGTGAAGACAACATCCAGCTCACCCTGAGGGGCTGCCTGAAGAACCGCCACGTGTTCGAGTACATCTCTGAGAAGATGAGCGACGCCGGCTTCATCAGGACCTCCGAGCAGTGCTACACCCGCATCAAGCGCCTTAAACACGGCTTCCTGCATGAAAAGTCAGTGACAAAACTATGACTCTTTGTTCTTCTAAACACATTTATGATTTATATTAACAGTATTGTTCTTAATAACCAGCATCAAGGGGCAGTTTGGTTGGTTAAATTTGGGAATTTATCAATATCTTTCATCTGCTCCTTTGTAGCATTGGTAGTTTATGTCCATTTTAAAATTAACCCTGAAATGCTTTGATAAAGCATTTTTGAATGATTTATTTTACTTTGATGTGACCAAGAGTAAAGTCCCAGATGATTTCTAAACATTCACCCGTTTTTGTTGGTAGAATTTTCTCTGCTTGTTGTTAATTTGTCATGTAAAATGATGGGGATTTGGATGGGATTAGCGTTGCTGGCTGATCAAAGGCTAACTGTCAGTTTGTTCCTCTTTAAATTCAGGGAGGATTTTAAATTCTTCAGTGAGATGGATGAAATCTTCAGGAGGGAGCTGAAAGTGGACGGCCCAGTCACAGACCTGACAGTACCGGATGAGCCGGAGGAGTCTCCTCAAAAGAAAGGTGATTCTTTAGGGACATTTTCATTTTCCAAACATCATTTTAAAAAAAACATCAACATAAGAGCTCCTGTTCCAGAAGCAAATCCTTTTGATAGTACAAGCCTGTATGTCTTGAATCACAGAAAATCTACCCTTGTTTTTATATTCCACTAAAAGTCTCTTTTAGGGTGCTAACATATCTGCTGTTTGGTCTGTTTGAAACAAACTTTGGTGCATTTTGTCAGATAGTCCGTTTGGTTTTTACTGGTGTGAATGCTGAAATGAACTCTGGTCAGCTAAAAAAAATTAGAGGCTTTTCGCGGTCATGTGCTTTCTTTGTAAAAGTGTCGGCTCTTTCCCTCATATATTCTGTCCAATAGATGAAGGACAGTGTCAACAGTGTGACATTTGACACAGAGTGAAACCAAATCAAATGATAAATTCAACAATGTTGCAACTTCACCACTGAATCACACCAAGTCCACCAGACTTTATATGTGAAATCAAATCTACATACATCTGTTACAATTAACTCTTCCCAAACAAGTTCACATAACGCTGATTAAACCTGTTGCTGCCAGGTTAAGCTCCTTGTAATTGTCAGTACACAGGAGTTATGGTGTAGGTCTCCATATCCCCACACTGACACACTGGGCACAGCTTATTCATACTAAAAACAAGTAGTTTAATAACTCCAAACAACGTTGCACGCCCACTTACAGTTCTTTACAGGGCAGGTGTTTATTCTGGCTCTCTGATTGGTTACATGTAGTTGTTTTCACTGCCAGAGGGGGAGACAGAAGTTCTTCTCTCCAGCTTTAATGAAAAGTGATATTGTGATACAAGTGAGCAAATCTCTCTCTAATATACTATTTCCTTTGCTGTATTCCAGGTTATACACATGTTTCTAGCAATAAAGTAGATCTATAAGTGCATATAATTGGCTGTATAGCTTTTCTCATGGTTATTATGTTTTTAATAATAATTTCTTTTTCATTCTTCCACTCTGTTAGCTTCCTCAGGTGGCCAGTGGTCGGCTGACAGCTCTAAGCAGGCCTGGAGCGACGCGGAGACCCAGGCCCTCCTAGAGATTTGGGGCAGCGAGGAGATCCAGGACAACTTGAAAGGCTGCACCAAGAACAAACACATCTTCATCCAGATCTCTGAGGTCATGGCCAGCCAGGGCTACATGCGCACTCCTGAGCAGTGTCAGACCAGGATAAAGAGGCTGAGGGCCAATTTCCGACAATTCCTAGAAGGCAGGAAGTAAGTGTCGTCCAAAATGTTCTGTTTTATCCTCTAAGAATGTTTCAAACCCCAAAACTTTTGAGCCACTTTTGTTTTACACATTAATTCAAGCAAAATGTTGGTTTCTTATTCTCTGAAATTCTGTTTCCAGAGGAGACAAACAGGAATGCAAGTTCTTTGACCAGTTGGTGCAAATATTTGGCAGCAAGTATGTGATAAACTCTGACCCCCTGACCGACGATACAGCTGACGGTGAAGGTAAGAAGTCACACTGGATCATGCTTTTGGTAACCAGTGAGCGATGACAGATTTACTCTGCTATTGTTAGTTTCTGTCATGTTTAGTCATGAAAGATTAATAATTTATCAGTTGAATAGAAGTGGTGCAGCTGCTCTGTCAGGTTTCCTAAACAGTGAATGAAAATAAAGGGTGCAAATGTCTTTTTTTATTTACATGCAATGTAGTCAGCTGTACACAATGTCCTGTATGCATTGCACACATTTTGCTTCCACTTTCACTTTGGAGCAACAACCTTTGACACACAAATGAACACATTAAATGTGGTTGTACAGTTTTTGTACTTAAAAGAATGAGATATGTTAGTGAGTTTTTAATAGATTCAAATGTCTTCATCTCCGGACAGCATGAGACAGGGCCAAAACTAACTGTTGTGAAAACACAAAAAACTAAATTAAATAAATTTAAAACTCCTGGAGACCTCCCTCCATTTTTCTCCCGTTGCTATCTTAGATGACCCAGGCGACTTGTTTCAGTTTGCGACCTCTCCGCTGTAGCCTAGCGTCTTTTCTACAAACCAGCTGATAGAGCTGCCTAAATTAGCATTTATTTAGTGCAAGATTTCCACTGTTTTTGAGTTTGGCTAAGCTAACTGGCTGCTACATAGATAGCAAATAAAGTTGAGAGATTTTCTCAGCTAATTCTCAGCAAGAAAGCAAGTAAGTGTATTTCTGTAAAAAAAAAAAGTCAAACTTCCTTTCAGAATGTCTCAGCTGTAAATCACGTAGAAATAAACAATTTAGCTTACTTGATTGCTAAACCAACTAATTTAACATTCACATTTTGTACAAACAGCTAACCATACAAAAGCTTGTCAGTCGTATTCACAACTAATATAAAAAATTTGCTTTGTTTGATCCAGAGACCTGAAACTGTCCATCATCATAGAGTCACATCAGGACGACACAGCAGCAGCTGCAGATTGACAGAAGAAGGAAAAAACAAGGACACTAAAGCTGTTAAACTAACAAGTGCAGTGTGCAGTTGTTTACAAAAGCCTCTGTACATACTACAAATACTTTTACATTCTTCATACACACAGGTTGTAGTGGTGTG